>OU696586.1:4181248-4348748 GCA_916048095.2 Sacculina carcini
ATGTACTTCTCACATAGAGCTATACATATCCTACTAAAGTAATATCTGAATTGAATTGTATATATATAATATATTATCGATTATTGAATTAATATCTGGTGTAATCTTAGGTTTCGTTCAACTCCTCGGTCATATGCCTTCAGAGCTCAACTGAAGAGTGGTTTTGAGGTTCGCCAAAAACTTCACCTGGGCTTGTTTTAATATAAACCACTGCATGTTGTTTGTGTGTGTGTTGTCAGGATGTCAGAGGCGTTAGTACACCTAGAACACCGTGCTACGTGGTGCTATTTTGTTGAGACACTTTCTCCGGCGGTTGAGGCTCGAAAAAACGGTTGCTATGGAAACAGACAGCCGCATCAGCAAACCACATATAATGATTTAATAAATCAGCATAAAATACCAAAATTGATTGAGAAAATCACCAATTTAGCATAGGTATTTAACATTTGCCTTATCATGCAGTGTTCTCTTCTTTAAGCTTCGTTGTCTTACGAAGTTCACTTCTTTAGTGATCTGCTCGGATAATTAATTGTGAGATTTGATGTGGAATTTAAACCAATGGCGGATCTAGATGGGGTTCGGGGGGCTGAAGCTCTCCCAAAATGTTTCCATCTGTAGAATTTGTTGAATTCTGTCGAAATTCTATAGAATTTGTTGATATAAGCATTACCGCAAATCATATTCACACATTATTGTGTATGTGTAAATGTGTGTGTGTATATGATTGAAAAATGCCCCAAGTCATGACCTTCACATGATACCTAGTCACTCACATATATTTCAGCCTCCAAACCAGAAAAAATTCCACTCTGGATCCGTTAGTGTGGTGTTCAGTGTCTTTTCCTTCAAGTTTCGGTGCTTTTCGAAGTTTTCATTTATGGTGATCTGCTCAGAGAGATGTTCAGGAGATGATGGTCAGGAGAACTAATCAGCCCCGCCTTCTGTGCTCCGTGAATGCATCGTCCGCCCAGCCATTCATCATGAAATTGTCCGCGTCACAAATGTGCCGGGCTCGCCACAAATGTGCCGCAGCCCGCGTCACATTCGCCGCCGTGACTATCAGATGGTGTTGGTTTGACATTCCTCGCTCGCTCATACACAAACAAACAAACACACACATACACACACAAACATTTCATTATATTTCATTTATTGAGCATTTGTAGCGCGCTTTTTTCAAAGTGTCGCAAAAAGGTATATATAAGCAAACAGTACAGTAAACAGTGTAATATTAAGTTTGAAATCAACAAAACATAACAACAACACACACACACACACGCATAAACACACATAACACACAGAGACACACACACACAAACACACACAAACACACACAAACACACACAAACACACACAAACACACACAAACACACACAAACACACATACAAACACACACAAACACACACAAACACACACAAGCACACACAAACACACACAAACACACACAAACACACAGACAAACACACACAAACACACACAAACACACACAAACACACACAAACAAACAGACAAACACATACAAACACACACAAACACACACAAACACACACAAACACACAGACAAACACACACAAACACACACAAACACACACAGATATCTCATTATGCGCGTGACTTTCAGAATAGACTTGAGCATAATTAGTAGGGTGACCTTTTGGTGCACTAAAAATCAAGAAAAGTTGCGCTAAAAATCCTAAAAATTGCGCTAAAAAGTTGCACTTGAAATTTAGCAGAGAATTCACAATAACCCGTAAAAGGGTAAAGTTTATTACTTAATTATAAGGAATAAACTTTTTGTGAGAAACTGTTGTATTTTTACATTACATAACGATTACTGCAATACATTCGCGGTTTTTATCATTGGTGGTTGTGCTAGGATTGCATGCCTCATGAGCTTCAACTGTCACCTCACTGGCGACAAGGGTGACTTTGGATGCGCTAAAAATCTCAAATAGTTGAGCTAATAAGTTGAGCTCAATGGTTCACTAAAATATCACCAATATTAAATAATAGGTTATTAAAATTTAAACACTGAAATAATTCCTGAACATTACACTTTGGGAGTTTCACGTTTTTGTTTCTACTTAAGATTGTGTTTCACATGCTTGTCTAGTATGTCGAGTCTGTCGCACTGATGCCTGGTAGTGATGATTATATCCACAATATAATTTGAAAGACTCACTCGATGTTAATTTTCTGAAATGTTCCAAGGTCTAAATGGATTTTGCAGACATCATCTGATTGTGCGGTAATTATATTCAAGTGTTGTTGATCTAATTAGTTGCTCTAAGGTTGCTCGAAAAGTAAACAAAATAAATTATATTTTATTGTACAAATGCACGTGTCTATATCAGAGTGATATGTCAATATTTATTGTCGAATGTATATGATGTGATTGTGCGCGTACATACGCAGGATGTCTAGCACCATACACGAATACAATGTTCACACGTCCTCCAGATACATGATTATCGAGTTTATGTTGACAATACATGAATATATGCTGAATTGTACAACTTTATAACTGAAAATTATTCCTGATAATGTGGCATAATTGTTCTAAAAGTTCAAAAATTGTCCTTAATCCAAATTGTTGCTCTCAAAAATGAGAAAGTTGCAAAAGTTGCGCTAAAAACGAAGTTGCAAAAAGTTGCATTTAAAACTTTTTAAATATGTACCTCAGATAAATAAAATAATAATTTTTGGGCTTCTCGGCATGAACAGAGTCTATGATAAACAAGTTGCATTTGCAACAAAAGGGCACCCTAATAATTAGTGTAGAAGTGTTCATGAGAAATTCACACATCATTTTTGTGAAAATAATGTTTAAATTTGAGAAAATGGCAAAAAAATGTTGAAAGCAAACTGTAACAGAAACCAGAAACTAAAATATATTACAGACAGGCGCGCGTGGGCATCACTGCCCCACGCGCGCCTACAAGACGTCACGCCACAACCGCAGCTCAAACACAACTCCTAGCTCACACCGTGACACACGGGAGCACACACGGACACACACACGCATAGTCCTCACGCACACCGCCACAACCAATCAGCGGCGAGCCGGTCAATCGCTCGCCGCCGCGGGGCATGCACACTTCATGAAACGCATACATACAAACACATCAACAAACAACGCAAACACGAACGCAAACGCGAATCACACACACACACACACACACACTAAACCACAGACACTCCAACGCTCTCACACACTCTCTCTCTCGCTCACAATCACACCACACCTCCACCTGTTTTTACAGAAACATGAACTATAGAGCATACAATAAAAAAACGCATAACAAACAAACGAAAACAACCAAACCCGACGACGGCCTCCACCAGACGCACACACCTTGGCTGCGGCGAAGCGCAACACGGCAGGCCCCAGCATCCTCCACGCTCCCGCCTCCGCCCGTGCTCTTCAGTGCTCCGCCGCAGCCTGCCGACCTCTTCATCACCGGCTGCCGCGACAGGGCACAACACCTTGACCCCAGCATCCACCATGCTTCCGTCGACACCGGTGCTCTTCAGCACCCTACCGCGACAGCCGTAACGTCGCCGCACATGCAGGCGACGCCGTCGTCTCAACTCCTTCGTTTTCTCATCCGGCTTCAGCAGCTCCTTTCTCTCACATGCCCTCCAGCACCAGCAGCCTCCACCAGCGATCTTCATTCTGCCCGGCGACGAGTCCAACACCAGTGCAGGTGGGACGACGAGCAACCCTCGGCCACAGCTCCCCCGCAGCTTCCTGCCGGCACCATGCTCTCCTGCCGTCCCCCTGCACACCAACCTGACACGCCGCCGAGCACCTCCAACACTTCCTCCAGGCCGCTGCTAATACTGGAGGGCACTATCTCTGCTGCTGAAGCCGGGTCGCAGACAAAAAACCACTTCCAAACTAAAAGGCCGAAATAGCTTGTAACAAACAGAAAATCTCAATTATATTACAGAGAGGCGCGCGTGGGGCAGTGATGCCCCACGCGCGCCTACAAGACGTCACGCCACAACCGCAGCTCAAACACAACTCCTAGCTCACACCGTGACACACGGGAGCACACACGGACACACACACGCATAGTCCTCACGCACACCGCCACAACCAATCAGCGGCGAGCCGGTCAATCGCTCGCCGCCGCGGGGCATGCACACTTCATGAAACGCATACATACAAACACATCAACAAACAACGCAAACACGAACGCAAACGCGAATCACACACACACACACACACACACACACACTAAACCACAGACACTCCAAGGCGCTCACACACTCTCTCTCTCGCTCACAATCACACCACACAAACATTTGTAAAAAAGGAGGTTTTAGTATTTCTTACTTTGTCCATTCGGTTTTTTGCTTCTAGAACAGCAATTAGCGAGTGAATGATTAAATACAATGGAAAACACGCCAAAAGGAATCAATGCATGTATTCGAATGATGACAAGCACACAACACCAACAACAACAACACACACACACACACACACACACACACACACACACACACACACACACACACACACACACACACACACACACACACACACACACACACACACACACACACACACACACACACACACACACAACACATCTACCCCTGGGGCTATCCCAAATGACACTGAAACTATGTAAATATGGAATTGTGTGTGTATGTGAGTGTGTGTGTGGATGTATGTGTGTGAAAGATATGTCTGTCAGAAAATGACTCGGTTCAAATCGCAGAGGTTGTCATGACAACCATCACTAGGTTTTGTTGTTTTGTTGTTGACTTCGACTTGTTCGTTGTTTTTGCTCGGAACGCGGTTACAACAAGACGCTTCGAATAGCCTGAACAAGACTGTAAATTGTCATAGCTGGAGGCAGAATAAGACAACACCGCGTCAAACCTTTAAACACCATGGCTCACATGAAAAATACCCCCCTGAGTACTTATGCCTGAGTGCGCCTCTGACTGAACTCAACACTGACATGATTTCGTGTAGTTCGGTTCGGTTGTGTTTGCGTCTGTATGTATGTGCGTGTGTGCATGTGTGTGTGTGTATGCACCAGAGAGAGGTCATCGAGAACTCAACGCTGTTCAATGCTAGTTTCACGCGTTATAATGCGAGCCGCACAAAAAAGCCATGCGACCACGATTCACGCGCCGCCAGCCGGGTTTCTATTGAGAGCGCGTGTTGGGCTGAATTATGAGCGGTGCGCGTGGGCGGTCCACCTGACTGCTCTCAATTACCATTATCACACCTGGCCAGTGTACGGCCGGCAGGCTGTTTGTATGCGCGTGTGTATCTGTGTGTGTGTGTGCTGTGTGTGCTGGAGGTGTTGCACAGACCACTTCAACCACTGAATGGCCCACCAGGAATGGGTGTAATTTAAAACAATAAGCCGGTGTGTATGTGTGTGTGTGTGTGTGCGTGCACTCGGGGGGTTATAAATCAGACAGTATGGCGCCCCGAAACGCAGGAAGTTTTTAATCAACCCTCGTACACATGTGAGTGTCTGTGCTGTGCCTTCAGGTTGTGGTAATAAAATCCAGTCCATATGTGTCGGGCCACAACACCTGGAGCTATGTTGGCAGGTAATACCTGAGTGACGGCATCAGTCTTGTGCGCTGTACGGTTATGTATTATACTTATGGAGTGTGGAACTGCCGTGCAAGTTAAAAATCAGAAAATCAATATTACACAGAATAAGATAGCTTTGACAACATTTATTTAGGGTAGGTTAGGTCAGTGGCGGACTCAGAATGTAATTTCGGGAGGGGCTGAATTTTGGGGGAGATCAGTCATGTACATGCATCATTATGCAACGTATTTGCGATAATGCTTATATCAACATATTCTACAGAAAAATACTTTTCTTGGTTATGAGGATTTGATGTAAACATTTGGGGGAGGGGGGCTTCAGCCCCCTGAGCCCCCATCTGGATCCGCCGGTGGGTTAGGTTAGGTTGAGTAAAGTTAGGCTGGGTTACACTAGGTGAAGCATGCGCGAATGAATATACCCAGTTGATTCCACATATACCATTACAATTGTTATACGCGCACAACCACACGCTAATATTTGTACACGATGCAGTTTTTTTAAATGTTAAAAAATTTGTCATCACCCATTATTACTAGTAGTATAAAAAATCGCGGTTGAAATACTTGAAAAACACACATATATATTTATTTATTGCATCAGCTAAATACTTAAAAAAATAGTTGGTTAAACGTTTCAAAAGTTCTTGTGTACAGAAAATCACCTGCCGGCTGGTATTTCTGCTCTATATCATACGCTTGCGCCATCTATATTCAATGTGTCAAAATGCCCTGACTCAATAATATGCTGTTTAGCTGACTGGAAACCTCACAATATATGAAATATATATGAATACAGATGAATTAGATCATATAAAAAAAGAAAAAGTGATTAATATAGATAGTACATGCTAGCTCATTTTTGACAACAACTTTCAACTAAATAGACAAGCTCGTGGGGAAGAATGGAAAGATTCTGAAAATATCTACACAAATTTGGTTCCAATAGAAAAATGTCCTCATTTATTACACTGGATATTTAACATATTGATATTATGCACAATTTGTGACAACAGCAAATCATACTAAATGAAGCTAAATTAATTTCCAATGATATAGGCAGTATTATTATAATTACTGTAAATAAATCCTGATTAGCTAAATTTATACATATTCACCAGTGGACTAGCAATTGTTATTGATTCTGAAACATTAAATATGCAGCAAACACAAATCCATTGAGCCATCGCCATTCTAAACAACGCTGGAATCAGCTGTTTGGTTGTCATGGCAACCAAACTCGATGACGCCCACGCAAAACATGACGCTAGTGACATCTGTGTATATTCTCTCGACGCTAAATCATAACAAAGTGTCGCATGCGCTTATCTCGCGCAGTTCCAGCTTAGGAGAGGAGTTTCGCTGCTCGTATTGTTCAATGTTCAAGGTGAGATTTTTGACTGAAATTCATCAGTAATTTTCTCTGTCATCGTATTATTGTGTCTTCAAATAATTCCATTTTATCACCGCATCATTTGTCTACGGCTCGACTAATGACCTTGTTGAGGGTTGAGACCAATGAGTGGCGTGGTATACTATGATTCGTGGTGTATCCATCGGTGCCATGTTGTCACATTGAGTCTTAATTAAAAAGAGGGGGTTCATTCATTATTTGTGTTTGTGGGGTGCACCGGCCTCTGGGACCATACGACACCCCTATAAAGAGGGTTTATTGCAAAGAATGGCATCTAGCAATGTATATGTTCATTGCATGAATCGTGTCGCCCGGAAATAATTTATTTCAGTCCATTTCCAGCAGCGACTCGGTCACAATTGTTATTGCTACTGGTAGTCATGTAGTAGTTCAGTAAACATACAGTAACATGGTCGAAATGTCGGCGACTAAACCTCTGACTGTTTTCACAGTGTGACTAGATACGCTTGAAAAAGAGGCTACTTCACAAAATATTGAAATATTGACAGGGACGTAGTAAGTGCGGCGTGTAGGGTGGGAGCTACTCCGACGAGGGGCCTAGTCTAGCCAGTGGCCCCGATAATTCAACAACCTCGATGTGCTTCTGTGTCGTGAAATTCTGATGGTTATTTTGGCCCGGTCTTCTATAACTCTCCAATAAAACCCCTGGTACCGCCACTGACCTCGATTCTGTATACGGTGTCAATGTAATGATAAACACACGACCAAAACACGGCTTCAAATCGACAACGTGCTACACAGTCAACACAATAAACAGTATATTAGCAGGATGGAATTGCTGACATAATCGCAGTGGCGGCGCCAGTATTTTCCCCGTTGGGGGGGCTGAAGAAAAAAATGCGGGGGCTTGGGCAGGACACTTTTGTGCGGGCCGGAAAAATTCAGCCTTTTATTGAAAAATGAGATTTTTTTATCGAAAGTTGACCTTTTTTATAAGCCATTGACGTTTCGATTGGCGTTTTTTAGGCAGGGACCATACTATCATACACTCACAGAGGGAACATATCGCATGCAACTACCCAAACTATATAAACCCCGGAGGTGATTTTTTTGTTGTTGACCATTTGACATGTATATATTATATGAATTTGAACATTAAAAACTAAAAGCATTTTGCAAAAAGGAAGAGGGGAAAGGAGGTATACGGTCGCGGAACTACATTCGGAATGTTCATCGTCATGATTGGGGAGGGGGGGGGCTCAGGGGGTACTTGGCATATTTATTGAGAGGTGAAGCCCCCACCTATTACTGCCACTGCCTTATCAGCGTCGCCTTCGTTATGTTTTCTATTCGTCCCCTATCTTTACGGCGCTCACAGTGCGGTGTAAAGATTGGTGCGAAATAGTGTGAAATTTAAAGCTTTTTATTGCACTGTCGAGCGACGTATCCACGAGGCTTGCTTCAAGGTAGCCAGGAAGGCTATTTGTGTTTGTGTTTTTGAACAATGTCTCTCTTGTGCTGGGTTTCGGCTGGATTTTCTCCAGATAATCATGATATGTATGGTATATACGTAATATGCTAGATATAATTTCTATCACAATGTTTATTTATGCTTCTAAATAACGATCCACTCAGCTGATTTTGTTCGAATATTTGACAATGTTTTGTGTTCGGAAAGAGAAGAACTAGTGTTGTTGAGTGTTGTGAGGCAGGGATCATTGTTGTACTGCGCGCGTTATCATAGTCTATTGTTAGCGTATTTGTCTCCAGTTAGCTCCAGTTGTATCATGTGTTCAGTTACAGCTTAGTGGATATCACGAGGTCGCTATTGTGTTCGCCAAGATGCTGGGTGCGTTGTGTTTGCCGCGTGTAACTCATTGTATGTATTGCATCGTATTGCAGCGTTATTGAGATAATCATGACCTTGTTCTCACATGAATTGTGAGCTCACATGAATCCAAGAAGGCTCGTATACGTGTTGCACGTATCGCAAGCTCGTAAGCATGCAGCGTATGCAATGGCGGCGCCGAGGGGACTTAGAGGGGTTGAAGCCCCTCTGAGTTCCCAACAATTCCTGACCATTGATATTTCGAGTGTAGTTCCTCATGTTTCGCCAAGCCCCCACATCTGTTTCCTTAGCCCCCCACCAGAAAAATGCTGGCGTCGCCACTGTGTGTATCAATTATTTACATCATCAAGTCAGAGCGTCAGTCACACACAGGCACACACACACACAAACACACACACACACACAAACACACACACACACTAAAAATTAAGAAAAACAATTGCACTTGATGTTTTCCAACGGCACGAATATACTGATATGAAGGCTTAATGTATCGCTATGAACGAGTCTTTTTGTTTGCCTATTCCTAGCAGTGTCGATGAAAACATGTGCAGTCGAGCCTACAGATAGCGGAATAATTCCTGGGTTCCGATCAAAAGCCTATTCAATACTAACAGTTAATTACAACTCCAAATAGCGCAATTCAAACTTCCGAATGGCGGAAACATTCAAATAGCGGAACGATCTAGTCGACCCCACTAATGGAGCACACCTCCGAATAGCGGAAAACGGGGATTCTGTGAGATTCTCAAATGGAGTATGTATGGAATAAAATGATTCCAGCTTGTCGACTGACAACAGTTGACTCTTGCAAGCTGATTGGTAAAAACGAGTGACTTATTAGGACCGGCCATAGACATAGACTCCGCGGTAAAGTTTGTACGTAAAGCGTTTGTGTGAGTGTATCCGCGTGTGCTGATGTGATTGTGCATGTGTGTGTGTGTGTTTGTTCTTTACCCACATCAGCTTCAAATAGATGCGTGTAGTATTTAAGTTTACAGAACATTGGCCTTGATTTGATACGGTCAATCGTGGCGGTGCATTGTGTGTGTGTGTGGCAAAGTCTGTTAAGCAACATAATTGCGACAATGCAACACCAGAACTACAGTTGCAATTGTGTTTGTGACGTGGGCCAGACAGCTAACAGGCTACACGCTGTATCAGTGCATGTATTGATATTCCGTTGTATGTAGTATATTCCGTTGTATGTAGTATCAGTGCATGTATTGATATTCCGTTGTATTGATATTCCGTCGTATGTAGTCACACAATTAGGCATAGGCAATTAGGTACGAGGCGTATTAGGCATAGACAAACTAGGCGGCCGCCTAGGATCCTAGATATCGCTCAAGAATCATACAGGAATGTATACCCTCTTATAGCCTTGACGATTCCGCTTACTATTGTGACGGATATTAATGGTGTGTTCAACATTGATGAAACGGGTCTCCTGCAAACTGCAGCATACCAAAATCATGGCGTCGAGAGGAGAACGCCGCACAGCTGAATAATTTTCAGCAGTAATGAAAAACGCTGGTAGGATCATATGAGAAATATGCAATAATAAATAATAAGGATGTGTAATGTAATATGTAAATAATAAGGAAATGGTTCGTGAAAATTGAACGGTTCACAGCGAAAAAGGTTGATAACCTTTGCTGCAGAGCACACCTCCAAATAGCGGAATTTTGTCTCGGTTCCGCATCATTCGAGTCCGCTATTTGGAGGGCCGAATGTACTCTGCCTCGTGCGACAACTTGGCAGCTACAAAGACGATTTCAACGGAAAATTCGTGTCAACAATATACAAGTGTCGACTCCAAGGGTGGGGAGCTTGGAGGAGCTGAAGCCCCTAAAAGTGTGTCAATCCCTCCTGAACCCTACCCCCCACCACACACAAAATCCTGACCATGTACATTTCGAGTGTAGTTTCATCTTTCACCAATCACTCACATATTTTAATAAGCCCCCATCATAAAAATCCTGTCGCCACCACTGCATTCTACCTATTGTCTACCTACCTACCTATAGCGTTTCGTGCCGCCCGGGTCCCACTGGTTACCCCACTGGTTGCTTAACAGTGTATGAGGACCCCGAAGTCAATAATTGGGGCCCCATTTTAAATAATATACCATTATAATAGAGGTCCGACTTTGGGAAAATTCAGTTAGGATCAGTCCCTTGTTAGGATCGGTCTCCTGGGCACTTACGGTACTTTTAAGCGCCACTTTATAATATAATTCAATATCATACGTGAGTCAATGGGGCCCCTCAACACTCGGGGCCCTCCAGTCGGGGATGCGGGGCACGGTTGTTACGGCTCTGAGTAGCATCTTCCCGGTCCTCTATCTTGGTTTCACCCTGTATCTTATGGCTGGCGCATTTCCTGACATTCCTCCATTGTCAGCTGTTCATAATGCTGCCCAGACATTTGTGCTTTGTTTATCATGCTAACTGCCAATGTGTGTGTGTTTACACTGTGCATTTGTGCCCGATCTTATTAGATAGCGAACAACTGCCTAAATAGGGCTCGCTGTTTTTCTTCATTTCAATACTTTGAAGAGCGCTACTTTTTGACGCATGGCTGCCGGAGTGAAGCGGTGTGAATGACATAAATGTTCGACAATGGTAGATATTTATTATTGCGTTCTTATGGAGCAGCTGTATAGCAGGGAACTGCATTTTTGCACAATGTTTTTGTGGCGTGGTTTTTGTGGTAATGGCGGAGCGATGTGTACATGCTAGTGTAGGTGTATGTATCGTTGAGTGATTGCAGGGTGCGTGAGAGGTGCTTGTGTGTGAGATGGCTTCATTGTGCATGTGCTCTATTGTGGCGAGAAGTGTGCAAGATTGCAAGTGTCGTGGTGGCGTTGGTTTGGTTTGCATGTGTATGTGAGTGTGTGTGCGCGTGTGCAATTGTGTCCTTGATTTGTCCTGGGTGTTCGTTGGGGGAGGAGTTCGATTTGGGTGTACTTACGAGTGGTGTGATCTTGTGCGCGCGCGTGGGGCAGTGATGTCCGAAGCTCGCAACCCCTAGGGGTGCCAGCAATCCCGGTTAAGAACCCCTGCTCTACATTATATGATATCAGATGTTGTTTCCCCACTGAATCATATGCATGCTAAAATGCAGCGTTGAATTCATATCCTCGTGTGCATATATACTGTATTTGGGCATTGTTTGCAGAGATCTGGGGCGGCAGATAGTGATAGTGAGTGTCACTGGTGAAGGATCATGTCGCAGCATACTCGTGACTTGATGAACAGTAGGTCGACGTCCAGGAGCGCCCAGCGAGATAGAGACCAGAACAATGATCAGCACGACACGGGCACGGTGCGCTACACTCGCCCTCGTCGTTTGCCTGCAGTGTGTCGCAACTATAACACTGCGGACGGTTGCGAGCGTGACGACTGCGAGCGTCTGCACGTGTGCTTCTACTGGGCGAGCGGCCAGTGTCGCTACAACCGCAGGTGCCGCAGACACCACGGTGTGGCCGACGTGTTCAACCAGTGTGTTCTGAGCACGCTGGGCTGGCGCTGCCAGGAGTTCGACCAGGCCGTCGACGCGATGCGTCGCATATATCTCAATGGCGGACAACCCGACAGTGACACAGGCTCTATCAGTACTCCGCAGGTGTGTCTCGAGTACTCTACTGCCATTTGTCGGCGCCAGAACTGCTTGCGCTTCCACTTGTGTCACAGCTTCGTGCTGGGCGAATGCGATGATGCGACGTGCTGTCGTCTCAGCCACTCGGTGCTGGACGGAGCTCACAACACGGCGATCGCCAAGCGTCTTCCGGCAGTGGCCGCCATGACGGCACAGCAACTGCGCACCGCTCTGGCCAACTCGCTGGCGGACATACAAGTTTTGCCTTCTATCTGCGAGAAGTACAACACGAAGCGCGGCTGTGTCGAACGGCAATGTAACCGACTGCACGGCTGCAGGCATTACCTGGCGTACGGCGAATGTCGCTTCAAGTCCGACTGCTACAAAAGTCACAACATTGACAGCGAGCACAACAGAATCGTGTTGGCGCGCTTCCGCATGAGCGCCGACCGAGCGTTGGAGCTGATTCGCGCGAAGGCCTCTCGTGCCGACAACCACACAACGGCAAATCAAGGCCAGAACAACCGGCTGCAAAAAACCCTCGACGTCCTCAAGAGAAGGAACGAATTGCTCGAGACGGAGCTTCTCGGCGAGAGGAAACTCAACCTGGAACATCGCTTGGAACGTCTGACAACCGAAGACGATGATGTTGATATTCTGGTTGAGGAACGTAATATCTGAAGCGACCAACGGAGTGATTCACCGGTGTCTTGATCACTCTCAACCGTCATTGCGTCTCCGTTCAACACTCACGAGACAGCCGCGACCAACAAATTATAGCACACGGCCACCAAGCATATGCGTACCGGTAGAAAAGACAGACAACGCAATCGAAACAGTCTAATTCATGCAGACGCTTGCTGATAGAGCAAAATTGTTTAGATGGTGATGTTTGTTTAGAACACGGAGGTTGACCATCGGCCATGTGTTCTGACAAAGTAAATAAAATTATATAAAATTAATACAAAATAAAAAATAACAAGGAAAAATCGTATTAAATACAGATATATTCTACATTGACGTGTATATGTTTATTATGCCGAAAATTTGCGTGAATAATGACGTCACCATTCAGCATCATTCATCGTTTTACGAGATTGTATCGATGGCCAATGAACCGCCATTGTCAAAACTTCTGACACCATTATTTTTACGATATTTAATAATGAGCAAAACTACCAAAGTGGTCAAATAAAGCAATGCATTTAAAGAGGCCATTTTCACATATTCACTAGAAAGCAGGACATCGTACAACAAACAGGTAATGCTTGTGTGTGGAAGATGTATTCACATTGTTCCTAATGGCCGCTCAGCATCAGCAAATATAACAAAAACACATTATTACTGATCACTCGACAACCTTGCAGACGGGATAGAGGGAAAGACCGGATTTGAAGTGGGACACACTGGATATCCACGCGGTCGGGTCAGGTTTGTCGCCGGCTAAAAACTGAAGTGAAGGCACATCGGTGGAACTTTCTGAAGAATCACTGCAACTTGCCATCACAGGGATGAGAGTGCCAGGAGCCGAAGAAGACGGAGACGGATACCCAACCACTTGCACAGATAGCTTGCGTCGTTGAACTGACTGAGCGGCGAGTGTGAGAACGCGGAAGTGATCAACAACCTGCTGTCGGGTGGCAGAAGCGAGCACTTCAACTTCCCTCGTCAGCCGGTCAAACACATACTGGCCGGAGACAATCTCGCGCCAGTTGCGATACACCTCCTCTTCGAGAGAAACGTCTGCGCACTGCTTGTTGCTCTCGAGTGATTCACACATCATGTCGAACTCATCCTGAGGAAGCTTCAACAAATGACCTTCAAAGTTCCCGAGAAAGTCCTCTATTTTCGCGTCCACGTGTTCAGAAGTATACTTGTCGGCGTGGAAATGAACGACAACAGCGAGGCCAATGACACCAAAAGCGCACACCATCTTGGACGTCACGTGATAGCCGAGCTGCTCCTGGGTGCGGAGAAAATCAAATGTGGGCTCCTCCATGAGGTTCACGAGGAGTTCGGTAACGCAATTGGACGCAATCCTAGCCGGAATGCCTTGATAGAAATTGGTCACACAACTCTTCGTACTGTCTTTGTTAAGCGACGCGATTCTCGCGTAATTATCGCTTTGAGGAAGCTCCACAACCCGCACATCATTGATATCTTGGCGCGCTAGCGCACGACATCCAAGACGCTCTCTCACCGTATTGAATATGCTCACTGCTTGATCTTGTTCAATGTTTCCCTGCACCAACATCTGAATAAACAACTCAGAGCGGAATCTACGCACGAAATCCACCAGGCTTGACTCAGTAGCGTCCATCAAGGCCTGATTTTTCTCCGAATACAACCAATGCTGATGCAAAACAGTCTTCAATCTGAGATCACGGCCAAGCTTGGACGCGTCGAGCATCGAATTCAAATACGCCTTATTGACATCATGCTTCATAACATTGAACAATTCAGTGCTCATTACTTTCTGCTCGAAATTGATTATGTGATCGAGGATCAGATAGAGAACATGTGGCAGTTTGTCGTTGAAGCCATCCACCCGCACTTCATAGCCAGACTGAGTGGGCAGAAGGCAATAGTACAGTCGGGCCACACTTGCCGGGTAGATGTGCTCGGTGAGCGAGAAGGACATCATGTTGTTAAAGAGGTCAAGAAGAGCGGCATTGTGAGCCGACTGTTGTGGCAGATTGGAACGAAGCAGTAGCAGAATGAACGCTCGAGGAAGCTGAAACTTCACGTCGAAACGATAGAACAGTTCACCAACTGGTGCGTCAACGATGCGTAGCGGATAAGATGGAATCACATCGGGAGGAGTGAATAAATCCAACTTTTCAGCAATGAACGGATTCTCTAGTGGTAGATGAAAATTATTTTCTATTTTCCCCATATCCTCATCCAGCCATAAAGAAGGCACGTTGGTGCTAGTGAATTTTGTACCGAACCAGAGCTCAGTCTTGTCGCATATGTTTTGCTCGGCGAATGTCTTCGAACTCAACATCACATTGCACGTGGATGGGAGCATTGCGTCCAGACATTTCGTTATAAGACCAGGATCGTATTTGAGCGTCAAGAAATCGCCACGAATGTAGTCCTCAGGAGCGTAGACGAGCATGTTGCTGGACAAGGACTCCACCCAGTACTGTGGGGAGCACTCCTCCATATATTGAAAGCTCATATTGCTGACACGAGAAATCTCCGTGAATATTCTGTCTTGAGGGCCCAGGCGTCGCAACATGGACATGTATGCCCAGACTGAGCGCACCACGTCAGACACATGCTCAAGACCTTGATCGGTAAGCTTGACGGTCACGTGGAAACAAGAACAAGTGGAATTATGCTCGAAGCCGCTCTCGGCGTTACCACTCTCCAATAACACCGCCCATTTTTGTCGCTTCAAGTACGCCAATATGCTGCCGCTTCCTTCATGACCGATGAGCCAAGATAAGTAGCCGAGAGGACGACTACGATAGTGTTCCACCAGGCTAGGTAGCTGCCACATCATCTTGAGGTAGTGGCGATCCTTGACGGCCACCACCTTGTACAGTTGGTTGAAGTGTGTCATATCCCAAGGAAGACCGTTATCCGCAAACGAATGCTTCTGGTCGTCTTGCAAGCCAGACACGTCTGCGAACGAAGAAGCGACCCATTGCTGTAGAGTGTCGAGCGAGTGTTGAGCCTGTACGACCAGGCACATGTTTGTGGCGCGATAGTGACGTCGCCAAAATTGATGCAGCTCTGCGTTGATCTGGACATCATCCATGCCGCTACCAGCACTACTGAGAGAGTGCAAATTTCCCCACATGAAGCGCGACATTGGATGATCGGCTCGAGCCACAGAACTTAGCAACTGCTCTTGTCGGCTGGAGTCGTGGGGCAGTGCGTCCTGGAACTCGTTCTCCACAGCCTGCCGTTCTCGTTGCATCGACTCGACGCGCATCAACGGACAGACAAACAACTGAGCGAACCTGTCGAGCGCCTGCTGTATGTGAGTTGTGTTCACGTCAAAGTAGAACACAGTCTGCTCACATTCGGTGTGTGCGTTCCACGAGCCACCGCTGTTCTTCACAAACACATCGAAGCCGTTCTCCTCGGGGTACTTGCCGGTGCCCATGGACACCATGTGCTCGACGAAGTGTGCCAGACCAGGCAGCGACGGAGGGTCGCAGAAACTGCCGCATCCGACGGCCATGGAAGTGGCGGCCATTTTCTCGTCAGCCTGGTCGTCATCCGATGCCGTCGTGCCCTGTTTTCCCCGATTAAACGTGTCAGAAATCAACAGAGCTCTCATGCCGTTGGCCAGACGAATGGCGCGATAGAGCCTCTTGTCGGTGGTCGGCTTGATGGGGGTGGACAGCGGTTGCACATGCGCGTCGCTAACACCGCGGTTGGTGTCCCCCATGGCGGTGCTAGAGAACCGGGTGAGGTTGTCGGCACAGGAGCGTTTCACAACGGACGTAGCTGAACAGCCAGCTCTCTTCATGAAAGAGCCCACCCCAAACACAAAATCACTTCTGAAATATTGCCAAACATGCATACGCCGAACTTCAAGAAACATAAACAAACTCTTACAAAAGCTATACATCACACATGTAATAGGCTAACTCAGGATACAACATTCGAATGTGGTTTCGGTTTTTAGCGATTTAATTGCACATATTTCATATTTTTTACACGATGCTCATATCATATGACATTACTATATACCATATCGGGTTACCATGATTAAATTACACAATTGAATTAGATGATCAAATTGTGAACTCCGTGGTGTAGTGGTTAGCACATTCGCCTCACAAGGAGTCCGTGGTTCGAAACCCAGTGGATCAGAATTTCTTGGGCGAATTATAAAATTCAACAGCCCCTGTCCACCCAGCAGTAAATGTGTACCAGATATAAGTCATGTGTTGCAATGCATTCTGGGGAGGTGGCCCTCTCTAATACGGGGAGGTGGCATCTCTAGTATTTCGTCCTTGTGGCGTCATAGCGTGGAGATGGTCGGTTCTGTGGTGGCAGCGAACTGCACGGGCACAACTGTGTGTTCATAAGCTTCGGTTTCTTCACGTATAGCAGCTGTCACTTGATGCCTTTAATCTTTTAACGCACCGCATCATATTGCCACACCAACGTTCAGTAAATGATGCGAAATTATTTTCACACCGCGACATTATCAATCGATTTCCACATATAATTAACCCAAATCCACATACAATTAACCCTCCAGAACTCCATCTTAGTGGTAGAAAACAAAAAGTTAAAACTGTATTTATACAGGCGCGCGTGGGGCAGTGATGCCCACGCGCGCCTACAAGACGTCACACTCCGACAACACCTCGAACACGACTCCAACACAATACACAATTACAAAACACACTCTCACACACAGATACACTAACACGTTCACGCACTCACTTCATCTTACTCCCACTCTGATTCAGCATGACTAAGCTGTGATTCGGCCTGTGCTGCACCTCTCATCCTTCCATCCTTCCTCCCATTTTCCCACGTCTGTCCCCTCTGCCACTCGCTGCTTTCCTTCTTTCTCCTCGTCTTTTGTGTCCACCTCTCCTTCTTACTCTCTTATCACTCTCCCTCCCTCACAATTGTCTTCGTCTTGTTTATCCACTATTGGCTTCTCAAAATCAGGTCGTGCAGATATAAAACTGCTCACTTGTCTCATCTACTATCTTCTCACAATCTTTCATTATTATGTTTAGTTGAAACTTGGCTTTATGAATCTGATGTTGCTTGTTTCCGTGCTCATATTCCGCTAAATTATGATTTTCCTCATTCATCACGTCCATCTACTTTTAAATCTCATAATGGTGGTGTTGGCTGTATTTTTCAACAAAAAAATCCACTATCTCTGGTCTCCGGCTTTTGTTCTACTTATTCATCTTTTGAGTATTTAGTAACCTCATTTTCATCCTTATGTTTTGCTAAGTATTGCGTTGTTATTATTTATCGTCATAACCATCGTGGACCACTCGGACTTTCTTTGATGAGTTTCCCTCTCTTTTAGAATCATTAGTTGCTGTGTATTCCGGTCGCTTTCTCATCCTTGGTGATTTTAACTTTTGGGTTGATTCTACCGATAATTTCTATGACAAAAATTTATTATCCCTTGTTAATAGTTTCGGTCTTTGCTCTCCGGTTTCATCTCCTACACATGTATGTGGTCACACACTTGATCTTCTTCTCTTCCCTGAGCCAGATCTGTCAGGTGATTTTTCGATACCTGATGTGCTAGTTTTACCTCCTGACTCTACCCTTTTAGATCATAGTTTTCTGTTGTTCAATCTGCCTCATCCTCGTCCCATTGTAGCCCCTTCTGCCACTGGCCGTTCCTTTAAAAATTTAAACCCAGCAGTGTTCTCTTCTTTGGTGTTCTCGCTTTTTCACAAGTGTCATTCTACCCTTTTCCTCCTACCATTTCTTATGATATTTGTAATAACATTTTGTCTTCTATAAATGATGCCATGTTTCCTATTGTTTCATTTTCTTCTACTCGGTCATCTTCGCCTCCTTGGATGAACCAGGAATTGCTCAGATTGAGGAAAGTTCAACGTCGTCTCGAGCGCATACGGCGTCGCACTCGCTCAGGGGAAGACTGGTTGTCCTACTCTGCGTCTCGCTCCCACTATGTATCCGTCCTTGCGTTAGCGAAGAGTTCCTATTACAAATCACGTCTTGCATCACTTTCTCGTTCTCCTAAATTATTGTGGTCTACATTGTCTTCCGTAATTTCTGTCACTGAGTTTTCCGCTTTCTTCACTGAAAACGTTCCACTGGTTCACTCATCTATTCCCCCATCTCGTGTCTCATTGACTCAAACCTCTTCTTCGTCACGCCTTTCTTCGTTCAATCATATCGAGTTATCTGATATTCTCCATCTTCTGTTTTCTACAAAAATAACTGTTTCTCCTGCTGATCCCATTAATTTTAAGGCTATTTCTACCTCTTTTTTTCTTCTAGCTCCTTATTTCTTGCATATCATTAATTCCTCCATACTGCATGGTGTTTTCATGCCTGATAAACATGCTGTTATATATCCTATTCTTGAAAAACCCATCTCTTGATCCTTCTGTTTGTAAGAACTATCGTCCTGTTTCTATTATTGGGTTTATCTAGAAATTGTTGGAATCTGTTATTTTCTTTCAATTGTCTTTTTACATAAGTCGTTATCTTGATCCTTTTCAGTCTGGTTTTAGAACTTCATATTCCACATAAGGCGTTTTAATAACTGTTGTTAATGATGTATTTTCCCATTTTTCTTATCGTAGTTCTGTTCTTCTTGTTTTGTTGGAGCTCTATTTTTGGTCCCTTACTTTTTAACCTCTACATGTCGTCCATATGTCCTATTCTTCGTCGGCACTCCATTTCTTTTCAGATTTATGCTGATGATATACAACTTAACTGTCCACTTCCGCTTTTGCATGATTCTTTCTTACCTGACATTCTCTCGATCATTTCTGACTCGGCTTCTTCTCGTTTCCTTTTGATTAACAAATCGAAATCTGAATTCATTGCTCTACATCCTCCTCGTTTGTCTCCTCCTCTTCTAACGTATCCTCTTTCTTCCTCAGTTCGTGTTCTTGGTGTGGCTCTTGATACGTCTCTCACTTTCTCTACCAATATTGAAAAGGTAGTTCGTGTGTGTCGCCTTATTTTACGTTATTTGTATCCTATCAGACCTTTTCTTGACCGCCCATCCTCCATTAAACTAGTTCAAGCTCTGATTTTCTCTCGTGTTCATTATTGTTGCACTCTCTATCTGAACACTCCTCGCTATGATCTTCGTGGTCTTCAACGCATAATCAACCAATCATGTCGCTTTGTTCTCTCGCCTACTCCATGTCTACACACTTCGTCCTTCCTTTTTCAATATCGTTGGCAGCCTATTATCCCTAGAATTTACTATCGACTATTGTTTAATATATAAACTTCTTCATGATCCATGATCATATCTCTCTGAGTTACTCTCACCTTCTGGTATTTCTTCTCGTATCCCTCGTTCTTTGATTTGTCTGAGGGCGATCAATGAATCAGCTTGGTCGGCCAAGTCATTTTTTATTTCTGTGCCCCTCTGTGTCTCTACAACTCTCTTCCACCTCGTATTACATTGTTATCTTCATACTCTAGATTTGCTTCTTCTCTTCGTGAGAACTTTTTATCCTTGTCTTTTGAGCCTGATTCTCATTCTCTTACTGAATATGCGTCTGTCTAAATGTTTTATTATATTTTTTGTGTGCTTCTCTGTATATTGTATGTTGTATGTGGGCTGTGCTGAATATCCATACTGTGTATTTAACTAATACAATTTCCCGTTGCCAGCATAATGTTCCTTTATGAGATTTTTCCCATTTACACTATTTATATGTATGTATATCCGATCTTATGTAGTCTTGGTATTGATGTTGATGTGGGGTGTATTGTATGTTATATTGTACATTTGTTGCTGTTGGTATTGTTGATATCTCTGTTGGTGTTGTATCTTGTATTTTTCTGATTGTTTGTGTTCCTGCCTTTCTTCTCACTAGCATATATGGTGTATTTCCGCATTGTTTTTTGTGTGACTTTTTCGCGCATATGTTTACTAGCGCTATATCAAGCAATAAATGAATTAATCAGACATAATCTCACACACTTTCTAACTGAATACGATAACACATTAGTTAAATGATTGATACAAAATATAAGGCATAACAAAACGTGTCGATTCCGTAACATTTGATTCATTGACTTACTGTGCTTATAGTATACCTGCCGACTCTCATGGCTTTTACTCGCTGAACCAATCATAATGAAAGGGCGGTAATATTGTGTCGTGGCTATAGATGAAACGCCATCGAAATAAACAACGAGTGGTTTTTTGCAAAACGGGCCAAAATTCCAACGTTATAGGCGTATAATTGTAATGTCTTGGCATAAAACTGAAATATCATACACAGACGACAATGCTGGGCTGTGGGAAGCTTGAAAGCTATTGACCGACATCAAGTTGAGCACAAATAATGAAATTAGCAAACCACACATGTTTTAGTGTCAAAATACAGGGAATGAGCGTATACTTGATATGCTATGCAAACTCACATAACAATATTGCCGAAATTATTATAGAAATTAATCAAACCACTCCATTAATTACCAAAAATTGAAGTCGAAAACTGCAGGCTACAATTAATTTCACAGATATTACAAGCGTGACATGTGCGCTGAAAATGTCAACCTTGCGGCTCTTTCTGAAACATGCAAAGTGGCTACAAACCTGCAAATCTTTTAAGACGAACAAAAACATTTTTCTAAATTTAATATAAATGATGACTCAAATCTTGTTCAAATCAATTCCTCCCAATAGTGATTATGATAATGATTATGATAGTGATAATGATTAGCCCAAAATGGATCGAAGAGCCGACGGAGGTAAAGACGTGTAGCAGAACGGCGGATGTAAACACTGGAGTGGTTGATGAGCGAACGAATGTATTATATATAGTGAAGGGCGAACGACCGTACAACGCAACTTGTGTCTAGTGACACTCACACACACACACACACACACACACACATGCACACACGCATACATACAATATCACACGGCTCTAGTACCAAGTGATCCAACGTACCATCTGGTCCAACGCTGATACGATGCGATGAGCACCGGCCGAGCGATGACTCACCGGCCGTGAGTGAATCTGACAGTGGCGTATCTAGAAACTGAAATATGCGGGTGACCATCTACAACAACAACAAACAACAACAAACCATGTATTTGTTATAGCGCACTAATTTGCAAAGGCGCGAAAACGTACAAAATAGAGCAAACTAAGGTATAAACAGTGATAGGGGCTCAAAAAGAACAAAATTATATGAGCTGAAGTGACAAGGCGCAAAAAATATCAAAAGCAGGAAATATATACAACAATCAAGAAAATCAAGAAAATATACACAGCGAATGATCAGAGGCGAGAAAAAATGAAAGAATGGGATCAGAGAAGTGTAGCTGACAGAGAAAATATTTAAATTTGGTGTTGAGAGATAAGCCAAAAAAGAGTATCAACAATTTCTATAGGGGTAAGTGGGCGGCGACGGAAGAGACAGTAAGTATATATGAAGGGAAGCCGAAAAGGAAGAGTAGGATTTTTTCTGTAGAATGTGATGAGGAAGAGAGTTATAAAGTCGGGGAGCAGAAAAGTAGAAGGATTTGGCTGACCAGTTAGACTCGTGGTCAGCAGGAGGACATACGAGGGGCACTGGACGGCGACATAAAGGACGATCAGAGGGAGTTAGAAGCGAATATAGGTAAGAAGGTGGAGAAGGAGTATGGAGAAGTTTATAGACAATGCAGCACAGCTTATGGTGGATTCTGGACAGAGCAGGCAACCAGCCAAGTTTACGAATATGGGTGGATGTGGGTGACTTGGGGGGAAGACGAAGGACAAAGCGACAAGAGAGATTTATTATCGACTGGAGAGAGCGGATGGATTTTAGAGGAAGGTGAAAAAATAAAGAATTGCAGTAATCGATATGCGAAAAAATATATGAATTAACTAGGAGTAGAGCGGATGCCTCATCAAGATGAGAGCGGATCGGGTACAATTGACGTAAAACAAAACGACAGGAACGTGAAATTTTGAAAATGTGTTGAGCGAATGACAATGTGGGGTCAAATTGGACTCCTAGATTACGAATTTGTGAGGAAAGAGGTAGATCTATTGAACATGGAGTAATTTTGGGAGGATGGAAAAGAAGATAAAGAGTTTTCTCAGGGTTCAGTAGAAGATTTCGAGAGGATGCCCACTCAGCTATGTGGGAGAGAAGTTTAGGAATTAGGTTAGTATTGGCCAAAGAAAAAGGAAAATAGATTTGTATGTCATCCGCATATATGTGAAAGGAGATGGGATAGCTGCGGAGAATAGGACAGAGGGAGGAAACGTACAGATTAAAAAGAAGAGGACCAAGAAGGGAGCCCTGTGGGACTCCGGATTCAAGTGGTCGAGGTGAGGAAAGTTCAGAATTACAGCGCACAGAATAGGAGCGATCAGTGAGATAGGAGGACATGAGTGATAGCGCCGAGGAGGAGACACCAATATGGCATAGGTCATCACAAAGAATTGAGTGGTTGACGAGGTCGAATGCTGAGGAAAAGTCAAGAGAGATGAAGAGAACAGATTGACCTGAAGAGAAAGAAGCGAAAATGTCATTCAGTAGAGACAGAAGCAGGGTTTCAGTTGAATGATTAGAGACAAAGCCAGACTGACAGGGATCGAGAGCAGAATATATACAAGGCCGAAGTTGAGAAAGGATAGCAGCTTCCAAGAGTTTAGAAGGCAGAGGGAGCAAGGAGATGGGTCTGTAACTGCTCGGAGTGTTGGCATCAAGGGAAGGTTTCTTAAGGATGGGAGAAACAATGGCATGCTTGGAGGCCAGAAAAGTCCCGTGGAGAAAAGAGGAGTTTACCAAATGTGTAAGAAAAGGGGCAAGGAGTAGAATAGAGTCGAAAAGTGCACGAAAATTTATTGCATCTGAAGGACATCTGGACTTTTGCAATTTTTTCAGATATTTGGCAGTGGCGGCTGGGGAGATGGGGGAGAAAGATGACAAAAAGCAGTCAGAGGAAGGGAAAGACAGTGGTAAAGAGGAGGGTGGTAATTTAGCCTTGGCTTTGGCAATTTTCTCTGAAAAATATAAAGATAAAGTCGAAGCTGGAATGGAGCAGGTCTCAGATTTGGAGAAGTCAGTGATAGATTTTAGGGAAGACCATCTAGAGCGGGAAGAACTTGGACCAGAAGAGAGCTTGGATTGATAATAAGAGGATTTAGCGGCATCAAGGGCAGAAATGAAGGACTTGCGAGTCTGACAAAATGAAAACCAATTAGAGTCGGACCGAAACCGGCGCCAGCAGCGTTCACGGGCTCTCGACTTAGCACGAACACGGCGTAATTCGGGGGTCCACCATGGCTGAGGAGAAACATTAGATTTGACAGTGTAACGACACATTGGGAATATTAAATCATTAATTTTAGATAGGGAGTCGTCCAAGAAGGGCAGAAGAGCTGAGGGAGGGAGGAAATAGTAAAGGTTAGGGTCAAAAGAGACAGAGGCGAGATTGTTGAAAAGTGAGGCATCAAAATGTTTGTAGTCTCGTGCAAAAAAAAATTTAGGCGGAGGATTGGTGTTACTGGTTTGATGACTCAGCTTAAATGAAATTAGGGAGTGATCTGATATGGCAATATCAGGAGGATATGTGATGATGTCTGGAGGAATGAGCTTAGCAGATGTTTCGGTACAAATGAGGAGGTCAAGGGTATGACCTGATATATGAGAACGGCCAGAGTTCATTATGGTGAGGTCCCAGGAATTTAGAAGGGAAAGGAAATCAGTTGAGTGTGGGTGATGGGAGGGCTGATCAACCCAAAAATTAAAGTCACCAAGTAATATGAAGTTGTCGGAAAAACGCTGAAATAGGATGGCAATAATACTGTCGAAATCAGAATTGAATTGAGCCGATGAGCCAGGGTTATTATGGCGATAAACAAGTAAAATTCCAAGAGGACGCGCAGCAGGCAAAGACAGAGAAAGTGCAATGTACTCAAAAGAAGGGGAAGTAAATGAGAGATCATTGAGTAAATTTAGGGCAAAAGAAGAGCGGAGAATGACACCCACACCTCCACCTTTATACTTAGTAGAGGAAGAAGAAGATCGACAAACATGAAAGAACTTGAAAGAATTAGGCAATTGGGCAGAAAAAACTGAAACATCAGACTCAAGCAGCCATGTCTCAGTAAGCATAAGGAGAGAAAGATTAAGGTGAGAAATAATATCACAAATATAGGACGTCTTATTACGGGCAGAACGGATATTGAGTAGGCCAACAGGGAAAAATTTAGGATCATTCTGAGTGCCAGACAGGTGAGGGGCACCAGGGAGGGTGAGAGCCGGTGCAGGGGCAGTGGTAGAGCGCGGGAGTAGTCATTGGTTAGCAGGGGAGGGCGGAGAAGAGACAACAGTAGTAGTGGGAGGGAGGGAAGTGGTAGGGGGAGCAGAGAGAGGGGTGGAGGAGGGTGATGGAAGAGGGGCCACAATGGTGCGTTTACGGAGGGACTCACGAACTGCGATGAAAGAGGGACAGCTGGGCGAAAAAGAGGAGTGGCTGGAGGGGCGATTGCGACGGGCACAATTGATACACTGGGCGCTGGAGCGATTGTGACAGACGGCGGACATGTGTGATCCCGCACAGTGCCCACAAGCCACCTTGTTGTTGTTAGCGCAGCGCTCAGTCCGATGGCCGAGACCCGCGCAGCGACCGCAGTGTACCACCCAAAAGCGATCATACACCACGCAGCAGCGGAGGCCGATAAAGAGTCGATCTCCGACCGCCTTGATGCCGCGACGGACTTCCGGCGAAACAGCCAGAACAGCATTCATTTGTCCAGACTTGGACCGGTGGATGAACAGTAGCTTTAGTTGAGAGGCAGGAGCAGATGACACGATGGGGTTCTTCAGTCGCAGGGTAGACATGAGCATTTCGGGGGTCAGAGGAGCTGGGACGTTGGTGAGGGTAATTTTAGGCATGATCGAAGGTTGACGCTTGTGCACCGTCAGCTCAATATTTTCGATTTGGCTACCAAGTTTTTTGGCAGCATCCTGGGCAGCCTCTTCGGAGCAGCACTTTAGGACGACTCCCCCCTCCGACGTCTGACGTACCTGCGCCACTGGCACCGTGTCCAGCACCTTTTCGATGATGTCCGTCTTGATAGGAGCCGCCGTCTTGTTATTTAGAACAACTGCGAACGAGTGGTTCGCAGCTCCCTTGACAGTCGGACGGGTGGAAGTGGCGGACTCAGATTGCGAAGACCTAATCTCCTCTACAAGCTCCGTCTTCAGCTGGGCAAGCTGAGTCTCTAGTTTGCTGCAGAGCTCAGATAGAGTGTTCTGGCTGGAGTCACGTTTAGCATATGAAAAATCAGAGACGCACTCAGGGCACACCCAGAAAAATTTATGTTTTTTCAGCGCTGTGTGCGCCGCTGAAGACAGGGCGGCACAGGACGGGTGGAATGTGCGATCACACCCCGGGCAGAGTATGCGGGCGCCCGTTGTCACGCTCTCACCGCAAGTGCACGAACGCACCTTATCAGTTGATCTTGCTGGCATAATGACCAGTCACAGTCACAAAGTCACACTAAACAGGCAGGAGGAGCACAAAAACACGACCGCGCGGGACGAGCACTCAGACAAGACTGAAGCAGAAGCAGAAGCTAATCTATAAGCAGAAGCTATATTCATTAGCTGCATGTTATATCCGAACCTCATTACAGGTATAAGAGCCAAAACTAACCAAGTCTAGCCTGACATAACCCACCTAACCCAAGCAAACATTACCTAACCTAACCTAACCAAAGCTAACCTACCCTACCTTAACCTTTATCATCCCACACATAGAAAGGCTTGAGGTAAAGACATGAAATTTTGTTGGTATTGTTGTGGCAACACATTGTATATTCTCTGAAAAAATTATCAAGATTCATCAAATATTTTTTTAGTTATGGGTATGTTCCCATGTGGGAACATTGAGCGTTATATGACGAAAAAGTTACAGTTTTCACTCAGCACTGTTTCACCCTTGTTATATATCTAACAATATTGTTCCAAATGGTCAATGCAGACACTGTTAGTTCAAGCAGTTGTTTATTGAAATGTCATGAATACTGTAGTATGTGTGTGCATGTGTGTGTGTGTGTGCATTGGTGCATGCATGGTGTGTGCATCATCTGGCTGTGCAACATGAGCTCACTGTTGCTGGGATGTATGTGCGCGTGCAGCAGTTGACTGGTGTATAATTCCAGGTATGTCCTGTCCTTGCAAGTGTGATCGATGATGACTCATGGTTCGTTGCTGGTGTGTAATGTCGTGTGAGTGTGGGAGAGTTGGCTGTAGGTTGTCGTTGTGTGTGGTCGTTGTGTCTGAATAAAGTGTTTTTGCGTTGTGCTCGTGCGTCTTTTACAAGCTATTTCGGCTTTAAGTATTTTTGAGATGCTCTCTTCAGCTGCAGTGAAGTGCGATGGGGCACATTTTGATGCCCGGTTGGTAGAGGAGTTTAACGGCACCAGTGATATGGTGGAGTGGTTCACCAGAGCCGAGAAATTGTGTGAAATGAGGGGTGTGTCAGTCTTGTCAATTGTGCCGCTGCGACTTACTGGCGGTGCTTTCGCTGTGTGGTCGCAGCTTCCTCAAGAGAAGCGGAGCGACCTTGCTGCTGTCAGAAGGGCATTGTATGATGCGTTTGCTCTGGATGAACACGCTGCCTACGAAGTCTTCACGAAGCGGAAGTTGAAGTGTGGCGAAGTACCGGATGTGTTCCTCGCAGATCTGCGAAGGCTGGCTGCTTTGTTTGGCGGTGTACCAGATCGAACCTTGTTGTGTGCTTTTGTCGCGGGCTTGCCAGATTCCGTTAGGCAAACGATCCGCGCGGGTGCCAGAGCTGAGTGTCTATCTGTTGAAGACGTCCTCGTTAGAGCTCGTATGGTCCTGAGCGACCAGAAAGTCACAGAGACAGCTGCCAGAATATGCTGTGGCGCTGCTGTTGTCAGGGACAATGAGAGAAATGATACAGCTGCTGTCCGAGCGTCACGGACCTTGGGACAGCGAGAGCAGCGTAGGCCCATATATTGTTGGAGTTGCGGAGCACGAGGACACATTGCCAGGCTGTGCCCGGTTCAGGGAAACGGATTGGGGAGCGGTGCGTCGGCACCGGCATCCGCTCCCAGACACTGAATATATGCACAGGTGCACTGCCAATTGTGAAGCTCCGCGTCAACGGTCGAATGTGTCAGTGTCTTGTCGACACAGGTTGCACTGACACTTTGGTGTGTCGAAGTCGATGTCGGCGATGGAAGCCTGAACGTGTCAGTTTGACAACATTGAGCGGCAGCAAATTTGTGTGTGAAGGCACTGGTTTCATTGAAGTGTGTTCAAGTGATGGCGGTAAGGTGCGATTGAAAGCGTTGGTGGTTTCTAGACCGTTGTTAGGCGTCGATGTCATCCTTGGAATGTCTGGCATTTCGGCTTTGGGCGGAGTTATCGTGACTTCGAATCATGATATCACTTTAGGTGGAACACTTGGATGTGCCATGACTAATGATGCTTCCGACAGTTTGGTGGAAGGGGAAAAGCACCGAAGTCAGAAGGTTATTGGCGATGTGAGACAGGATCGTTGTGAATCTGGACCGCTGCCGGATATTGAGACGGCTGACTTCAGAGTCCACTTTAATTCCTCGAAGGCGAAATGGACCGTTGGTTGGAAGTGGGCAAATGATGTTGTGCCAGTGGTCCTGAAGAACACCACGGCTATGTACGGAATGAGTGCTCCCGTCCGCGAAAAATTCAACTCTGAATTGAACACGTGGATAGACCGAGGCTGGCTCATTCCACATGATCGTGTCAAGCATGGCGATCCCCGTGGCTTGGTGCCGTTGATGGCAGTTGAGCAACGTGATGGTACACGGGTTCGTCCCGTGCTGGATTTCAGAGAGCTGAATGGCTACCTCTCTCCACACACTGCGGACGCAGAAGTGTGCGCGGATCAAACAAGGAAATGGCGGCGCCACGGAAGCAACGTTGCAGTTGTGGACCTGAAGAGCGCTTATTTGCAAGTGCACGTGGAACCGAGCCTGTGGACCTATCAGACCGTTGAAGTGAATGGCTGTAGGTATTGCCTGACCAGGCTCGGCTTTGGTCTCAGCATCGCTCCATTAGTGATGAAGTTGATCGTCCAAACTGTTCTGGAGCGCAACGCCACAATGAAAGGAGCCGTTTTGCCGTATGTGGACGACCTGCTGGTTGATGAGAACAGAGTCAAAGCGGAGCAAGTTGTAGAGCATTTCCGTCGTCATGGGCTCGAATGTAAGTCGCCTCAGAGAGTTGCTGACGGCGCTAGGCTCCTCGGGCTGAAGGTGCAATCATGTAAGGGTGTTGCACAATGGAAACGCGATGCTGCCATCCCAGCTGTTCCGAGCAGAATCACAAGACGAGCTGTGTTCTCTTGGTGTGGACGCCTCATTGCTCACTTACCCGTTTGCGGGTGGATGCGTCCAGCTGCAGCCTGGCTGAAAAGGCGCGCCAATGAGCTCTCTAGAGCATGGGATGATGTCATTCAGGATGACTCCTTGGCTGCTCAGCTGGCATGGACTCATGATCGCGCTGTGAGCGATGACCCCGCTCATGGAGAGTGGTCCGTTGACGGTGATAAAGCAGTTGTTTGGACTGATGCCAGCTCTTTGGCCACAGGTGTAGTGCTACAGTCTCTCAACGGCACGACAATCGAAGATGCCAGCTGGCTGCGCCGTGACGAATCAGCACACATCAACCTGGCGGAGCTGGACGCAGTTGTGCGAGGTCTGAACATGGCTGTCGTCTGGGATTTCAAATGCATCGAACTGAAGACCGACTCGGCTACTGTGTATAGTTGGGTGTCGGATGCACTATGTGGTAAGGCTCGCCTCCGAACAAAAGCCAACGGTGAGATGTTGATTCGCCGTCGCGTGGACCTAATATGTCAGCTCAAACGAGAGCTGTCCTTGGATTTGACAGTGAGCTTGGTGCGATCGCATGAAAATATTGCTGATCTGGTGACCAGAGTGCCGCAGACTTGGCTTCGTGGTGCAAATGCGAGAATCCAAGCTGTTTGCGCGGCCGGTGCTCGTGGCGCCTGCAATCGCGCCTTTCTTCTAAACGAATGTGTGGAAGATGCTATCACGAATGTTCATGTGGAAGCAGGACACCCTGGAGTCCGGCGAACGTTGTATTTCTCAAAGCGTCGCCGCTTGAACGTGACAAGGCGCCAAGTGCAGCAGGTTGTTTCTGCGTGTCAGATTTGTCAGTCGATCGACCCGGCCCCAGTCAAATGGAGACGCGGCGATTTGAGTGTGCCAGAACTGTGGCAGAGAGTCGCTGTTGACGTGACGCATTTCAAGGGACACGTGTATCTCACCATCATTGACTGTGGACCATCGAGATTTGCGTTGTGGCGACACCTGCCTGCTGAGTCGACCAATCACGTTGTTCGAGAATTGGACGCAGTCTTCTTCGAACGCGGTGCTCCACGTGAAATACTTTCAGACAACGGCACGGTTTTCCGCAGTCGCGAGTTCGCTGCGTTCGCTGCCAGGTGGAGCGTTCGTCTGAGGTATCGTTGTGCCTATCAACCATCTGGCAATGGTATCGTGGAGCGGTGTCACCGCAGCATAAAAACCACAGCAGCGAGAAAGCAATGTTCGGTGCAGGAGGCTGTGTACATTTATAACATCTCACCAAAAGATGATGTTAGATCCACCACAGCTCCGGCTAACATCATTCATGGCTACACAGTACGTGTGAGGAACATTGACCCTGAGCCCGATGTGGAAGCGAACGAGGTGAGGTGTCGCTACCAAGTGGGTGATGAGGTGTGGGTAAAACCCGCCGACGCGCGCTGCGCCAGCAGGTATTCACAAGGAGTTGTCACGGCAATCATCTCTGAACAAGCTGTGGATGTTGACGGCATGACGAGACACGTTCGGGATCTACGATTTAGAGGTCGCCCAGGTGTTCGCAGAGTTGCCAACAACTTAGCTGTTCAAGAGGAGCTGACAGTGCCGTCGCAGAATCCAGCTCAGGCGAGTGACGAACTGATGGTTTGTTCTGTTGCGGATCAGCGACTTCAGCGTGATGATACGTCGCCGCCAGCATCAGATGAACAGCAGGAGGCTGTCGTGGACGGACTCATCGGGAGTGAGATCAACGAGGGCGGCCCAAGAACATCGATCCGGACTCGCAGGCCACCTGCGTGGTTGAGCAGTTATGAGCAGTGATGTGTGTTACGGCGTGTGCATGTATGATCCTTGAAGATCAGGGGGAAGTGTAGTATGTGTGTGCATGTGTGTGTGTGTGTGCATTGGTGCATGCATGGTGTGTGCATCATCTGGCTGTGCAACATGAGCTCACTGTTGCTGGGATGTATGTGCGCGTGCAGCAGTTGACTGGTGTATAATTCCAGGTATGTCCTGTCCTTGCAAGTGTGATCGATGATGACTCATGGTTCGTTGCTGGTGTGTAATGTCGTGTGAGTGTGGGAGAGTTGGCTGTAGGTTGTCGTTGTGTGTGGTCGTTGTGTCTGAATAAAGTGTTTTTGCGTTGTGCTCGTGCGTCTTTTACAAATACAAAAACAATTATAAAACATCAAAATTCACAAATAAAATCTCATCTTGTGTGATATATATCAGCACACTCAGTGTTCTTATCGTAGTGGAGTCGAACCAAGCATTTGGAGCAGCGATACCTTGTATTAATCTTGCATACCACGCATCTACCCTGCTTGCAGCTTGCTTTTTTATGGCCGATCTTGTCATAGCGGATATCAACAGGCGGGTTGACTGTGCTGTGCAATCCAGTGTCTTGACCGCTGTCTGACGATTTCAGTAAACACATTGTCACTTTTCTCCTGAAATCAAGATGGGAAAGAGCATTCTCGACTGAATTGCTATGTAAGCGCCAAGCAGCAACAACCGATAAATTGAGAGCGTTTGAAAACAGAGGCCAGTAACATTTTTTTCCTCTGATTCCAGGTCGATACGTTGCCAGAAGGCGATTCATCAAATCAACGCCTCCCATGCCTTCGTTGTATTTTCTAATGATGTTTGGTTGCTTCACTTTGGTTCTTCCAACACCTTTCACACGCCGAACAGCTTCTTTCACAGGAAAATGAGTTTCGTGATTGCTTGCAATGGTGACAATAGAGTTGTCATGCCATTTGCAGACATACACTAGTCCGTCACTTCTGTGGTCAAAACTACCTCTCGAAAGTTTTTTCATGTCCTTGTCAGATTTCAACAGTCGAGACGCTCCAGCAGTTCTTTTTTCACGAACAGTGCCGGTGGTTTTCATATTTTTTTCAGCCAGTGACTTCAGTAGGTCGTATGATGTGAAAAAGTTGTCCAAGTACAATGTATGTTGCGTAGGCGAAGAACTGTTCATAATCACATCGACCATACGATTGACAACTGAGGTACTGAGAGGCAGTTTTTGTTTTTGTTCCTTGCCAGCGTAGATATCTAGTCGATACGGATAGCCGTCATTGCCACACAGTGCCCAAACTTTGTAGCCAACTCGTATTGGTTTTCCACGTATGAACATTTTCGCGGAGTGCCTTCCATAGTATGGCACCATGGACTCGTCGATGCTCAGTTTTTCGTGGAAAATACCGTGCTTGATGAGGTTTTGATTTAGCAGCGTGTAAAGCGGCCGAATCTTGGCAAACTTGTCTCCTGTCTGCAGATTTCTGTTGTCAGCAAAGTGGACAAAACTTTTCAACGTTTGAAATTGCTGCCGGGACATTGCATCGGAGACAAATTTTACTCCCAGATCAGGTTGAGCAGACCAGTAGTGTCTCTCCTCTGGCACTTTGTGATATCCAGACAGAAGCAATATGCCCAAAAATGTGTTGATATCATTAGTCTGTACAATCGAACCGGCTGCGTTTTTGTCTCTCGTCGCGTACAAATTTGTTTCACTCACAATCATGTCCACAATTTCACCGGAAAAAATGCGCTGCCTAATCTGAAATGGTGATAAATCGGAAAGACTTGGGTGAGATTCACAAAGCTTCGGTACTTGCTCAATGTCGATAGGTGTTTTGAGTCCGGAGTTTTTGCTCCACCTTGGTCTTGAGTATGTTGTCAAAGTCCAGCTGTCGTCGTGGTTATCTTCCTCCACTTGAAGATGTCCGGCTGGCTCAAATGCTTCTTCATCGCTGACCATGTTTTTGTCAATATCCTCAATATCACTTTCCATATCGCAATCTCCACTCTCTGGAGGTAAAATTACGACATTCCTAGGATTTGTCGTCTCTTCCAAAGTCTCCATCGCCTCAGAAAACGTAACTATACATCCTTTAGCAGCCATTATCCAAAGTTTGATATAAGAATTCTACACGGGTCCAACACAATCAACACATAACTGCCCGACACTCTGACGAAAACTGTCAATGTATCGCGTCATGCAGTCAATACGATGCAATTTGATACTTTAGTTTGGTGAGCGAGCATATCGCGCACGTGACTTACATGATTGCAAACTTCTGTAACGTTTTTGTCCGCAAAACGCAAATGTTCCCATATGGGAACATTGAACTTTGACCTGCTCTCACAAAGTGATTTATATATATAATTTGAAATTTTGTGTATCAGTAAAATTATCATAATATTGTTAATAATTAGATCTAACATCAAGAAAAATTGAATAAAATTAGTAGTCGAAGTGGACTCTTAAATGTATCAGCTACAGAAAATGAAAAATGGTAAAGTTTGAGGATTTATAGCACATAAATTATCCATTGCATATTTATAATTTTTTTATTTGCTAGTTGCACGTTTTCTCTTCTCTCGAAACATATACAAATATTAGGAATTTATTGGTAAAAAATACAATTAAATGGTTGTCAAACATCGTACTGCAAATGTTCCCATATGGGAACATTGGGAGGATAAAGGTTAACCTTTTCTCCTCCCATACCTTCACATAGCTGATACAAATTGTCAAAGATGATCATTCACATAACTCAGTCTCTAGATACGCCACTGTCAGATTCACTAACGGCCTGTAGCATCGTGGCTAACGCTCGGTGTTCATCGCATCGCAGTAAGCGTTGGATCAGTTGGTACGTTGGCGTAAATGGTCGTAGCCCCTATCACACACACTCATACACGCAGTGACGTCAGTATGTATAGCCAACACCGGCCGCTGCCATATAAATATACGACGACCGGGGTCACTGGCCACAGCCCTCCCACAGGTGCCTGCACCGACTACCTGAAGCGATATGGAGGCCGCACTGGTCTGGAGCGCCGGGACCAGATTCTGACAGTCGGCGAAGATGTTGACGCTGGCGTCTGTGGTGAATCAGCATGAACTGGCGCTGGAGACGAGGCCGCGAGTGGCGTCTGTGAAGTCTGGTCACTACGCTGCAAATGTGCGGGCTTCAGTCGGTCCACTGCAACCGTATCGTCCTTGCCGTTATTGTAAATCACAAACGCTTTCCCCCTCGATGAATCACCGCATATGGTCCTTGGTATGGAGGATATAGCGGAGCTCTGAAGCTGTCCACCCTCACGAATACGTGCGAAGCCGTTGACAGTGACGGTGAGATGAAAGGCCGGTGGGCGTCATAGCGGCGATGCCAAGCTGTCGGGACAGGCTGAAAGTCAGCAAATGACTTCACCAACTGGCGCGCCATCTCACTCGCTGGAACTGGATGAGTCTCAGTGAGAAATTGACCTGGAAGCCGGAACTTCTCCCCCAGAACGACTTCTGCAGACGACGTTCCTATGTCGGGCTTGTACGACGAACGCATTCCCATCAGTACGACGGGGAGAGCTGATGGCCAATTGATGTTATTCTGCAGTGCAGCTGTCAATGATGCCTTCAGCTGCCGGTGCATGCGCTCAACCAGACCGTTCTGTTGGGGCATGTAGGCGCAGGACGTGGTTAATTGTGCTCCAAGTATCGCCCACAACTCTTTCCAGAGTTCAGACACAAACTGACGTCCTCGGTCTGATGTGATAGAGAGGCACATGCCGAATCTGGCCACCCAGTCCAACAAACTTCGGCGCATTCTAGTGCTGTCGCTGTTACCATCGGAACCGCCTCCGGGTAGCGAGTGAACCGATCAATCACGGTGAATATGTACCGGTATGCGCTGACCTCGGGTAGAGGGCCTACAATGTCCACATGGAGACTTTCAAATCGACCGGAAGGCAGAGGTGGGCGACGAAGAGGAGTACGCTGGTGCCGCGCGACTTTGCACTGCTGACAATGCAAACAGCTTTTGGCCCATGTCGCAACTTTCGAGGAGAGCCGAGAAAACACAAATCTTTCTGAGATTACGCGGCGTGTCACTCTGGCGCTGGGATGGTGCATGTTGTGGAACCGCTCGTACACCTCACGTTGCAGGGCCACTGGTACTAAACGACGATCTACGCCGGTCGAAATGTCGACGATGAGGCCCGTCGAATCACCGTCAACGCTACGTCGCACGATGTCGAGCGATGGAGACGCGGCCAGAGACGCCACTTCTTTACAGGTCTGCTGTGCTTTCGCCAAACGCGACAAATCCATATTCTGCTGCGCTTCCGTGTACACGACGGACGAATGGTGCGTAGACTCTCTGGAGACGGGCGTCGGTGGCCGACTCAGGCAGTCGTAAACCACATTGTCGAGTCCGCTGATGTGACGAATGTCGGTCAAAAATTCACTAATGAACGCAAGCTGTCTCTGTACGCGCGGCGAACGTTCGGATGAATTGGTGAAGGCGTATGTGAGAGGCTTGTGGTCAGTCCACAGTTGCAGTCCTCGGCGGCCTTCTAGCAAGTGGAGAAAACACTGTATGGCAATGACGAGCGCATGGAGTTCTTTGTCGCCCGTACTCCAGCGAAGTTGGGCGACCTGAAGCTTCCGCGAGTGGTATGCTAGAGGAAGCCACACTCCACGTTGCTTCTGCAAAATCACCGCTCCCACAGCTTTATCAGACGCATCGGCCACCACTCTGGTCGGGTCATCATTCCAAGGAAACGCTAGACGTTTCAAAGTCAGAGTTTTGAGCCTCCGTCCAGTGAAGGGTGCGCTGACCGGAACTGCACACGTCATGGTGTGGTTGTACCAACGCTGCAAGGACTGGGATAAATTGATGAAAATGATTGATCATACCCAAATAGCGTTTGCACTCATAAACGTTTCTTGGTGGATGTATAGCGACAACATCGGCCAATTTGTCCGGCAGAGGTTCGATGCCGTCGGCGGAAACTTTCAGGCCGAGAAAGCTCACCTAAGACCTACTAAAAACACATTTTTCTGGTTTGATGACCAGACCAGCTTTTTGGAGGCGGCGGAATAGCTCGTAACGGTCGCGGCGGTGGTGCTCAGCATCCGGTGAGTAGATCAGAATGTCGTCAATGTACACGTAAACATTAGATATACCGCGATGCCCCGAATCCATCAGTCGCTGAAACCTCTGCGCAGCGTTGGACAAGCCAAATGGCATGCGTCGGTATTCAAACAGACCGAACGGGGATGTGATCGCTGTCTTCTTCTGGTCCGGTCCGTACACAGGAATTTGAGAGAACGCCGGTGCGAGGTCGACAGTGCATGTGGCTAAGAGTACGGCCACCTTTCGGCGGCCGTGGCCGATCGCCCGATGGACGACCAGCAGTTGGGGTGGTTGTAGGTTTTGAAGCCTTGTGATGTTTCGTTGTCCCTGCGCGCACGACCACCCACCTCTGCACGGGGCCCTACTGGGGGACGGGCAGAGCCAGCATGGGATGCCACGCCAGTTGTGGTGCGCGCTGTACGGGCACCGAATACCACTGAGCTCGCTGCGAGCTCCGCCCGGTACGAGTCCGCGGGAGCTACAGCACCGGGCCCGGAGCAGTGACCCCCACCGGTCCATCTGGACCCAGCAACTGCAGCCCCACTGCAAACGGCGGACACGGCACCGGGCGGGAACCCCTCGAGCACCAGGCACCTCACCCTTGACCCTCTTGAGCCCTATCCGGCCACCCGTGCCGGCGTCGGACCATTCTCTCCACTGTCGAGGAGCCGAACAGCGGCCCCGTCGGGGCTCGACGCGCAGGCCAAAGACGAGTGTTGCGTCACGCCACCACTATACCCCGGGTGACGTGACACTCAGCGGCTAGGATCCTGTTTGCCGATCCGACGGGGGAGGGTTTCCAGATGGCCGTTGGCTGCTAAACAGCTCATCCGCCCTTTGACAGGTCTTGTTTTACTTCCTGCTTGGTGTCTGGCCACCCTCCTCACTGGCATTGGCCAGTTGGGGGCCGGATTAGTGGCCGACATTCCGACCATGCGGCTGGTTGTACCGGGTTACATGTTAACAGTAGCAGGCAGAAATCTGACCAGACATGTCCGCCTTTAGTCGCCTTTTACGACACGCGGCAGCTACGGCGGCTGAATTCTAACCCCCCTACCGAAGGGGGACATGTATAAAGGCACTGAATGTGCTGAAGACTGTTTCCCGCATGCGGTATGGAGCAGATCGACAGTCCCTTCTCCTTCTGTACCGCTCGTTAGTCAGGTCGCGTCTCGATTACGCAAGCATCGTATATGATCTGGCCTCGGAGTCAGCAAAAAGACGTTTGAATGTCGTACACCACGCAGGGATGCGCATTGCCACCAGCGCGTTTCGCACGTCGCCAATCGTCAGTCTCCTTGTTGAGGCTGATGAGGCTCCGCTGGCGCTCCGTCGTCAAGAGCTGGGCATGCGTTATTCTTGCAAGCTGGCAAGCACCCATGAAAACCCGACGTATGACGTGGTATTTTCCCAGCATGTGCCTGAGCAGCAGCACCTTCCAGGACCTCAGTGTTCTGTGCTGTTTTGCAGCAAAATGAAGGCACTGCTGGAGTCATGCAGGATGGGTGCTAACGACGTCCTCAGACAAGAATACATGGTGGAGTCACCCTGGGAATTGGTCACACCCGAGGTTGACGTCTCGCTAGCAGCTCTGCCGAAACACCGTACAGTGCCCAGTGTGCTTCGCTCAAACACACTGGACCGAATTCATTCTTACGGACGGTATACTGCCGTGTACACTGATGGATCTAAGTCGGCCATTGGTGTGGGTTGTGCGTTTGTAAGTCGAGGTACGAGCCGCTCGAGCACGCTGCCACCGAGCGCCTCCATTTACACGGCTGAACTTCACGCTATCCTGCTGGCCCTGGTTTTTATTCGCTCATCTTCGTTTTCATTGTTTTTAGTTTTATCTGACTCCCTTAGTGCTTTAACTTCATTATCGTCTTTCTCCTCACATCCTCTTATACAGAGGATATTTATCTCTCTTGACATCATCCACCACCAGGGCAAGCATGTAAAGTTCTGCTGGATTCCTGCCCATATTGGTATTTTGGGCAACGAGCGAGCTGACAGAGCCGCAAAAAGAGCTGAACGAGCAAAAAGAGCTGCTGAACGAGACTTTTATTCATTCTATTTTAACTTTCCCATTCCGTATTCGGACTTTTATCCTATTATACATCGTTTTATCCGTTCTCGCTGGCAGCTCTCCTGGGACGAATGTGGTACTAACAAACTAAAAGCAGTGAAGTCCGAAATCGGACATTGGATGTGCTCTTATCGCCGGAAGAGGTCCGAGGAGGTGACGCACTGTCGTCTGCGTGTGGGTCACAAGTACGACACGCATCGCCATCTTCTACTCGGACAACCTGAACCCACGTGCAGCGCATGTAATGCACGTCTCTCCGTGCAACACATCCTGGTGGAATGTCCATCATTCTCAGAGGCGCGTCAACGTTGTCTTGGATCCGTTCGGACTATTGACGAGGTTCTCGGCAGGAACAATCGGCGGTCATTGAGGGCCGCATTTTTTAATTTTTACGGCTTTTGCCTTTAAGAACTATTTATTGAGTTTTATGTATTGACATTCACATTCATTTCTTTCACCATCACCCTTATTTATTTCATTGTTCCATTCTTCATATTCATTGATTAATGAGCTTTAACACATTAATTTCTTTCACATTACTTTTAATATACTGGGGGGTGCCGTATGCCGTATGACGTATGGTCCTAGAGGCCGGTGCACCCCAAAACACAAATCAACAACAACAAGTCACTCTGGACGTTTCAAACGGTGAAGTACGCTGGCCGACTGTATTGTCTCACCCGGCTCGGCTTTGGACTGAATGCCGCGCCAATTATCATGAAATCAGTGGTCGAAAAAGTGTTGTCGCTGGATGAGACAGTAAGTCATGGGGCGTCGGCATACGTGGATGATGTGGTTGTGGATGGTGCAATTGTGGCGCCCTAAGTTGTTGAGGCACACTTCGAGAAATACGGTCTGAAGAGTAAAGGGATTGCAGCAATTGCAGCAAGCGCGCGTGTGCTTGGCCTGCATGTCTATCGCTCGCAAGATGGCAGGTTGCGTTGGCGCAGGGACAACACGGTTCCGAATGCACCGGATAAAATCACCAGAAGAAGCGCCTTCTCTATCTGTTCTCGTTTGGTCGCCCATTACACAGCCGCTGGTTGGCTAAGGGTTGCGATGTCTTTCATCAAGCGGAAAGTGACTGATGCTTCTACAGGATGGGATGTCGAAGTGGCGAGTCCTGCTTTGTTTAGATGCATCGACGACGCGCTGTCTCGACTGCATAGAAATGATCCGGTGAAGGGGGTTTGGACCATCGATGGGCTTGTTGCGCGAGTCTGGGTCGACGCGAGTGACTTGGCGATCGGTGTTGTTGTTGAATCTGATGGTCAAACAGTTGAGGATGCCTGTTGACTCCGAAAAGACAAACTGCATATTAACCTGACAGAACTTGACGCTGTCGTCAATATTTTGTCTCTTGGAGTGTCGCTAGGATTCCGGGAAATAGCATTGTGTACGGATCCAGCTTCGGTTTTTTCGGACATGACAGCAGAATCTGGAGTTGGGGCAGGAGGTGGTGAAGAGGGAAACGAAGATTATAGAGAGCCACGGCCCAGACGGACAGTCCGGTTACCAGCTCGGTTTGCTGACTACGAGATGGACGCGAGCGTCAGCACAGGGGGCGAGCCTGACTTCACGGATGAGCTGTGATGTTAACATACTGCATATTGTTGACATCATGGGGGAGTATGAAAATGCATTTTCAACGTTGCAGCATTCAAGGCCATCACTGAGTCATCGGGTTCATGTTGCTGCGGATGTGCTCGGTGTCTCGAAGTGCACGTGATGCATGTTTGTATGCGCGTGCGTGAATGGGTGATTAACTCGGTGAATCGGGTGGCGGGTGAATCAACTCGTTATCGTGGCAATATGCTGAGCGATGTCGTGCAGTGTGGTCTTGCAGTGTTTAGAGTTTGTGCGTGTTAATACAGTGTTTGCGTTCAAAGGTGCTTTGGCCAGAACGTTACATATACTTTTTACATTTTGTAATCCTTAATTAAATATAGTTTTAAATTCTTAAACAAATTGAACATATTTCTACCTCCACTCTTCCAAATGAGCTCGCAGAGATAGAAATTAAATGAGGAATAAACTGGCAATCAATTATATTGTTCATTATTAGAATAAAAATAAATAACATGAAGAAAAAGTTATTTGTTTATTAATTATTTACACCTCGATGAATGACGTAATGACGATTTCCTCATTATCTCAAAACAACTCATGAACAAATGTTGAATTAACTCATATTTCATTCTTAATTAATTGAATAGTGCGTGAATCAAAGGATTCGTTTTTATAGTATGTTACAAAATATATCTCCCAACCGATAACGTAATCTTTAACATGAACCGAATCATTGTAATGGCAACTGGTTGGGCCAATGCCACCTAGACTAGGTGGCGTTGGTTGGGCATGGTTCTTTCCGCCTTGAGGTTCAGCTTGGTCGGTCATTCTCAGCGGAGCTGGAACTCAAAAGGTTAGCAAATGTTTATTTTCATCATCAATGTGTGGTGCGTTTGTTTGACGTTTGTCAGATGTTTTCGTGCACATTTCTTTTATATCTCTTACAAATAACTGAAAGTCACCCTGCTTTTGGTTGTCTTGTTGGCCACGTGGTTGCGACGATCTTGGCTGTGCAGTTTGGGTTTGTTATTTGCCGTTATTTGTCCGTGTTTTACGTGTTTTAACTGAGGTATTAGCCGTGTTTACCGATTAACCTGGTGAGATTTGGTGTATTGTTTGTCAATGTGTAGTTATCGTAAGTTCTCGTCGGGTTATGGTCTAGTTTCACATGCGTGTGCTGAGGATAGGTGCACCCATAAGTTCATAGGTGCACCCATAAGTTCATATTTGCACCCATACGTCCTTTTCCCTGGCTTTGTTGGGTTACCAGGTTTGTCCTATCAATTAAAACATTGCCTCGAAAAGGCATTTTCAATAAAAAGTGAATTTTTCGTGTGCATGTACAAGTGTTTTCTTTCGGCAGTGCATTAGGAAGTCCCAAGGGTCTCATCAGTGTGTCATTGCTGAGTGTGGTTATCAAATTGAACGATGAACGAACGTGTACATTTTATTGGGAGTTGTAAACTGCTGACAGCTGTAAACTCAGTCACTTGTGCATGCCTTTGTTCTGCTGATGAATTTCGTGTCCACGTGCTTTGTTGGCTCCTCAATTCATGCTTATTCAAACATGTCGGCCGTTTCCTGTGTATTGTTTTGTGTCGCGGCCTTCAATGCGCATCTATCCATTCTGTGGTTGTCATTTTCTACCGCAGGATCTACTTCATGCGCTACATCAGTGCAGAATACTAGGATGTGTGGATCCGTTCTTGTGCAAACTGGTCCGCAACTCTCAATGTATTCCACATTGCTAGCTATATCGTTTCGTGGCCATTTACAGGCGTGTGCTGAAGATAGTTAATAGATATATAGCAGTTCAATGCGAATATTGTATGTATTGTACTATTTTTCAGTGTTTCAAGTCAGCAGTTCTCGCCCAGATCTGTACTATTTATAGCTATATCAAAGATAAAAGTACAAACGACGCAATAACAAAACTTATATTTAATACTCGCTCATGCTCAGTCCTTTTTAGAGGGCTAAGTAAAAAGTCCGTGAAATGGTATAAACCATAGTTAAATTATATCTTTATTTTTCACGCAGAGTCCTCGCACTGCTTATGAACCGGGCTCGCATCCCTGGTTAAGAACCTGGCGTGTAGATCCTGGACGTGTCAGTGATGGCGCGTGGCAGTGAGGACGACGAGGAGCGCGTGCGGGCGGTGCTTGAGCGCCAGGCGGGTCGCGGTCTGGTCGCCCAGTTCCGCCAGGATCAGCTGGAACGGCAGGCGGCCGTGCACTGGGACCGCTTCTACAAGCGCAACGAGACACGCTTCTTCAAGGATCGACACTGGGTGTTGCGCGAGTTTTCTGAGCTGGCCTCCGCCGCTGCTGCGTCAAGTGACGGACGGTTGCACCTGTTAGAGGTGGGCTGCGGCGTGGGCAACTTGCTGTACCCGCTGCTGCACGATGAGCCGAGTACTCGCGACGTGCTGTTTGTGCACGCGTGCGATTTCTCGCCGCGTGCCGTCGACTTGGTGCGCGCCGACCCGCGCTACGACCCTGCCAAACTGCACGTGTTTGTGTTGGACATTGCGCACGAGGCGGCCACACTGCACGTGCCGCGTGCCACGTGTCACGCCGCATCGCTGGTGTTTGTACTGTCGGCCGTGCATCCGCAGCATCACGTGCGCGCCGTGCAGCACGCGTGTTCGTGTCTGCGTGCCGGCTCGCTGGTGCTGTTTCGCGACTATGGCCGTCATGATCACGCCCAGCTGCGCTTCGGTGCCGGTCACCTGCTGGCCGACAATTTCTACGTGAAGCAGGACGGCACTCGGTCAGTGAGTGCGAGAGACTAGCTCTCAACATGCTCAGCTATCTAGCGCAGTTATTCAGGACAGTCGACCCTTCACTTCTCCATTATCAAACACTGCGTTTTCAAGATAGAAAAATAAAGATGAAATAATGAAATAAAGATGAAATATAATAGAAATAATGTTTTTCGATATGAGTGTAACTTTCCAGATGTAAAAACAATTAAAAAAAAACTCAGCTCATTCATAGCTAAAAGTCAGCGAAAAATGTTAGGTAGTTGAAAAAACGACAAACAACAGACGAAAGAAACATGAAAACACACGAACAATTTGCAAACGGAAGACAAACACAAACAAACACACATACGTTAGACGTTATCTAACGTCTACAGTAACGCCTGAAAAACCACGAAATTCAGTTCTTACCACGCTCGTTTCTTCGTTACTGACCTCACTCGTCCTCCTTACAGTGAGGTGGGACATATTACAGATCAGCGTAGCTAGTGTAGTCTGTTGTTACCAGGTGCTGACAAAGTTTCACCGGCCTTGAATATCAAGAGATTAGTTTTCTCATTCATAATTTTGCCGTTGAAAGATTCAATATAATAAAACGACTGCGCTCATTGTGTTTGGCAGAGTGTACTATTTCAGCGTGGAGGACGTATGCAGTGTGTTTGCACGCGCTGGACTGACACAGGTGTCGTGCGAGTATGTGGACAGGCGCACGGTGAATATCAAGACAGGTGTCGATGTGGCCAGGAGGTTCGTGCAGGCCAAGTTTCTGTGGCCGTGAACTGGCGCAGTTTACAGGTGAGAGAGAGAGGTAGACTGGTGTTATCTGGATGAAGAATTCCTTTTATGATGAGATATCATGCACCACTTTGACAGATCACTAGTGAAATCAATATAATGACAGTTTCTGACAGACTGTGTAATGTTGGCGCGGTTTTGTGCAATACAGATAGGCTAATCACATTGTTCTTGTTTGGCACAGGTTTGTGCTTGTTAGCTGGCTGCCGTCAAACTGAAAAGGTGAGCTGATTTATATTACTCTATTTTTTTCCATTCACCACTGATATTTAAATTCTCATTAATTCAACATACTATTTTATAGTTATCAAAGTATATATCTTCCACTTCCACATATTGCTCGACTTACGTCAAAACGATTAACGTCTAACGATTTGTTTGTGTTCAAAAATTTGAAAACCACTGAACAGTTGTAAACTGAACATGTAACAACTGAGTAAAGATTAGCCAAAATGATCACTCGCTTACCTTTCAGTCACTATATACGCCACTGTCAGATGCACTCACAACATGTACCATTTTAACCAATGTCGATATTCATCGCATCGTATTTCGACCGCCGAGCGTTGGCCAAAATGGTTCGTTGGCTAAAAAGGTAGTAGCCCCTTTCATAGTTATCAACTTATATATCTTCCACTCCCACATATTGCCATACTTACGTCAAATTTGTAAAGTATTATGTTTTTCTTCTACAGGAAGTGGTCTGTTGTGCACCTGGTTGATTGACGCTTCACGCGATGCAGGTGAGATGTTTGTTGCGGTGTTGTGGTCACAATTGTCTCACACTCGCTCAGCTACTGATGATTCTTGTATTTGCTATCTGAGTACGATGATTACGCTCGGAGACCACCAAGATCTCTGACAACAATTTCCAACTACATTGCACACTTGCTACACTACCAGCTGCGGGAATATGACAGTCGCTCGTGTGTGTGTTTACAGGGTATTTGCGGACATGTTGCAAGCTGCAACCAGCCACACATTGTGAGTATGACACCTTGTTAAACACTGTTCGGGCCTTTTTTAAGCACTGCGCATTACACCGTGTCTGCTGCAGTGTCAAGCAGAGGGCCCACAATAGCTAGTGTTTTGTGCTCAATTGCGTGGTCACGGTGTTCACATGATCTGACCATCCTGTAGACGAGACGCTACACCAGGGGTTATTGCCCGGGGCTTGCGAGATTTAATGTGAATAAGTATAGAAAATATGTCTTACCCACGCTTTGTATTTTGTTCATAATTTTTAACTACAGCATAAAGGAACAGACTTACTTGTTGCTCGTCTTACAATTGTGCTGTGTTTGGTTTCAGATGTCTGGTTTGTGCAGGACGAAATGGGCTGGTACATGGGACTGGTGCTGCCATCTTGCGGTCAGTTGATTCAACGTGCAATGTGCTGGCATTAAATTGATATACCGTATAATTTCTGTTAACTTCTGTAAACTACCGTAACTACTTCTGGGCGGTGTGCCGTTCTATTTTTCGACTAGCTGGTGAGAATTTTAGAAGATAGGGTAAATTGTCTCAATGGAAAGAGAACCAGGTGTAACGCCTGCATATTTATTTAACAACGTATGCATATTAGCAACAAATACAGGGCGATTGCTGGTAAATATTTACAGTTCAGTGATGCAAATCTGGTGATACGTAGCTTTCAAAATGACGTTCAATTAGTTCAATGGCTGTTCAATGGAGGTTTTACGGTACATGTGCTTATTTGTGTTCTTTCGTGTGATGATTGAATTCGCTATGATCCTCAAGTGATCTCTTGCTATATTCGCCCCTATCTGACCATGATTATTAGCACGTGTATGTGTTATTAGGCGGCTACCAGCTCTCACACAGTGTTGTGTTCTTGTGTTATGTGCAGGTGCCTCAGCTCGTGTGTTCAGCCAATCTGGACAGGTATGTTGATGGATGAAACATGCAGTTCGTAGAGTCTATTAGTAGGGTTTGATACACGCACTAAATCTTTGTTGTATAAACTGGCTTTGCTTGCGGACGAGCCAAGATTAATGTTTTTTCGTGGGATTGCTGGCGTTCGCTCTAAGATAATGGTCCATCAGCTTATAGTTCTTCTCTCCGCTTCTTCATGAAATTCATTTTAATCTTATTATTTCACGAGTGTCCATCTACTAACTTTTGACCTTTAATACTTACGACACTGCTCGAGATTAGTTGACTCGCTGTTTTATCAGTTGTCCATATTTAAGCTGTTTTATCAGTTGGCCGTATTTAAGCTGTTTTATCAGTTGGCCGTATTTAAGCTGTTTCATTAATTGTCCGTATTTAAGCTGTTTTATCACTTGTCCGTATTTAAGCTGTTTTATCAGTTGGCCGTATTTAAGCGCACTTTCACGTCATTCAATCGAGTCTGTGCTTCGCGACGGCCCACAAGAATTGCTAGTACGCGGCCCCTGTGTGTGTGTGTGGCCTCTCAACCACACCCACCTGGCCTCTTGTGTGCATACACTGTCTCCTCCACTGATGTAGATATCCTCCTCCAATCTATATAATACACTTCACACTTGCCTCAGCTAGTTCTCTGTTTTATCCGGCTAAATCGGTGTTGTTCGGTCTGTGTGTTCACCAGTGTCTGTTAGCCAAGCTTCTGTACTACAGAATCAACAGAACACTACTGTCGCCATGCTGTCATCGTTCGGCATCACGGTGAGTTTATCAGTGATCTCGTGTCATTGTCTCAGCACTGGCGATCAGTGGGCTCTGTGTTCAGTACAGTTGCAGAGTCGGCTCTTGCACTAGTGCCACACTATATCACAAACGGCCGACAGCCAGCGGGAGCGTGTCATTGTATCTGGCCACGCTTCCTTCCTGTACTGTCGCCACATTGTCTCCTCTAGATCCTCAATCAGGGGTGACAGTCTGGTTGCCGAAGAATTTACGAGCATTCTTGTAGACAAATCTTCATATGTCTTCATAAGTTAAAGGAGCTATGATAATGCATATTGAGTGAAAAACTATTATTAAGTCGTTTGTATTGTGATGTTTTCTTATAGCTGTCAAGAGTCGAGGTGGGTGCGAGAAGTGACTGCTCATTTGGAAATGGTGCAACCCCATGTTCTAGGTTCTCTCGGAATGGAAAGCAGGGCTACATTTATACCCGTGTGTTGCCAGGTGAGTTTGGCAACTCGCATCATAAACAGTTGCCAGTTTTGTTTGCTATGCTATGATGATACTGGTATCTTACACTTTTATGGTGAGACTCATGCATTTGACCAAGAGGCTGTTTCTGATTATGCGCTAATCACACAACACATTCAACTCATTCTATCATCGTATTCCGGTATTTCACATGTTTTTGTGTGTGATTTTTCAGACGCAGCGTATTGCGGTGTCGCTGCGAGTATGTATTATAGCTGCGAGGTGAGTTTGATCGTTTTCACCAGGCAAGTGTAGTTGCATTAGTTTGTTCTGTCAGTGATACTCTGTGTGTTGTTGTTGGTGGACGTGATGGACATTGTCTCCGTGTTGTTTCATTAACGGCTGATGTGCGGCGTATGTGGCGCGTTTTGCGTCGCTGCCCGTCTACAATGTCCAGCGTCATTGTGCGTATCGCGTCCTACATTGCTCATTGCTCCGAGCTTGTCATAGTACCGTGGCAAGCAACCAGCCCCACGGCCTCCTACGCTCGGTACAGCCGTTCTAATACGTGGATTTACCGTGAAAGCTCTGTTTCGAGCGACTTGTCGTTCTATTAATGTCGTTTTATAGGTGCCAATGTGCCATGCAAAATCACTAATGAATCATAGCTATCAGGTGGTCAATAGGTATTTAGAGTGATGTTTAATTAGAGGATGCCCTTCTGTTTTTAATTGTTCCCCTATAGTGCCGGTATTTTAGGTATGCATGCAGGTTATCTTGGCTCTTAATCTCTATTATGTGTCTTTTTGACCAGTGTTTGTTGTATTTCAGCCTGTCGAGACTCGATGTGTGCGCATATACAGCCGGTCTAACTAACTGGACTCTATGATATATGGTGAGTTCGTGCTGCTGTTTCACTGACCTCACTAGAGCTGTTGTGTTATGATGAGTTCTGCAATACACTGTCAGCTTGATGACTCGCAATTCCTCGTTTCTGAATTAATACACGTGCGTGTGTGTGTATATGTGTGTAATTATCAAATCTGCCACTTATGTTCTTATATTACATTTTCGCTGTGTTTTCAGAGCCGTGTTTGTTGGCTTGCTGATGCGGCGGTAATTCGGTGAGTGCTGGTTCAATATCAAGATGATATTTGATGAGTTGATCACACTGTATCTGATTGTTCTGATGCCAGTTATCATAACATGCACTACCATCTGAATTGCCACACAGTTCGTTTGTCTGTTTGACAGTGCGGTATTTCAGCGTGTACTCACCAAACATTCGCACATTGTGTCTTTTCAGATCAACTATGAACAAGGAGGAATGGGAATGGCGAGGTTGTTGCATAACTGCGATAACATGCAACTTGATCTATGCATGTCCTGTCACGGCTGATTGGTGAGTTTTAATAGGTCATTTCATATGGCTGTACTAGCTTTTTCCATGTATTTTCTATTGCACGTCTGCAAGAGTTAAGATACTGTGTATGATGAGATAATCACGTTATCACTGAATACTGGTGATGTTTGTGTTACATGCACTACCAACTGACTTGTATCGTACATTTATCATTCACAATGACAGTGTTATTCCCGCGTGTTCTCAACAATCGCATGTTTGTGTTTCCAGGAGCTGCGCGGTACTCCATTGTAATGGCGAGTTTACCTGTTGATCTGTTGCTGCGTCCCACAGTGGTGGCTCCCGGTAGACTCAAGCAGTGTTCACCGGGCGGAACCCGGGCTAGGAATAGAACCGCGAACTTCTGACACGAGAGTTCAGCACCTAAACCACTCGGCTAGTGACAGAATCTACAGCACACGGTGAGTTTATCAGTGATCTCGTGTCATTGTCTCAGCACTGGCGATCAGTGGGCTCTGTGTTCAGTACAGTTGCAGAGTCGGCTCTTGCACTAGTGCCACACTATATCACAAACGGCCGACAGCCAGCGGGAGCGTGTCATTGTATCTGGCCACGCTTCCTTCCTGTACTGTCGCCACATCGTCTCCTCTAGATCCTTAATCGGGGGTGACAGTCTGGTTGCCGAAGAATTTACGAGCATTCTCGTAGACAAATCTTCATATGTCTTCATAAGTTAAAGGAGCTATGATAATGCATATTGAGTGAAAAACTATTATTAAGTCGTTTGTATTGTGATGTTTTCTTATAGCTGTCAAGAGTCGAGGTGGGTGCGAGAAGTGACTGCTCATTTAGAAATGGTGCAACCCCATGTTCTAGGTCCTCGGAATGGAAAGCAGGCTACGTTTAATCCGGTGTGTTGCCAGGTGAGTTTGGCAACTCCCATCATAAACAGTTGCCAGTTTTGTTTGCTATGCTATGATGATACTGGTATCTTACACTTTTATGGTGAGACTCATGCATTTGACCAAGAGGCTGTTTCTGATTATGCGCTAATCACACAACACATTCTATCATCGTGTTCCGGCATTTCACATGTTTTTGTGTGTGATTTTTCAGGCGCAGCGTATTGCGATGTCACAACAGTGTTATTCCCGCGTGATCTCAACAATCGCGTGTTTCCAGGAGCTGCGCGGTACTAAATTGTTATGGCGCGCCCATCTACAGTGATGGTGAACGAACCCGAGCCACTATTACAACCTCTGACACGAGAGTTCATCACCTAATCACTCGGTTACTCGGTGAGTTTGATGAGGAGTCTGTAATGTGTCAGTCTATTATGAACATACATGATGGTATCACATGTTAGACTTGCGATTTCGCTGAGCAAATACTTGAATTACTGATGACTTACAGTGTAACTTCCCAATGGCTGTCTCGCCAACGTGTCTCATTGCTCCACGTCTTGCATGTGTGTGTGTGTGCAGATGATTTGGTGTGGCCTGAGTGACGTGATGACCTGATGTCGCTTGTCTGCTGTACTTTCTACTGTCTACTGTACTGGCTGTGAGTGTCGACATTATACACACTATCAGCACTGACTGACATGATGACACAAGTTATCCCTGTCTTACAGAAACCTTGGTGACTCATTTTGTCTGATGTACCGGGCCAATTGTCTCATGTATTGTGCATATTGACATGGGTGTTTACTATGCTCATCTGTGTTTGTTACCAGGCACCAGGCAGCTGTGTGTGTGTGAGGGACCGTTTTACCATGGTAAGTCATCTTCTGTATTTGAATGGTGCCTAAAATGACAATTAAGTGTCAATGATGGAATGAGCATCAGTTCCATTTAGTTCCGTTCAATTTTCGAATCGTTTTGTTGGTAGTTTATTTGCTGCTCGTTATTTATCGTCGCTGCCCGTCTACAATGTCCAGCGTCATTGTGTGTACCGTGTCCTACATTGCTCATTGCTCCGAGCTTGTCATAGTACCGTGGCAAGCAACCAGCCCCACGGCCTCCTACGCTCGGTACAGCCGTTCTAATACGTGGAACTACCGTGAAAGCTCTGTTTCGAGCGACTTGTCGTTCTATTAGTGTCATTTTATAGGTGCCAAATGTGCCATGCAAAATCACTAATGAATCATAGCTATCAGGTGGTCAATAGGTATTTAGAGTGATGTTTAATTAGAGGATGCCCTTCTGTTTTTAATTGTTCCCCTATGAAGCCGGTATTTTAGTTATGCATGCAGGTTATCTTGGCTCTTAATCTCTATTATCTGTCTTTTTGACCAGCGTTTGTTGTATTTCAGTCTGTCGAGACTCGATGCGTGCGCATATACAGCCGGTCTAACTAACTGGACTCAATGAAATATGGTGAGTTCGTGCTGCTGTTCCACTGACCTCACTATAGCTGTTGTGTTATGATGAGTTCTGCAATACACTGTCAGCTTGATGACTCGCAATTCCTCGTTTCTGAATTAATACACGTGCGTGTGTGTGTATATGTGTGTAATTATCAAATCTGCCACTTATGTTCTCATATTACATTTTCGCTGTGTTTTCAGAGCCGTGTTTGTTGGCTTGCTGATGCGGCGGTAATTCGGTGAGTGCTGGTTCAATATCAAGATGATATTTCATGACAATATAGTGATGAGTTGATCACACTATGTCTGATTGTTCTGATGCCAGTTATCATAACATGCACTACCATCTGAATTGCCACACAGTTCGTTTGTCTGTTTGACAGTGCGGTATTTCAGCGTGTACTCACCAAACACTCTCGCATATTGTGTCTTTTCAGATCAACTATGAACAAGGAACTATGAACAAGGAACAAGGTTTTGATTTAGCAGCGTGTAAAGCGGCCGAATCTTGGCAAACTTGTCTCCTGTCTGCAGATTTCTGTTGTCAGCAAAGTGGACAAAACTTTTCAACGTTTGAAATTGCTGCCGGGACATTGCATCGGAGACAAATTTTACTCCCAGATCAGGTTGAGCAGACCAGTAGTGTCTCTCCTCTGGCACTTTGTGATATCCAGACAGAAGCAATATGCCCAAAAATGTGTTGATATCATTAGTCTGTACAATCGAACCGGCTGCGTTTTTGTCTCTCGTCGCGTACAAATTTGTTTCACTCACAATCATGTCCACAATTTCACCGGAAAAAATGCGCTGCCTAATCTGAAATGGTGATAAATCGGAAAGACTTGGGTGAGATTCACAAAGCTTCGGTACTTGCTCAATGTCGATAGGTGTTTTGAGTCCGGAGTTTTTGCTCCACCTTGGTCTTGAGTATGTTGTCAAAGTCCAGCTGTCGTCGTGGTTATCTTCCTCCACTTGAAGATGTCCGGCTGGCTCAAATGCTTCTTCATCGCTGACCATGTTTTTGTCAATATCCTCAATATCACTTTCCATATCGCAATCTCCACTCTCTGGAGGTAAAATTACGACATTCCTAGGATTTGTCGTCTCTTCCAAAGTCTCCATCGCCTCAGAAAACGTAACTATACATCCTTTAGCAGCCATTATCCAAAGTTTGATATAAGAATTCTACACGGGTCCAACACAATCAACACATAACTGCCCGACACTCTGACGAAAACTGTCAATGTATCGCGTCATGCAGTCAATACGATGCAATTTGATACTTTAGTTTGGTGAGCGAGCATATCGCGCACGTGACTTACATGATTGCAAACTTCTGTAACGTTTTTGTCCGCAAAACGCAAATGTTCCCATATGGGAACATTGAACTTTGACCTGCTCTCACAAAGTGATTTATATATATAATTTGAAATTTTGTGTATCAGTAAAATTATCATAATATTGTTAATAATTAGATCTAACATCAAGAAAAATTGAATAAAATTAGTAGTCGAAGTGGACTCTTAAATGTATCAGCTACAGAAAATGAAAAATGGTAAAGTTTGAGGATTTATAGCACATAAATTATCCATTGCATATTTATAATTTTTTTATTTGCTAGTTGCACGTTTTCTCTTCTCTCGAAACATATACAAATATTAGGAATTTATTGGTAAAAAATACAATTAAATGGTTGTCAAACATCGTACTGCAAATGTTCCCATATGGGAACATTGGGAGGATAAAGGTTAACCTTTTCTCCTCCCATACCTTCACATAGCTGATACAAATTGTCAAAGATGATCATTCACATAACTCAGTCTCTAGATACGCCACTGTCAGATTCACTAACGGCCTGTAGCATCGTGGCTAACGCTCGGTGTTCATCGCATCGCAGTAAGCGTTGGATCAGTTGGTACGTTGGCGTAAATGGTCGTAGCCCCTATCACACACACTCATACACGCAGTGACGTCAGTATGTATAGCCAACACCGGCCGCTGCCATATAAATATACGACGACCGGGGTCACTGGCCACAGCCCTCCCACAGGTGCCTGCACCGACTACCTGAAGCGATATGGAGGCCGCACTGGTCTGGAGCGCCGGGACCAGATTCTGACAGTCGGCGAAGATGTTGACGCTGGCGTCTGTGGTGAATCAGCATGAACTGGCGCTGGAGACGAGGCCGCGAGTGGCGTCTGTGAAGTCTGGTCACTACGCTGCAAATGTGCGGGCTTCAGTCGGTCCACTGCAACCGTATCGTCCTTGCCGTTATTGTAAATCACAAACGCTTTCCCCCTCGATGAATCACCGCATATGGTCCTTGGTATGGAGGATATAGCGGAGCTCTGAAGCTGTCCACCCTCACGAATACGTGCGAAGCCGTTGACAGTGACGGTGAGATGAAAGGCCGGTGGGCGTCATAGCGGCGATGCCAAGCTGTCGGGACAGGCTGAAAGTCAGCAAATGACTTCACCAACTGGCGCGCCATCTCACTCGCTGGAACTGGATGAGTCTCAGTGAGAAATTGACCTGGAAGCCGGAACTTCTCCCCCAGAACGACTTCTGCAGACGACGTTCCTATGTCGGGCTTGTACGACGAACGCATTCCCATCAGTACGACGGGGAGAGCTGATGGCCAATTGATGTTATTCTGCAGTGCAGCTGTCAATGATGCCTTCAGCTGCCGGTGCATGCGCTCAACCAGACCGTTCTGTTGGGGCATGTAGGCGCAGGACGTGGTTAATTGTGCTCCAAGTATCGCCCACAACTCTTTCCAGAGTTCAGACACAAACTGACGTCCTCGGTCTGATGTGATAGAGAGGCACATGCCGAATCTGGCCACCCAGTCCAACAAACTTCGGCGCATTCTAGTGCTGTCGCTGTTACCATCGGAACCGCCTCCGGGTAGCGAGTGAACCGATCAATCACGGTGAATATGTACCGGTATGCGCTGACCTCGGGTAGAGGGCCTACAATGTCCACATGGAGACTTTCAAATCGACCGGAAGGCAGAGGTGGGCGACGAAGAGGAGTACGCTGGTGCCGCGCGACTTTGCACTGCTGACAATGCAAACAGCTTTTGGCCCATGTCGCAACTTTCGAGGAGAGCCGAGAAAACACAAATCTTTCTGAGATTACGCGGCGTGTCACTCTGGCGCTGGGATGGTGCATGTTGTGGAACCGCTCGTACACCTCACGTTGCAGGGCCACTGGTACTAAACGACGATCTACGCCGGTCGAAATGTCGACGATGAGGCCCGTCGAATCACCGTCAACGCTACGTCGCACGATGTCGAGCGATGGAGACGCGGCCAGAGACGCCACTTCTTTACAGGTCTGCTGTGCTTTCGCCAAACGCGACAAATCCATATTCTGCTGCGCTTCCGTGTACACGACGGACGAATGGTGCGTAGACTCTCTGGAGACGGGCGTCGGTGGCCGACTCAGGCAGTCGTAAACCACATAGTCGAGTCCGCTGATGTGACGAATGTCGGTCAAAAATTCACTAATGAACGCAAGCTGTCTCTGTACGCGCGGCGAACGTTCGGATGAATTGGTGAAGGCGTATGTGAGAGGCTTGTGGTCAGTCCACAGTTGCAGTCCTCGGCGGCCTTCTAGCAAGTGGAGAAAACACTGTATGGCAATGACGAGCGCATGGAGTTCTTTGTCGCCCGTACTCCAGCGAAGTTGGGCGACCTGAAGCTTCCGCGAGTGGTATGCTAGAGGAAGCCACACTCCACGTTGCTTCTGCAAAATCACCGCTCCCACAGCTTTATCAGACGCATCGGCCACCACTCTGGTCGGGTCATCATTCCAAGGAAACGCTAGACGTTTCAAAGTCAGAGTTTTGAGCCTCCGTCCAGTGAAGGGTGCGCTGACCGGAACTGCACACGTCATGGTGTGGTTGTACCAACGCTGCAAGGACTGGGATAAATTGATGAAAATGATTGATCATACCCAAATAGCGTTTGCACTCATAAACGTTTCTTGGTGGATGTATAGCGACAACATCGGCCAATTTGTCCGGCAGAGGTTCGATGCCGTCGGCGGAAACTTTCAGGCCGAGAAAGCTCACCTAAGACCTACTAAAAACACATTTTTCTGGTTTGATGACCAGACCAGCTTTTTGGAGGCGGCGGAATAGCTCGTAACGGTCGCGGCGGGGCATGTAAAGTAATCATCCACCACCAGGGCAAGCATGTAAAGTTCTGCTGGATTCCTGCCCATATTGGTATTTTGGGCAACGAGCGAGCTGACAGAGCCGCAAAAAGAGCTGAACGAGCAAAAAGAGCTGCTGAACGAGACTTTTATTCATTCTATTTTAACTTTCCCATTCCGTATTCGGACTTTTATCCTATTATACATCGTTTTATCCGTTCTCGCTGGCAGCTCTCCTGGGACGAATGTGGTACTAACAAACTAAAAGCAGTGAAGTCCGAAATCGGACATTGGATGTGCTCTTATCGCCGGAAGAGGTCCGAGGAGGTGACGCACTGTCGTCTGCGTGTGGGTCACAAGTACGACACGCATCGCCATCTTCTACTCGGACAACCTGAACCCACGTGCAGCGCATGTAATGCACGTCTCTCCGTGCAACACATCCTGGTGGAATGTCCATCATTCTCAGAGGCGCGTCAACGTTGTCTTGGATCCGTTCGGACTATTGACGAGGTTCTCGGCAGGAACAATCGGCGGTCATTGAGGGCCGCATTTTTTAATTTTTACGGCTTTTGCCTTTAAGAACTATTTATTGAGTTTTATGTATTGACATTCACATTCATTTCTTTCACCATCACCCTTATTTATTTCATTGTTCCATTCTTCATATTCATTGATTAATGAGCTTTAACACATTAATTTCTTTCACATTACTTTTAATATACTGGGGGGTGCCGTATGCCGTATGACGTATGGTCCTAGAGGCCGGTGCACCCCAAAACACAAATCAACAACAACAAGTCACTCTGGACGTTTCAAACGGTGAAGTACGCTGGCCGACTGTATTGTCTCACCCGGCTCGGCTTTGGACTGAATGCCGTGCCAATTATCATGAAATCAGTGGTCGAAAAAGTGTTGTCGCTGGATGAGACAGTAAGTCATGGGGCGTCGGCATACGTGGATGATGTGGTTGTGGATGGTGCAATTGTGGCGCCCTAAGTTGTTGAGGCACACTTCGAGAAATACGGTCTGAAGAGTAAAGGGATTGCAGCAATTGCAGCAAGCGCGCGTGTGCTTGGCCTGCATGTCTATCGCTCGCAAGATGGCAGGTTGCGTTGGCGCAGGGACAACACGGTTCCGAATGCACCGGATAAAATCACCAGAAGAAGCGCCTTCTCTATCTGTTCTCGTTTGGTCGCCCATTACACAGCCGCTGGTTGGCTAAGGGTTGCGATGTCTTTCATCAAGCGGAAAGTGACTGATGCTTCTACAGGATGGGATGTCGAAGTGGCGAGTCCTGCTTTGTTTAGATGCATCGACGACGCGCTGTCTCGACTGCATAGAAATGATCCGGTGAAGGGGGTTTGGACCATCGATGGGCTTGTTGCGCGAGTCTGGGTCGACGCGAGTGACTTGGCGATCGGTGTTGTTGTTGAATCTGATGGTCAAACAGTTGAGGATGCCTGTTGACTCCGAAAAGACAAACTGCATATTAACCTGACAGAACTTGACGCTGTCGTCAATATTTTGTCTCTTGGAGTGTCGCTAGGATTCCGGGAAATAGCATTGTGTACGGATCCAGCTTCGGTTTTTTCGGACATGACAGCAGAATCTGGAGTTGGGGCAGGAGGTGGTGAAGAGGGAAACGAAGATTATAGAGAGCCACGGCCCAGACGGACAGTCCGGTTACCAGCTCGGTTTGCTGACTACGAGATGGACGCGAGCGTCAGCACAGGGGGCGAGCCTGACTTCACGGATGAGCTGTGATGTTAACATACTGCATATTGTTGACATCATGGGGGAGTATGAAAATGCATTTTCAACGTTGCAGCATTCAAGGCCATCACTGAGTCATCGGGTTCATGTTGCTGCGGATGTGCTCGGTGTCTCGAAGTGCACGTGATGCATGTTTGTATGCGCGTGCGTGAATGGGTGATTAACTCGGTGAATCGGGTGGCGGGTGAATCAACTCGTTATCGTGGCAATATGCTGAGCGATGTCGTGCAGTGTGGTCTTGCAGTGTTTAGAGTTTGTGCGTGTTAATACAGTGTTTGCGTTCAAAGGTGCTTTGGCCAGAACGTTACATATACTTTTTACATTTTGTAATCCTTAATTAAATATAGTTTTAAATTCTTAAACAAATTGAACATATTTCTACCTCCACTCTTCCAAATGAGCTCGCAGAGATAGAAATTAAATGAGGAATAAACTGGCAATCAATTATATTGTTCATTATTAGAATAAAAATAAATAACATGAAGAAAAAGTTATTTGTTTATTAATTATTTACACCTCGATGAATGACGTAATGACGATTTCCTCATTATCTCAAAACAACTCATGAACAAATGTTGAATTAACTCATATTTCATTCTTAATTAATTGAATAGTGCGTGAATCAAAGGATTCGTTTTTATAGTATGTTACAAAATATATCTCCCAACCGATAACGTAATCTTTAACATGAACCGAATCATTGTAATGGCAACTGGTTGGGCCAATGCCACCTAGACTAGGTGGCGTTGGTTGGGCATGGTTCTTTCCGCCTTGAGGTTCAGCTTGGTCGGTCATTCTCAGCGGAGCTGGAACTCAAAAGGTTAGCAAATGTTTATTTTCATCATCAATGTGTGGTGCGTTTGTTTGACGTTTGTCAGATGTTTTCGTGCACATTTCTTTTATATCTCTTACAAATAACTGAAAGTCACCCTGCTTTTGGTTGTCTTGTTGGCCACGTGGTTGCGACGATCTTGGCTGTGCAGTTTGGGTTTGTTATTTGCCGTTATTTGTCCGTGTTTTACGTGTTTTAACTGAGGTATTAGCCGTGTTTACCGATTAACCTGGTGAGATTTGGTGTATTGTTTGTCAATGTGTAGTTATCGTAAGTTCTCGTCGGGTTATGGTCTAGTTTCACATGCGTGTGCTGAGGATAGGTGCACCCATAAGTTCATAGGTGCACCCATAAGTTCATATTTGCACCCATACGTCCTTTTCCCTGGCTTTGTTGGGTTACCAGGTTTGTCCTATCAATTAAAACATTGCCTCGAAAAGGCATTTTCAATAAAAAGTGAATTTTTCGTGTGCATGTACAAGTGTTTTCTTTCGGCAGTGCATTAGGAAGTCCCAAGGGTCTCATCAGTGTGTCATTGCTGAGTGTGGTTATCAAATTGAACGATGAACGAACGTGTACATTTTATTGGGAGTTGTAAACTGCTGACAGCTGTAAACTCAGTCACTTGTGCATGCCTTTGTTCTGCTGATGAATTTCGTGTCCACGTGCTTTGTTGGCTCCTCAATTCATGCTTATTCAAACATGTCGGCCGTTTCCTGTGTATTGTTTTGTGTCGCGGCCTTCAATGCGCATCTATCCATTCTGTGGTTGTCATTTTCTACCGCAGGATCTACTTCATGCGCTACATCAGTGCAGAATACTAGGATGTGTGGATCCGTTCTTGTGCAAACTGGTCCGCAACTCTCAATGTATTCCACATTGCTAGCTATATCGTTTCGTGGCCATTTACAGGCGTGTGCTGAAGATAGTTAATAGATATATAGCAGTTCAATGCGAATATTGTATGTATTGTACTATTTTTCCGTGTTTCAAGTCAGCAGTTCTCGCCCAGATCTGTACTATTTATAGCTATATCAAAGATAAAAGTACAAACGACGCAATAACAAAACTTATATTTAATACTCGCTCATGCTCAGTCCTTTTTAGAGGGCTAAGTAAAAAGTCCGTGAAATGGTATAAACCATAGTTAAATTATATCTTTATTTTTCACGCAGAGTCCTCGCACTGCTTATGAACCGGGCTCGCATCCCTGGTTAAGAACCTGGCGTGTAGATCCTGGACGTGTCAGTGATGGCGCGTGGCAGTGAGGACGACGAGGAGCGCGTGCGGGCGGTGCTTGAGCGCCAGGCGGGTCGCGGTCTGGTCGCCCAGTTCCGCCAGGATCAGCTGGAACGGCAGGCGGCCGTGCACTGGGACCGCTTCTACAAGCGCAACGAGACACGCTTCTTCAAGGATCGACACTGGGTGTTGCGCGAGTTTTCTGAGCTGGCCTCCGCCGCTGCTGCGTCAAGTGACGGACGGTTGCACCTGTTAGAGGTGGGCTGCGGCGTGGGCAACTTGCTGTACCCGCTGCTGCACGATGAGCCGAGTACTCGCGACGTGCTGTTTGTGCACGCGTGCGATTTCTCGCCGCGTGCCGTCGACTTGGTGCGCGCCGACCCGCGCTACGACCCTGCCAAACTGCACGTGTTTGTGTTGGACATTGCGCACGAGGCGGCCACACTGCACGTGCCGCGTGCCACGTGTCACGCCGCATCGCTGGTGTTTGTACTGTCGGCCGTGCATCCGCAGCATCACGTGCGCGCCGTGCAGCACGCGTGTTCGTGTCTGCGTGCCGGCTCGCTGGTGCTGTTTCGCGACTATGGCCGTCATGATCACGCCCAGCTGCGCTTCGGTGCCGGTCACCTGCTGGCCGACAATTTCTACGTGAAGCAGGACGGCACTCGGTCAGTGAGTGCGAGAGACTAGCTCTCAACATGCTCAGCTATCTAGCGCAGTTATTCAGGACAGTCGACCCTTCACTTCTCCATTATCAAACACTGCGTTTTCAAGATAGAAAAATAAAGATGAAATAATGAAATAAAGATGAAATATAATAGAAATAATGTTTTTCGATATGAGTGTAACTTTCCAGATGTAAAAACAATTAAAAAAAAACTCAGCTCATTCATAGCTAAAAGTCAGCGAAAAATGTTAGGTAGTTGAAAAAACGACAAACAACAGACGAAAGAAACATGAAAACACACGAACAATTTGCAAACGGAAGACAAACACAAACAAACACACATACGTTAGACGTTATCTAACGTCTACAGTAACGCCTGAAAAACCACGAAATTCAGTTCTTACCACGCTCGTTTCTTCGTTACTGACCTCACTCGTCCTCCTTACAGTGAGGTGGGACATATTACAGATCAGCGTAGCTAGTGTAGTCTGTTGTTACCAGGTGCTGACAAAGTTTCACCGGCCTTGAATATCAAGAGATTAGTTTTCTCATTCATAATTTTGCCGTTGAAAGATTCAATATAATAAAACGACTGCGCTCATTGTGTTTGGCAGAGTGTACTATTTCAGCGTGGAGGACGTATGCAGTGTGTTTGCACGCGCTGGACTGACACAGGTGTCGTGCGAGTATGTGGACAGGCGCACGGTGAATATCAAGACAGGTGTCGATGTGGCCAGGAGGTTCGTGCAGGCCAAGTTTCTGTGGCCGTGAACTGGCGCAGTTTACAGGTGAGAGAGAGAGGTAGACTGGTGTTATCTGGATGAAGAATTCCTTTTATGATGAGATATCATGCACCACTTTGACAGATCACTAGTGAAATCAATATAATGACAGTTTCTGACAGACTGTGTAATGTTGGCGCGGTTTTGTGCAATACAGATAGGCTAATCACATTGTTCTTGTTTGGCACAGGTTTGTGCTTGTTAGCTGGCTGCCGTCAAACTGAAAAGGTGAGCTGATTTATATTACTCTATTTTTTTCCATTCACCACTGATATTTAAATTCTCATTAATTCAACATACTATTTTATAGTTATCAAAGTATATATCTTCCACTTCCACATATTGCTCGACTTACGTCAAAACGATTAACGTCTAACGATTTGTTTGTGTTCAAAAATTTGAAAACCACTGAACAGTTGTAAACTGAACATGTAACAACTGAGTAAAGATTAGCCAAAATGATCACTCGCTTACCTTTCAGTCACTATATACGCCACTGTCAGATGCACTCACAACATGTACCATTTTAACCAATGTCGATATTCATCGCATCGTATTTCGACCGCCGAGCGTTGGCCAAAATGGTTCGTTGGCTAAAAAGGTAGTAGCCCCTTTCATAGTTATCAACTTATATATCTTCCACTCCCACATATTGCCATACTTACGTCAAATTTGTAAAGTATTATGTTTTTCTTCTACAGGAAGTGGTCTGTTGTGCACCTGGTTGATTGACGCTTCACGCGATGCAGGTGAGATGTTTGTTGCGGTGTTGTGGTCACAATTGTCTCACACTCGCTCAGCTACTGATGATTCTTGTATTTGCTATCTGAGTACGATGATTACGCTCGGAGACCACCAAGATCTCTGACAACAATTTCCAACTACATTGCACACTTGCTACACTACCAGCTGCGGGAATATGACAGTCGCTCGTGTGTGTGTTTACAGGGTATTTGCGGACATGTTGCAAGCTGCAACCAGCCACACATTGTGAGTATGACACCTTGTTAAACACTGTTCGGGCCTTTTTTAAGCACTGCGCATTACACCGTGTCTGCTGCAGTGTCAAGCAGAGGGCCCACAATAGCTAGTGTTTTGTGCTCAATTGCGTGGTCACGGTGTTCACATGATCTGACCATCCTGTAGACGAGACGCTACACCAGGGGTTATTGCCCGGGGCTTGCGAGATTTAATGTGAATAAGTATAGAAAATATGTCTTACCCACGCTTTGTATTTTGTTCATAATTTTTAACTACAGCATAAAGGAACAGACTTACTTGTTGCTCGTCTTACAATTGTGCTGTGTTTGGTTTCAGATGTCTGGTTTGTGCAGGACGAAATGGGCTGGTACATGGGACTGGTGCTGCCATCTTGCGGTCAGTTGATTCAACGTGCAATGTGCTGGCATTAAATTGATATACCGTATAATTTCTGTTAACTTCTGTAAACTACCGTAACTACTTCTGGGCGGTGTGCCGTTCTATTTTTCGACTAGCTGGTGAGAATTTTAGAAGATAGGGTAAATTGTCTCAATGGAAAGAGAACCAGGTGTAACGCCTGCATATTTATTTAACAACGTATGCATATTAGCAACAAATACAGGGCGATTGCTGGTAAATATTTACAGTTCAGTGATGCAAATCTGGTGATACGTAGCTTTCAAAATGACGTTCAATTAGTTCAATGGCTGTTCAATGGAGGTTTTACGGTACATGTGCTTATTTGTGTTCTTTCGTGTGATGATTGAATTCGCTATGATCCTCAAGTGATCTCTTGCTATATTCGCCCCTATCTGACCATGATTATTAGCACGTGTATGTGTTATTAGGCGGCTACCAGCTCTCACACAGTGTTGTGTTCTTGTGTTATGTGCAGGTGCCTCAGCTCGTGTGTTCAGCCAATCTGGACAGGTATGTTGATGGATGAAACATGCAGTTCGTAGAGTCTATTAGTAGGGTTTGATACACGCACTAAATCTTTGTTGTATAAACTGGCTTTGCTTGCGGACGAGCCAAGATTAATGTTTTTTCGTGGGATTGCTGGCGTTCGCTCTAAGATAATGGTCCATCAGCTTATAGTTCTTCTCTCCGCTTCTTCATGAAATTCATTTTAATCTTATTATTTCACGAGTGTCCATCTACTAACTTTTGACCTTTAATACTTACGACACTGCTCGAGATTAGTTGACTCGCTGTTTTATCAGTTGTCCATATTTAAGCTGTTTTATCAGTTGGCCGTATTTAAGCTGTTTTATCAGTTGGCCGTATTTAAGCTGTTTCATTAATTGTCCGTATTTAAGCTGTTTTATCACTTGTCCGTATTTAAGCTGTTTTATCAGTTGGCCGTATTTAAGCGCACTTTCACGTCATTCAATCGAGTCTGTGCTTCGCGACGGCCCACAAGAATTGCTAGTACGCGGCCCCTGTGTGTGTGTGTGGCCTCTCAACCACACCCACCTGGCCTCTTGTGTGCATACACTGTCTCCTCCACTGATGTAGATATCCTCCTCCAATCTATATAATACACTTCACACTTGCCTCAGCTAGTTCTCTGTTTTATCCGGCTAAATCGGTGTTGTTCGGTCTGTGTGTTCACCAGTGTCTGTTAGCCAAGCTTCTGTACTACAGAATCAACAGAACACTACTGTCGCCATGCTGTCATCGTTCGGCATCACGGTGAGTTTATCAGTGATCTCGTGTCATTGTCTCAGCACTGGCGATCAGTGGGCTCTGTGTTCAGTACAGTTGCAGAGTCGGCTCTTGCACTAGTGCCACACTATATCACAAACGGCCGACAGCCAGCGGGAGCGTGTCATTGTATCTGGCCACGCTTCCTTCCTGTACTGTCGCCACATTGTCTCCTCTAGATCCTCAATCAGGGGTGACAGTCTGGTTGCCGAAGAATTTACGAGCATTCTTGTAGACAAATCTTCATATGTCTTCATAAGTTAAAGGAGCTATGATAATGCATATTGAGTGAAAAACTATTATTAAGTCGTTTGTATTGTGATGTTTTCTTATAGCTGTCAAGAGTCGAGGTGGGTGCGAGAAGTGACTGCTCATTTGGAAATGGTGCAACCCCATGTTCTAGGTTCTCTCGGAATGGAAAGCAGGGCTACATTTATACCCGTGTGTTGCCAGGTGAGTTTGGCAACTCGCATCATAAACAGTTGCCAGTTTTGTTTGCTATGCTATGATGATACTGGTATCTTACACTTTTATGGTGAGACTCATGCATTTGACCAAGAGGCTGTTTCTGATTATGCGCTAATCACACAACACATTCAACTCATTCTATCATCGTATTCCGGTATTTCACATGTTTTTGTGTGTGATTTTTCAGACGCAGCGTATTGCGGTGTCGCTGCGAGTATGTATTATAGCTGCGAGGTGAGTTTGATCGTTTTCACCAGGCAAGTGTAGTTGCATTAGTTTGTTCTGTCAGTGATACTCTGTGTGTTGTTGTTGGTGGACGTGATGGACATTGTCTCCGTGTTGTTTCATTAACGGCTGATGTGCGGCGTATGTGGCGCGTTTTGCGTCGCTGCCCGTCTACAATGTCCAGCGTCATTGTGCGTATCGCGTCCTACATTGCTCATTGCTCCGAGCTTGTCATAGTACCGTGGCAAGCAACCAGCCCCACGGCCTCCTACGCTCGGTACAGCCGTTCTAATACGTGGATTTACCGTGAAAGCTCTGTTTCGAGCGACTTGTCGTTCTATTAATGTCGTTTTATAGGTGCCAATGTGCCATGCAAAATCACTAATGAATCATAGCTATCAGGTGGTCAATAGGTATTTAGAGTGATGTTTAATTAGAGGATGCCCTTCTGTTTTTAATTGTTCCCCTATAGTGCCGGTATTTTAGGTATGCATGCAGGTTATCTTGGCTCTTAATCTCTATTATGTGTCTTTTTGACCAGTGTTTGTTGTATTTCAGCCTGTCGAGACTCGATGTGTGCGCATATACAGCCGGTCTAACTAACTGGACTCTATGATATATGGTGAGTTCGTGCTGCTGTTTCACTGACCTCACTAGAGCTGTTGTGTTATGATGAGTTCTGCAATACACTGTCAGCTTGATGACTCGCAATTCCTCGTTTCTGAATTAATACACGTGCGTGTGTGTGTATATGTGTGTAATTATCAAATCTGCCACTTATGTTCTTATATTACATTTTCGCTGTGTTTTCAGAGCCGTGTTTGTTGGCTTGCTGATGCGGCGGTAATTCGGTGAGTGCTGGTTCAATATCAAGATGATATTTCATGACAATATAGTGATGAGTTGATCACACTATGTCTGATTGTTCTGATGCCAGTTATCATAACATGCACTACCATCTGAATTGCCACACAGTTCGTTTGTCTGTTTGACAGTGCGGTATTTCAGCGTGTACTCACCAAACATTCGCACATTGTGTCTTTTCAGATCAACTATGAACAAGGAGGAATGGGAATGGCGAGGTTGTTGCATAACTGCGATAACATGCAACTTGATCTATGCATGTCCTGTCACGGCTGATTGGTGAGTTTTAATAGGTCATTTCATATGGCTGTACTAGCTTTTTCCATGTATTTTCTATTGCACGTCTGCAAGAGTTAAGATACTGTGTATGATGAGATAATCACGTTATCACTGAATACTGGTGATGTTTGTGTTACATGCACTACCAACTGACTTGTATCGTACATTTATCATTCACAATGACAGTGTTATTCCCGCGTGTTCTCAACAATCGCATGTTTGTGTTTCCAGGAGCTGCGCGGTACTCCATTGTAATGGCGAGTTTACCTGTTGATCTGTTGCTGCGTCCCACAGTGGTGGCTCCCGGTAGACTCAAGCAGTGTTCACCGGGCGGAACCCGGGCTAGGAATAGAACCGCGAACTTCTGACACGAGAGTTCAGCACCTAAACCACTCGGCTAGTGACAGAATCTACAGCACACGGTGAGTTTATCAGTGATCTCGTGTCATTGTCTCAGCACTGGCGATCAGTGGGCTCTGTGTTCAGTACAGTTGCAGAGTCGGCTCTTGCACTAGTGCCACACTATATCACAAACGGCCGACAGCCAGCGGGAGCGTGTCATTGTATCTGGCCACGCTTCCTTCCTGTACTGTCGCCACATCGTCTCCTCTAGATCCTTAATCGGGGGTGACAGTCTGGTTGCCGAAGAATTTACGAGCATTCTCGTAGACAAATCTTCATATGTCTTCATAAGTTAAAGGAGCTATGATAATGCATATTGAGTGAAAAACTATTATTAAGTCGTTTGTATTGTGATGTTTTCTTATAGCTGTCAAGAGTCGAGGTGGGTGCGAGAAGTGACTGCTCATTTAGAAATGGTGCAACCCCATGTTCTAGGTCCTCGGAATGGAAAGCAGGCTACGTTTAATCCGGTGTGTTGCCAGGTGAGTTTGGCAACTCCCATCATAAACAGTTGCCAGTTTTGTTTGCTATGCTATGATGATACTGGTATCTTACACTTTTATGGTGAGACTCATGCATTTGACCAAGAGGCTGTTTCTGATTATGCGCTAATCACACAACACATTCTATCATCGTGTTCCGGCATTTCACATGTTTTTGTGTGTGATTTTTCAGGCGCAGCGTATTGCGATGTCACAACAGTGTTATTCCCGCGTGATCTCAACAATCGCGTGTTTCCAGGAGCTGCGCGGTACTAAATTGTTATGGCGCGCCCATCTACAGTGATGGTGAACGAACCCGAGCCACTATTACAACCTCTGACACGAGAGTTCATCACCTAATCACTCGGTTACTCGGTGAGTTTGATGAGGAGTCTGTAATGTGTCAGTCTATTATGAACATACATGATGGTATCACATGTTAGACTTGCGATTTCGCTGAGCAAATACTTGAATTACTGATGACTTACAGTGTAACTTCCCAATGGCTGTCTCGCCAACGTGTCTCATTGCTCCACGTCTTGCATGTGTGTGTGTGTGCAGATGATTTGGTGTGGCCTGAGTGACGTGATGACCTGATGTCGCTTGTCTGCTGTACTTTCTACTGTCTACTGTACTGGCTGTGAGTGTCGACATTATACACACTATCAGCACTGACTGACATGATGACACAAGTTATCCCTGTCTTACAGAAACCTTGGTGACTCATTTTGTCTGATGTACCGGGCCAATTGTCTCATGTATTGTGCATATTGACATGGGTGTTTACTATGCTCATCTGTGTTTGTTACCAGGCACCAGGCAGCTGTGTGTGTGTGAGGGACCGTTTTACCATGGTAAGTCATCTTCTGTATTTGAATGGTGCCTAAAATGACAATTAAGTGTCAATGATGGAATGAGCATCAGTTCCATTTAGTTCCGTTCAATTTTCGAATCGTTTTGTTGGTAGTTTATTTGCTGCTCGTTATTTATCGTCGCTGCCCGTCTACAATGTCCAGCGTCATTGTGTGTACCGTGTCCTACATTGCTCATTGCTCCGAGCTTGTCATAGTACCGTGGCAAGCAACCAGCCCCACGGCCTCCTACGCTCGGTACAGCCGTTCTAATACGTGGAACTACCGTGAAAGCTCTGTTTCGAGCGACTTGTCGTTCTATTAGTGTCATTTTATAGGTGCCAAATGTGCCATGCAAAATCACTAATGAATCATAGCTATCAGGTGGTCAATAGGTATTTAGAGTGATGTTTAATTAGAGGATGCCCTTCTGTTTTTAATTGTTCCCCTATGAAGCCGGTATTTTAGTTATGCATGCAGGTTATCTTGGCTCTTAATCTCTATTATCTGTCTTTTTGACCAGCGTTTGTTGTATTTCAGTCTGTCGAGACTCGATGCGTGCGCATATACAGCCGGTCTAACTAACTGGACTCAATGAAATATGGTGAGTTCGTGCTGCTGTTCCACTGACCTCACTATAGCTGTTGTGTTATGATGAGTTCTGCAATCCACTGTCAGCTTGATGACTCGCAATTCCTCGTTTCTGAATTAATACACGTGCGTGTGTGTGTATATGTATAATTATCAAATCTGCCACTTATGTTCTCATATTACATTTTCGCTGTGTTTTCAGAGCCGTGTTTGTTGGCTTGCTGATGCGGCGGTAATTCGGTGAGTGCTGGTTCAATATCAAGATGATATTTCATGACAATATAGTGATGAGTTGATCACACTATGTCTGATTGTTCTGATGCCAGTTATCATAACATGCACTACCATCTGAATTGCCACACAGTTCGTTTGTCTGTTTGACAGTGCGGTATTTCAGCGTGTACTCACCAAACACTCTCGCATATTGTGTCTTTTCAGATCAACTATGAACAAGGAACTATGAACAAGGAACAAGGTTTTGATTTAGCAGCGTGTAAAGCGGCCGAATCTTGGCAAACTTGTCTCCTGTCTGCAGATTTCTGTTGTCAGCAAAGTGGACAAAACTTTTCAACGTTTGAAATTGCTGCCGGGACATTGCATCGGAGACAAATTTTACTCCCAGATCAGGTTGAGCAGACCAGTAGTGTCTCTCCTCTGGCACTTTGTGATATCCAGACAGAAGCAATATGCCCAAAAATGTGTTGATATCATTAGTCTGTACAATCGAACCGGCTGCGTTTTTGTCTCTCGTCGCGTACAAATTTGTTTCACTCACAATCATGTCCACAATTTCACCGGAAAAAATGCGCTGCCTAATCTGAAATGGTGATAAATCGGAAAGACTTGGGTGAGATTCACAAAGCTTCGGTACTTGCTCAATGTCGATAGGTGTTTTGAGTCCGGAGTTTTTGCTCCACCTTGGTCTTGAGTATGTTGTCAAAGTCCAGCTGTCGTCGTGGTTATCTTCCTCCACTTGAAGATGTCCGGCTGGCTCAAATGCTTCTTCATCGCTGACCATGTTTTTGTCAATATCCTCAATATCACTTTCCATATCGCAATCTCCACTCTCTGGAGGTAAAATTACGACATTCCTAGGATTTGTCGTCTCTTCCAAAGTCTCCATCGCCTCAGAAAACGTAACTATACATCCTTTAGCAGCCATTATCCAAAGTTTGATATAAGAATTCTACACGGGTCCAACACAATCAACACATAACTGCCCGACACTCTGACGAAAACTGTCAATGTATCGCGTCATGCAGTCAATACGATGCAATTTGATACTTTAGTTTGGTGAGCGAGCATATCGCGCACGTGACTTATATGATTGCAAACTTCTGCAACTTTTTTCCACAAAACGCGAATGTTCCCATATGGGAACATTGAACTTTGACCTGCTCTCACAAAGTGATTTATATATATAATTTGAAATTTTGTGTATCAGTAAAATTATCATAATATTGTTAATAATTAGATCTAACATCAAGAAAAATTGAATAAAATTAGTAGTCGAAGTGGACTCTTAAATGTATCAGCTACAGAAAATGAAAAATGGTAAAGTTTGAGGATTTATAGCACATAAATTATCCATTGCATATTTATAATTTTTTTATTTGCTAGTTGCACGTTTTCTCTTCTCTCGAAACATATACAAATATTAGGAATTTATTGGTAAAAAATACAATTAAATGGTTGTCAAACATCGTACTGCAAATGTTCCCATATGGGAACATTGGGAGGATAAAGGTTAACCTTTTCTCCTCCCATACCTTCACATAGCTGATACAAATTGTCAAAGATGATCATTCACATAACTCAGTCTCTAGATACGCCACTGTCAGATTCACTAACGGCCTGTAGCATCGTGGCTAACGCTCGGTGTTCATCGCATCGCAGTAAGCGTTGGATCAGTTGGTACGTTGGCGTAAATGGTCGTAGCCCCTATCACACACACTCATACACGCAGTGACGTCAGTATGTATAGCCAACACCGGCCGCTGCCATATAAATATACGACGACCGGGGTCACTGGCCACAGCCCTCCCACAGGTGCCTGCACCGACTACCTGAAGCGATATGGAGGCCGCACTGGTCTGGAGCGCCGGGACCAGATTCTGACAGTCGGCGAAGATGTTGACGCTGGCGTCTGTGGTGAATCAGCATGAACTGGCGCTGGAGACGAGGCCGCGAGTGGCGTCTGTGAAGTCTGGTCACTACGCTGCAAATGTGCGGGCTTCAGTCGGTCCACTGCAACCGTATCGTCCTTGCCGTTATTGTAAATCACAAACGCTTTCCCCCTCGATGAATCACCGCATATGGTCCTTGGTATGGAGGATATAGCGGAGCTCTGAAGCTGTCCACCCTCACGAATACGTGCGAAGCCGTTGACAGTGACGGTGAGATGAAAGGCCGGTGGGCGTCATAGCGGCGATGCCAAGCTGTCGGGACAGGCTGAAAGTCAGCAAATGACTTCACCAACTGGCGCGCCATCTCACTCGCTGGAACTGGATGAGTCTCAGTGAGAAATTGACCTGGAAGCCGGAACTTCTCCCCCAGAACGACTTCTGCAGACGACGTTCCTATGTCGGGCTTGTACGACGAACGCATTCCCATCAGTACGACGGGGAGAGCTGATGGCCAATTGATGTTATTCTGCAGTGCAGCTGTCAATGATGCCTTCAGCTGCCGGTGCATGCGCTCAACCAGACCGTTCTGTTGGGGCATGTAGGCGCAGGACGTGGTTAATTGTGCTCCAAGTATCGCCCACAACTCTTTCCAGAGTTCAGACACAAACTGACGTCCTCGGTCTGATGTGATAGAGAGGCACATGCCGAATCTGGCCACCCAGTCCAACAAACTTCGGCGCATTCTAGTGCTGTCGCTGTTACCATCGGAACCGCCTCCGGGTAGCGAGTGAACCGATCAATCACGGTGAATATGTACCGGTATGCGCTGACCTCGGGTAGAGGGCCTACAATGTCCACATGGAGACTTTCAAATCGACCGGAAGGCAGAGGTGGGCGACGAAGAGGAGTACGCTGGTGCCGCGCGACTTTGCACTGCTGACAATGCAAACAGCTTTTGGCCCATGTCGCAACTTTCGAGGAGAGCCGAGAAAACACAAATCTTTCTGAGATTACGCGGCGTGTCACTCTGGCGCTGGGATGGTGCATGTTGTGGAACCGCTCGTACACCTCACGTTGCAGGGCCACTGGTACTAAACGACGATCTACGCCGGTCGAAATGTCGACGATGAGGCCCGTCGAATCACCGTCAACGCTACGTCGCACGATGTCGAGCGATGGAGACGCGGCCAGAGACGCCACTTCTTTACAGGTCTGCTGTGCTTTCGCCAAACGCGACAAATCCATATTCTGCTGCGCTTCCGTGTACACGACGGACGAATGGTGCGTAGACTCTCTGGAGACGGGCGTCGGTGGCCGACTCAGGCAGTCGTAAACCACATTGTCGAGTCCGCTGATGTGACGAATGTCGGTCAAAAATTCACTAATGAACGCAAGCTGTCTCTGTACGCGCGGCGAACGTTCGGATGAATTGGTGAAGGCGTATGTGAGAGGCTTGTGGTCAGTCCACAGTTGCAGTCCTCGGCGGCCTTCTAGCAAGTGGAGAAAACACTGTATGGCAATGACGAGCGCATGGAGTTCTTTGTCGCCCGTACTCCAGCGAAGTTGGGCGACCTGAAGCTTCCGCGAGTGGTATGCTAGAGGAAGCCACACTCCACGTTGCTTCTGCAAAATCACCGCTCCCACAGCTTTATCAGACGCATCGGCCACCACTCTGGTCGGGTCATCATTCCAAGGAAACGCTAGACGTTTCAAAGTCAGAGTTTTGAGCCTCCGTCCAGTGAAGGGTGCGCTGACCGGAACTGCACACGTCATGGTGTGGTTGTACCAACGCTGCAAGGACTGGGATAAATTGATGAAAATGATTGATCATACCCAAATAGCGTTTGCACTCATAAACGTTTCTTGGTGGATGTATAGCGACAACATCGGCCAATTTGTCCGGCAGAGGTTCGATGCCGTCGGCGGAAACTTTCAGGCCGAGAAAGCTCACCTAAGACCTACTAAAAACACATTTTTCTGGTTTGATGACCAGACCAGCTTTTTGGAGGCGGCGGAATAGCTCGTAACGGTCGCGGCGGTGGTGCTCAGCATCCGGTGAGTAGATCAGAATGTCGTCAATGTACACGTAAACATTAGATATACCGCGATGCCCCGAATCCATCAGTCGCTGAAACCTCTGCGCAGCGTTGGACAAGCCAAATGGCATGCGTCGGTATTCAAACAGACCGAACGGGGATGTGATCGCTGTCTTCTTCTGGTCCGGTCCGTACACAGGAATTTGAGAGAACGCCGGTGCGAGGTCGACAGTGCATGTGGCTAAGAGTACGGCCACCTTTCGGCGGCCGTGGCCGATCGCCCGATGGACGACCAGCAGTTGGGGTGGTTGTAGGTTTTGAAGCCTTGTGATGTTTCGTTGTCCCTGCGCGCACGACCACCCACCTCTGCACGGGGCCCTACTGGGGGACGGGCAGAGCCAGCATGGGATGCCACGCCAGTTGTGGTGCGCGCTGTACGGGCACCGAATACCACTGAGCTCGCTGCGAGCTCCGCCCGGTACGAGTCCGCGGGAGCTACAGCACCGGGCCCGGAGCAGTGACCCCCACCGGTCCATCTGGACCCAGCAACTGCAGCCCCACTGCAAACGGCGGACACGGCACCGGGCGGGAACCCCTCGAGCACCAGGCACCTCACCCTTGACCCTCTTGAGCCCTATCCGGCCACCCGTGCCGGCGTCGGACCATTCTCTCCACTGTCGAGGAGCCGAACAGCGGCCCCGTCGGGGCTCGACGCGCAGGCCAAAGACGAGTGTTGCGTCACGCCACCACTATACCCCGGGTGACGTGACACTCAGCGGCTAGGATCCTGTTTGCCGATCCGACGGGGGAGGGTTTCCAGATGGCCGTTGGCTGCTAAACAGCTCATCCGCCCTTTGACAGGTCTTGTTTTACTTCCTGCTTGGTGTCTGGCCACCCTCCTCACTGGCATTGGCCAGTTGGGGGCCGGATTAGTGGCCGACATTCCGACCATGCGGCTGGTTGTACCGGGTTACATGTTAACAGTAGCAGGCAGAAATCTGACCAGACATGTCCGCCTTTAGTCGCCTTTTACGACACGCGGCAGCTACGGCGGCTGAATTCTAACCCCCCTACCGAAGGGGGACATGTATAAAGGCACTGAATGTGCTGAAGACTGTTTCCCGCATGCGGTATGGAGCAGATCGACAGTCCCTTCTCCTTCTGTACCGCTCGTTAGTCAGGTCGCGTCTCGATTACGCAAGCATCGTATATGATCTGGCCTCGGAGTCAGCAAAAAGACGTTTGAATGTCGTACACCACGCAGGGATGCGCATTGCCACCAGCGCGTTTCGCACGTCGCCAATCGTCAGTCTCCTTGTTGAGGCTGATGAGGCTCCGCTGGCGCTCCGTCGTCAAGAGCTGGGCATGCGTTATTCTTGCAAGCTGGCAAGCACCCATGAAAACCCGACGTATGACGTGGTATTTTCCCAGCATGTGCCTGAGCAGCAGCACCTTCCAGGACCTCAGTGTTCTGTGCTGTTTTGCAGCAAAATGAAGGCACTGCTGGAGTCATGCAGGATGGGTGCTAACGACGTCCTCAGACAAGAATACATGGTGGAGTCACCCTGGGAATTGGTCACACCCGAGGTTGACGTCTCGCTAGCAGCTCTGCCGAAACACCGTACAGTGCCCAGTGTGCTTCGCTCAAACACACTGGACCGAATTCATTCTTACGGACGGTATACTGCCGTGTACACTGATGGATCTAAGTCGGCCATTGGTGTGGGTTGTGCGTTTGTAAGTCGAGGTACGAGCCGCTCGAGCACGCTGCCACCGAGCGCCTCCATTTACACGGCTGAACTTCACGCTATCCTGCTGGCCCTGGTTTTTATTCGCTCATCTTCGTTTTCATTGTTTTTAGTTTTATCTGACTCCCTTAGTGCTTTAACTTCATTATCGTCTTTCTCCTCACATCCTCTTATACAGAGGATATTTATCTCTCTTGACATCATCCACCACCAGGGCAAGCATGTAAAGTTCTGCTGGATTCCTGCCCATATTGGTATTTTGGGCAACGAGCGAGCTGACAGAGCCGCAAAAAGAGCTGAACGAGCAAAAAGAGCTGCTGAACGAGACTTTTATTCATTCTATTTTAACTTTCCCATTCCGTATTCGGACTTTTATCCTATTATACATCGTTTTATCCGTTCTCGCTGGCAGCTCTCCTGGGACGAATGTGGTACTAACAAACTAAAAGCAGTGAAGTCCGAAATCGGACATTGGATGTGCTCTTATCGCCGGAAGAGGTCCGAGGAGGTGACGCACTGTCGTCTGCGTGTGGGTCACAAGTACGACACGCATCGCCATCTTCTACTCGGACAACCTGAACCCACGTGCAGCGCATGTAATGCACGTCTCTCCGTGCAACACATCCTGGTGGAATGTCCATCATTCTCAGAGGCGCGTCAACGTTGTCTTGGATCCGTTCGGACTATTGACGAGGTTCTCGGCAGGAACAATCGGCGGTCATTGAGGGCCGCATTTTTTAATTTTTACGGCTTTTGCCTTTAAGAACTATTTATTGAGTTTTATGTATTGACATTCACATTCATTTCTTTCACCATCACCCTTATTTATTTCATTGTTCCATTCTTCATATTCATTGATTAATGAGCTTTAACACATTAATTTCTTTCACATTACTTTTAATATACTGGGGGGTGCCGTATGCCGTATGACGTATGGTCCTAGAGGCCGGTGCACCCCAAAACACAAATCAACAACAACAAGTCACTCTGGACGTTTCAAACGGTGAAGTACGCTGGCCGACTGTATTGTCTCACCCGGCTCGGCTTTGGACTGAATGCCGTGCCAATTATCATGAAATCAGTGGTCGAAAAAGTGTTGTCGCTGGATGAGACAGTAAGTCATGGGGCGTCGGCATACGTGGATGATGTGGTTGTGGATGGTGCAATTGTGGCGCCCTAAGTTGTTGAGGCACACTTCGAGAAATACGGTCTGAAGAGTAAAGGGATTGCAGCAATTGCAGCAAGCGCGCGTGTGCTTGGCCTGCATGTCTATCGCTCGCAAGATGGCAGGTTGCGTTGGCGCAGGGACAACACGGTTCCGAATGCACCGGATAAAATCACCAGAAGAAGCGCCTTCTCTATCTGTTCTCGTTTGGTCGCCCATTACACAGCCGCTGGTTGGCTAAGGGTTGCGATGTCTTTCATCAAGCGGAAAGTGACTGATGCTTCTACAGGATGGGATGTCGAAGTGGCGAGTCCTGCTTTGTTTAGATGCATCGACGACGCGCTGTCTCGACTGCATAGAAATGATCCGGTGAAGGGGGTTTGGACCATCGATGGGCTTGTTGCGCGAGTCTGGGTCGACGCGAGTGACTTGGCGATCGGTGTTGTTGTTGAATCTGATGGTCAAACAGTTGAGGATGCCTGTTGACTCCGAAAAGACAAACTGCATATTAACCTGACAGAACTTGACGCTGTCGTCAATATTTTGTCTCTTGGAGTGTCGCTAGGATTCCGGGAAATAGCATTGTGTACGGATCCAGCTTCGGTTTTTTCGGACATGACAGCAGAATCTGGAGTTGGGGCAGGAGGTGGTGAAGAGGGAAACGAAGATTATAGAGAGCCACGGCCCAGACGGACAGTCCGGTTACCAGCTCGGTTTGCTGACTACGAGATGGACGCGAGCGTCAGCACAGGGGGCGAGCCTGACTTCACGGATGAGCTGTGATGTTAACATACTGCATATTGTTGACATCATGGGGGAGTATGAAAATGCATTTTCAACGTTGCAGCATTCAAGGCCATCACTGAGTCATCGGGTTCATGTTGCTGCGGATGTGCTCGGTGTCTCGAAGTGCACGTGATGCATGTTTGTATGCGCGTGCGTGAATGGGTGATTAACTCGGTGAATCGGGTGGCGGGTGAATCAACTCGTTATCGTGGCAATATGCTGAGCGATGTCGTGCAGTGTGGTCTTGCAGTGTTTAGAGTTTGTGCGTGTTAATACAGTGTTTGCGTTCAAAGGTGCTTTGGCCAGAACGTTACATATACTTTTTACATTTTGTAATCCTTAATTAAATATAGTTTTAAATTCTTAAACAAATTGAACATATTTCTACCTCCACTCTTCCAAATGAGCTCGCAGAGATAGAAATTAAATGAGGAATAAACTGGCAATCAATTATATTGTTCATTATTAGAATAAAAATAAATAACATGAAGAAAAAGTTATTTGTTTATTAATTATTTACACCTCGATGAATGACGTAATGACGATTTCCTCATTATCTCAAAACAACTCATGAACAAATGTTGAATTAACTCATATTTCATTCTTAATTAATTGAATAGTGCGTGAATCAAAGGATTCGTTTTTATAGTATGTTACAAAATATATCTCCCAACCGATAACGTAATCTTTAACATGAACCGAATCATTGTAATGGCAACTGGTTGGGCCAATGCCACCTAGACTAGGTGGCGTTGGTTGGGCATGGTTCTTTCCGCCTTGAGGTTCAGCTTGGTCGGTCATTCTCAGCGGAGCTGGAACTCAAAAGGTTAGCAAATGTTTATTTTCATCATCAATGTGTGGTGCGTTTGTTTGACGTTTGTCAGATGTTTTCGTGCACATTTCTTTTATATCTCTTACAAATAACTGAAAGTCACCCTGCTTTTGGTTGTCTTGTTGGCCACGTGGTTGCGACGATCTTGGCTGTGCAGTTTGGGTTTGTTATTTGCCGTTATTTGTCCGTGTTTTACGTGTTTTAACTGAGGTATTAGCCGTGTTTACCGATTAACCTGGTGAGATTTGGTGTATTGTTTGTCAATGTGTAGTTATCGTAAGTTCTCGTCGGGTTATGGTCTAGTTTCACATGCGTGTGCTGAGGATAGGTGCACCCATAAGTTCATAGGTGCACCCATAAGTTCATATTTGCACCCATACGTCCTTTTCCCTGGCTTTGTTGGGTTACCAGGTTTGTCCTATCAATTAAAACATTGCCTCGAAAAGGCATTTTCAATAAAAAGTGAATTTTTCGTGTGCATGTACAAGTGTTTTCTTTCGGCAGTGCATTAGGAAGTCCCAAGGGTCTCATCAGTGTGTCATTGCTGAGTGTGGTTATCAAATTGAACGATGAACGAACGTGTACATTTTATTGGGAGTTGTAAACTGCTGACAGCTGTAAACTCAGTCACTTGTGCATGCCTTTGTTCTGCTGATGAATTTCGTGTCCACGTAGTTTGTTGGCTCCTCAATTCATGCTTATTCAAACATGTCGGCCGTTTCCTGTGTATTGTTTTGTGTCGCGGCCTTCAATGCGCATCTATCCATTCTGTGGTTGTCATTTTCTACCGCAGGATCTACTTCATGCGCTACATCAGTGCAGAATACTAGGATGTGTGGATCCGTTCTTGTGCAAACTGGTCCGCAACTCTCAATGTATTCCACATTGCTAGCTATATCGTTTCGTGGCCATTTACAGGCGTGTGCTGAAGATAGTTAATAGATATATAACAGTTCAATGCGAATATTGTATGTATTGTACTATTTTTCCGTGTTTCAAGTCAGCAGTTCTCGCCCAGATCTGTACTATTTATAGCTATATCAAAGATAAAAGTACAAACGACGCAATAACAAAACTTATATTTAATACTCGCTCATGCTCAGTCCTTTTTAGAGGGCTAAGTAAAAAGTCCGTGAAATGGTTAAATTAAACCATAGTTAAATTATATCTTTATTTTTCACGCAGAGTCTTCGCACTGCTTATGAACCGGGCTCGCACCCCTAGTTAAGAACCCGGCGTGTAGATCCTGGACGTGTCAGTGATGGCGCGTGGCAGTGAGGACGACGAGGAGAACGTGCGGGCGGTGCTTGAGCGACAGGCGGGTCGCGGTCTGGTCGCCCAGTTCCGCCAGGATCAGTTGGAACGGCAGGCGGCCGTGCACTGGGACCGCTTCTACAAGCGCAACGAGACACGCTTCTTCAAGGATCGACACTGGGTGTTGCGCGAGTTTTCTGAGCTGGCCTCCGCCGCTACTGCGTCAAGTGACGGACGGTTGCACCTGTTAGAGGTGGGCTGCGGCGTGGGCAACTTGCTGTACCCGCTGCTGCACGATGAGCCGAGTACTCGCGACGTGCTGTTTGTGCACGCGTGCGATTTCTCGCCGCGTGCCGTCGACTTGGTGCGCGCCGACCCGCGCTACGACCCCGCCAAACTGCACGTGTTTGTGTTGGACATTGCGCACGAGGCGGCCACACTGCACGTGCCGCGTGCCACGTGTCACGCCGCATCGCTGGTGTTTGTACTGTCGGCCGTGCATCCGCAGCATCACGTGCGCGCCGTGCAGCACGCGTGTTCGTGTCTGCGTGCCGGCTCGCTGGTGCTGTTTCGCGACTATGGCCGTCATGATCACGCCCAGCTGCGCTTCGGTCCCGGTCACCTGCTGGCCGACAATTTCTACGTGAAGCAGGACGGCACTCGGTCAGTGAGTGCCAGAGACTAGCTCTGAACATGCTCAGCTATCTAGCGCAGTTATTCAGGACAGTTGACCCTTCACTTCTCCATTATCAAAACCTGCGTTTTCTACAGTAACGCCCGAAAAACCACGACATTCAGTTATCTTAAAAGAACTATCAAGAACTATTACATATCAGCGTAGCTAGTGTAGTCTGTTGTTACCAGGTGCTGACAAAGTTTCACCGGCCTTGAATATCAAGAGCTTAATTTTCTCGTTCGCGGTTTTGCCGTTGAAAGATTCAATATAATGACTGTGGGCTCATTGTGTTTGGCAGGGTGTACTATTTCAGCGTGGAGGACGTGTGCAGTGTGTTTGCACGCGCTGGACTGACACAGGTGTCGTGCGAGTATGTGGACCGGCGCACGGTGAATATCAAGACAGGTGTCGATGTGGCCAGGAGGTTCGTGCAGGCCAAGTTTCTGTGGCCTTGAACTGGCGCAGTTTACAGGTGAGAGAGAGAGGTAGACTGGTGTTATCTGAATGAAGAGTACCTTTTATGATGAGATATCATGCACCACTTTGACAGATCACTAGTGAAATCAATATAATGACAGTTTCTGACAGACTGTGTGCAATGTTGGCGCGGTTTTGTGCAATACAGATAGGATAATCACATTGTTCTTGTTCGGCACAGGTTTTTGCTGTTTAGCCGGCTGCCGTCAAACTGAAAAGGTGAGCTGATTTATATTACTCTATTTTTTCCATTCACCACTGATATTTAAATTCTCATTAATTCAACATACTATTTTATAGTTATCAAAGTATATATCTTCCACTTCCACATATTGCTCGACTTACGTCAAATTTGTTATGAAAGTTAAGAGAAAACTAACCTAACCTAACCAAGGCTAATATAACGATTTGTTTGTGTTCAAAAATTTGAAAACCACTGAACAGTTGTATGTAACAACTGAGTAAAGATTAGCCAAAATGATCACTCGCTTACCTTTCAGTCACTATATACGCCACTGTCAGATGCACTCACAACATGTACCATTTTAACCAATGTCGATATTCATCGCATCGTATTTCGACCGCCGAGCGTTGGCCAAAATGGTTCGTTGGCTAAAAAGGTAGTAGCCCTTTTCATAGTTATCAACTTGTATATCTTCCACTCCCACATATTGCCATACTTACGTCAAATTTGTAAAGTATTATGTTTCTTTCACAGGAAGTGGTCTGGTTGATTCTTGGTTGATTGGCGCTTCACGCGATGCAGGTGAGATGTTTGTTGCGGTGTTGTGGTCACATTTGTCTCACACTCGCTCAGCTACTGATGATTCTTGTATTTGCTATCTGAGTACGATGATTACGCTCGGAGACCACCAAGATCTCTGACAACAATTTCCAACTACATTGCACACTTGCTACACTACCAGCTGCGGGAATATGACAGTCGCTCGTCTGTGTGTTTACAGGGCATTGCGGACATGTTGCAAGCTGCAACCGGCCACACACTGTGAGTATGACACCTTGTTAAGCACTGTTCGGGCCTTTTTTAAGCACTGCGCATTACACCGTGTCTGCTGCAGTGTCAAGCAGAGGGCCCACAATAGCTAGTGTTTTGTGCTCAACTGCGTGGTCACGGTTTTCACATGATTTGACCATCCTGTAGACGAGACGCTACACCAGGGGTTATTACCCGGGGCTTGCGAGATTTAATGTGAATAAGTATAGAAAATATGTCTTACCCACGCTTTGTATTTTGTTCAGAATTTTTAACTACAGCATAAAGGAACAGACTTACTTGTGCTAGTCTTACAATTGCGCTGTGTTTGGTTTCAGATATCTGGTTTGTGCAGGTCGAAATGGGCTGGCACATGGGACTGGTGCTGCCATCTTGCGGTCAGTTGATTCAACATGCAATGTGCTGGCATTAAATTGATATACCGTATAATTTCTGTAAACTACCGCAAACTTCTGGGCGGTGTGCCGTTCTATTTTTCGACTAGCTGGTGAGAATTTTAGAAGATAGGGTAAATTGTCTCAATGGAAAGAGAACCAGGTGTAACGTATGCATATTTATTTGACAACGTATGCATATTAGCAACAAACACAGGGCGATTGCTGGTAAATATTTACAGTTCAGTGATGCAAATCTGGTGATACGTAGCTTTCAAAATGACGTTCATTTAGCTCAATGACTGTTCAATGGAGGTTTTACGGTACATGTGCTTATTTGTGTTCTTTCGAGTGATGATTGAATTCGCTATGATCCTCAAGTGATCTTTTGCTATATTCGCCCCTATCTGATCCTGATTATTAGCACGTGTATGTGTTATTAGGCGGCTACCAGCTCTCACACAGTGTTGTGTTCTTGTGTTATGTGCAGGTGCCTCAGCTCGTGTGTTCAGCCAATCTGGACAGGTATGTTGATGGATGAAACATGCAGTTCGTAGAGTCTATTAGTAGGGTTTGATACACGCACTAAATCTTTGTTGTATAAACTGGCTTTGCTTGCGGACGAATCTGGATTGATGTTTTTTCGTGGGATTGCTCGCGTACGCTCTAAGATCCATCAGCTTATAGTTCTTCTCTCCGCTTCTTCATGAAATTCATTTTAATCTTAAGATTCCACGAGTGTCCATCTACTAACTTTTGACCTTTAATACTTACGACACTTCACGAGATTAGTTGACTCGCTGTTTTATCACTTGTCCGTATTTAAGCTGTTTTATCAGTTGGCCGTATTTAAGCGCACTTTCACGTCATTCAATCGAGTCTGTGCTTCGCGACGGCCCACAAGAATTGCTAGTACGCGGCCCCTGTGTGTGTGTGTGTGGCCTCTCAACCACACCCACCTGGCCTCTTGTGTGCATACACTGTCTCCTCCACTGATGTAGATATCCTCCTCCAATCTATATAATACACTTCACACTTGCCTCAGCTGGTTCTCTGTTTTATCCGGCTAAATCGGTGTTGTTCGGTCTGTGTGTTCACCAGTGTCTGTTAGCGAAGCTTCTGTACTGCAGAATCAACAGAAGACTACTGTCGCCATGCTGTCATCGTTCGGCATCACGGTGAGTTTATCAGTGATCTCGTGTCATTGTGTCAGCACTGGCGATCAGTGGGCTGTGTTCAGTACAGTTGCAGAGTCGGCTCTTGCACTAGTGCCACACTATATCACAAACGGCCGACAGCCAGCGGGAGCGTGTCATTGTATCTGGCCACGCTTCCTTCCTTCCTGTACTGTCGCCACATCGTCTCCTCTAGATCCTTAATCAGGGGTGACAGTCTGGTTGCCGAAGAATTTACGAGCATTCTCGTAGACAAATCTTCATATGTCTTCATAAGTTAAAGGAGCTATGATAATGCATATTGAGTGAAAAAGTATTATTAAGTCGTTTGTATTTTGATGTTTTCTTATAGCTGTCAAGAGCCGAGGTGGGTGCGAGAAGTGACTGCTCATTTGGAAATGGTGCAACCCCATGTTCTAGGTTCTCTCAGGTGAGTTTGGCAACTCGCATCATAAACAGTTGCCGTTGCAGTTGCAGTTGTTTGCTATGCTATGATGATACTGGTATCTTACACTTTTATGGTGAGACTCGTGCATTTGACCAAGAGGCTGTTTCTGATTACGCGCTAATCACACAACATATTCTATCATCGTGTTCCGGCATTTCACATGTTTTTGTGTGTGATTTTTCAGGCGCAACGTATTGCGGTGTCACAACAGTGTTATTCCCGCGTGATCTCAACAATCGCGTGTTTCCAGGAGCTGCGCGGTACTAAATTGTTATGGCGCGCCCATCTACAGTGATGATGAACGAACCCGAGCCACTATTACAACCTCTGACACGAGAGTTCAGCACCTAACCACTCGGTTACTCGGTGAGTTTGATGAGGAGCCTGTAATGTGTCAGTCTATTATGAACATACATGATGGTATCACATGTTAGACTTGCGATTTCGCTGAGCAAATACTTGAATTACTGATGACTAGGGTGACCTTTTGTTGCGCTAAAAATCAAGAAAAGTTGCGCTAAAAAATTCAAAAAGTTGCGCTAAAAGTTTCAATAATTTGTTTTCGAAAACACAACTAAAAATGGTTGAGAATGTTCGAATAACGAATTGTTTGACAAATGTTCTAAGATTTTGAGTATGAACATTTTGGGATAAGTTCCTGTTATCTTTAGCATTTTCAATTATTTTGTCATGAAATTTGTTTTTCTTTGAGCGCGGACCCTAAAATATATGTATATTGATCGTGACGAAGTATTATTCCGTTGTTGAATTTCAATGTCATTGTTTTTTTAAATATCAATACATTTAGCGTCTATAATCAATGTGTAAGTTAATCAAACCACTAACGAATATCCCAAATTGATGCAAGAACCATATGCTAGCGTTGTTGCTCTAAAGTTGATATTCAGAATGCAATCTAGTTTGCTCCAGAATAATCAAAACCAGATACAACTGTATAAAGATTAAGAATAACTCAAAACACAAAATATATTTGTATGCGAATACATAATCAGTCAGAAGAATTGTAATACATCCTCAAATAGGCCTCCACATTTTTTATCAAAGTTTCGGTCGTCTGCAAGCAACTTGTTCAGCATGCTGAAGCACCTTTCAACTGAAACAGATGTTGCCTGACAATGCTGCAGACTCATATACAGCGCTGGTGAGATGTCACTGCGCTCGTACTTCAGAATGGCCTTCAGGTCTGTGTTTTTCTCGATCCTTTTGGTGAGATATTGTTTGAGATCAGCATCTTCACCGAATTTCAGCTTGGTCAAATCACTGAACGCTGCCTCTAATGTGTAATAGGGGCTTTCGACTCTGGGAAACAATTGAGCGAGCTCAACGTAGTTCCGCTTGATCGCAGCCAGGTCTTCGATGATTGTTGCATTCCCAAGTGCCTCCTTGGCTCGAGACACCAAAAGACCTCATTCGAAGCCAGAAACAATCTCTTTAACCTCTGGCAACTTTTCTGCGTAATAAAAAGCCGCGTTCAACCAGCTTGCCCATCGTGTGACAACAGGTTGCGGTGGACATCCTATGGCATTGAACGCGTTTTGGCGACCCCGATTTTTCGTAGTAGCAGCCTTCACTCGAGCGATGAGTGTGTCTACACTGGGAAACTTGGCTCGGACCTTTTCAGCACAGTTGTGTAAAAGATGTGCAACACAGGTGACATGAGAAAGGCGCGGGTAAAGCTTCTCCAGTGTGTTGCCTGCACTCACCATGTACCTGGCAGCATCTGAAATGAGCAGGACAACCTTGCTTCGTTGAACGTCGACTCTTTTGACAGCGTCATCTATGTGCTCAATGGCCACTTGGCTGTTCACACTGGAGACGGATTTACAGTGAACCAAATATGTTTTTGTAGGTTCAGAGACGTTGCCAACCAGGACACTGAAAAACTTGGTTCCGTTTACTTCTGTTTCATCGGCCACGAAAAACAACTCCAGGTTCGACAGTCTGTCGATCATGTCCTGCAGTTCCTTGTCAGCCATCTCCATCACACGAGAACGACATGCTGATTCAGATGGTGGACACTGCTCCATGAACTCAAACAGCTCGCGCACTTTTTGATTGCGGGTTTTTTTCAGTGGTATATCCGCCGAGAGAAAGGCTCGGGTAACTCGATCAATAATATCATATCTCTGCTTTGGAATGAATAACTGTTCATTCTGCGATGATTTTTTGCTCATTTTCGCTTGATGCTTAGATGATCCTCTGTGCTTGTCCACTGCAGATTTCCTCTCTCCGTCTACCGAACATACACAGAATTTGCAAAACAAATCTCCTTTGGGTGTAAGCTGGAATTCCTCGGCATTTGTCCATCTGTTCCTTTGCACAATGGCTTGGCATTTAGCCTTCTTGGATGAAGCACACTTAGGCATTATGAACAATCAACAGACACACCCACAAACTATCACTAGCGCACTAACCAGCATTCAACCGTTGCCCTATCAACCCATTGTGAATTTTAGATGGACAAATGCACGTAAATTTTAGATGGACAAATGCACGTGCCTATGTCAATCAGAGCGCTCCTCTTTCTCGATGTGGGCACACACACTCACGCGCACACATAATGCCTACCAATTCACACGGTTACATCACACGCCTTTCAAACACATGTATTTAGTTTGCCTTGACAATGCGTCAATTTTATTTGTATTAAACAGCTTCAAGAACTAAAAACTGTATTGGAAGTGTAAAAACTGATCATAAAGTTCAAAAACTTGTTCTCAAGCCAAAAAAGTTGCGCTAAAAACGAAAAGTTGCAAAAGTTGCGCTAAAAACGAAAAGTTGCAAAAGTTGCGCTAAAAACCAAAAGTTGCAAAAAGTTGCATTTATAACTCACTCAATACTTACCTCAGATAAAAAATAAACGCATTTTTGGGCTTTTCAGGATGAGTAGAGTCTATGATAAAAAAGTTGCATTTGCAACAAAAGGTCACTGATGACTATGTGTAACTACTGATGTACCTGTACCTACTGATGACTTACAGTGTAACTTCCCAATGGCTGTCTCGCCAACGTGTCTCATTGCTCCATGTCTTGCATGTGTGTGTGTGTGTGCAGATGATATGGTGTGGCCTGAGTAACGTGATGACCTGATGTCGCTTGTGTGCTGTACTTTCTACTGTCTACTGTACTGGCTGTGAGTGTCGACATTATACACACTATCAGCACTGACTGACATGATGACACAAGTTATCCCTGTCTTACAGAAACCTTGGTGACTCATTTTGTCTGATGTACCCGGCCAATTGTCTCGTGTATTGTGCATATTGACATGGGTGTTTACTATGCTTATCTGTGTTTGTTACCAGGCATCAGGCAGCTGTGTGTGTGTGAGGGACCGTTTTACCATGGTAAGTCATTTTCTGTATTTGAAGGGTGCCTAAAATGACAATTAAGTGTCAATGATGGAATGAGCATCAGTTCCATTTAGTTCCGTTCAATTTTCGAATCGTTTTGTTGGTAGTTTATTTGTTGCTCGTTATTTATCAAATGGTTGGGTGATGAAGGTGCAGGGGTCCAGAACCGACATCATGTGGTCGGCCTGGTGCGCGTGCATGAGAGACGTGCTGGCTCAATGTGTCAGCTGTTTCCCAGGGACACTGCCCATTCTGACACGACTAATACCCATTCTCTCACTGTCACCAGTCATACCGCACCACTTACTCAGGTGTTTTTGTGTGTGCAGGTGCGGCCCTGAAACGTCATATCTGGTGTCTTCACATGTTCGGGTGAGTGGTAATTAGTGTTAATGGTAGTGGTGGTGTGGTATGATAATGTGATGAGAATGACTCGTCTTATGGCTGTGCTGCTGAGTCTTGCATTTACCTACATTCGCTGATATTTGTGTGGTTTTGCTGATGGGCGACTTCTGCACTCATATATAGTTAACACCGTGTGTGTGTGTGACTGTTCTGTTTCAGAATTCGGTCTGGTATCTACTGCTGTCTGTGGACTGGCTGAAATGTGAGTGCTCAAGACATGATCGAGAGTTTCCACCTGCTTTCATTGCGTGTTTGTGATGATAACTGACTCCTTGTCACTATGCTACTGTGGTGATATATACAGGTCTGATTATGTTGTATTCACTCACAATCTTGTCAGTTCTTGTCAATCTTGTCTCTCGCCTCACCTTTTCATGTGGTGGTTGTTTGTGTTTCAGGTCATCAGGTTTTGTGGTCAGTATCGGGGTCAGTACTTTGTCGTCAGGGTGGACGGAATCAGTTCTAGCAGGTTGGTGTTACGTGTAGTTCACGTGTTTGTTTGTTTGATTGTTCGGTGATGATTCTATCATTTGTGCTGATTGTGAGTGATATTCTGTCAAAAGGATACTGATAATGTGGTTTAACAATGTGCAGTTTTTTTGTAATTGTTTGCAGCGGTTTAATTTACGTGACGGGTATGTGTGTGTGTACCAGGTTGCTGGAGTATTAAGAGCCTGTTCGGGTGTGGCTACATGTATGAGTATGAAACCGAGTGCCGTTCAGCGTTAGCAGTTGCGTCATGCAGCTGTTAGCAGAGTCTGTGTTTGTTTCCACGTTGTCTCCGTCTCGATGATTTATGACGTTGTTATCTGGATCGTTGTCGGTATCAATACAGAGGTGGTTTCTGTGATTCTGTGTGTGTTTGTTTGTTTATTTGTATTAATTAATGGTGCAAGCACTAGTACCGTGACGGAACAGATGGCGACCTGACATTTGTGACGCGTTTGAGGCATTTGATGCCCTCATTGAACATTAATTCCTTCACTGAAACGTGTAGGGTTTGTTATTATCTGCTATGAAATTGCATTTGTTGTTTGAATAGTTTCTTGCTATCATGTTCCAAGTTCACATTGATTTAATAAGTCTTATTGGGGCCTTTATTTACTTGAGTGCTTATTATGGTGTCTTATTTTGGTTGCAGTGGAAGTTGTAAGGACCAATACCATTGTTGTTTGAAAGGTCTCTGTTCAGGAAAATAGCTGCAGACGTTGAGTTATTATCTAAGTGATATTTGTCTTTGTGTTCTTTTGAATAACCTTGCATTACTGTGTTATTTGATTGTGATAGTGATATTTGTCTTTGTGTTCAATGTTATTTTTCAGTGAATAATTTCTTAGGAATATAACTTATGAGAAACCTTGCATTACTGTGTTTGTGGTGTAGTCGTATTGTAGGCCCCAAACATGAGTTTCTTGGGAATTTCGTTTTGAGCGTTTTCTCCACATGTTCATTGCATGCTCCATCTGTTTTCGTTTTTCCTCGTTTTCATCTCTTATTTCAATTTCAATTCAAACAATATGCCGTATAATACTGTATGCCGTTGTGTGTGAGGCACTTGTGGCGAGTGTGCGACAAGGAGGTGGGGGTTGGATGTTCAAGGACGTTGTGACGGTGTGCCGGCCCAAGATGCGACAGCGACGCTTACGACGCGTTTAAGGCATTCAATGCCTTCACCGAATATTTGTTCCTTCACTGAAACTTGTAGGGTCTGTTATTATCTGTTATGGAATTGCATTTGTTGTTTGAATAGTTTCTTGCTGTCATATTCTGACTTCACATTGATTTAATTAGTCTTATTGGGGCCTTAATTCACTTGAGTGCTTATTTATTTATCTACTCTGGTGTCTTATTTTCGTTGCAGTGGAAGTTGTAAGGACCAATTCCAAGGACCAATTCCATTGTTGTTTTGTTGTGGGAATGGTCTCTGTTCAGGAAAATAGCTGCAGATGTTGAGCTATCATCTAGGTGATATTTATTTCTGTGTACAATGTTATTTTTAGTGAGTAATTTTTTAGGAATATAACTTTTGAGGAACCTTGCATTACTGTGTTTGTGGTGTAGTCGTATTGTAGGCTCCAAACATGAGTTTCTTGGGAATTTCGTTTCGAGCATGTTCTCCACATGTGTTCATTTAATGCTCCATCTGTTTTCGTTTTTCCTCGTTTTCATCTCTTATTTCAATTTCAATTCAATTCAAACAATATATTTGCAATCCACATCTGGTTTTTCGTGCAAACATTTACATTTGTGTACATGGTCGAAATCACGTGTAAAAAAATGGCATAAGTTATAAAGAATTTGGCATCATCGTTTCATAGTTATACAGATAAAATCTATTGAAAATTTGTTATATAAAAAAAATATATATAATTCTCGAAAACTATACAATAAAACAACAGCTTGCATGTAAGTCTAGTCTAGCTAACAAACAAGAGACCGTAATAGTTTGGAGTGACTGGATATTGTGACGAAATTAAGGCTGTTTGTTATAGGTTTTTGCTGCTCTTGTGTGGAAAAGCGATGATGTGCGCTCAAGTCTGTTTCGCGGTATTTCCAGACTCCCCCGATTCGTTGCTCGTGAGACTTCATGAGACCGAGTTGCGAAATGTGAACATATCGGCAAGAATGCGCGACGCTAGTGGATCGTGTAGCGCGCGATTTACGGCCTTCAGATCGCGGGTCGCCAGCATGTGTTCGCTGGTAGGCCAATTTAGTCGCCTCAAAGTCGGTGAGACATGATCGAACTGATGGAGACAATCAAACGCTCTGGCTGCAAAGCGAAAAACACTGTCTAGTTTATGATGCAGCGTCTGGCCGCAGCATCCCCACACCGGCAAGCAGTGTCGAAGCCGTGGGAATACATGTGCCTCAATAATTCTACTGGTGATGTCCGGGGTGAGGCTAGGACGAAATTTCAGCAGTGCTATTATGATTGCCTTGCAGCGGCCAACAACTTGGGCGACTTGTACGCTCCATAATAGTTGGCTGTTCACATATACCCCGAGTATCTCTTATGTTATCAGCCCTGTATTTCTGACTTATTACGAGTTTTGTTTGGCAGTTAAACCGAATAAAATCGTTGATCGGTTGTTTGTTTTTCTACACGTAAGCATTTTTCGATTGGTGACTGTACCAATCGAAGCTACCTACACAGGTTTTAAATGTGTGTAGATGTACGCGCGCATTCACATAGGGGTCATTTGTAGTGAACCACAGGCTTGGTTCATTCTTAGATTCTTGTGCAATTTTTTAGTTCATTGTTGACTGTCGAAGTGTCTGTGGAGTGACTGTTTTCTGACAATGCATGGCTGATTTACAGCTCGCCTTACAATCAAAGCATCACCATTTCTTACTAAATCAAATCTTGTTCTGCCACGGGGCTAGCAGAGTGGAATGCAGATGTCCATGTCCACAATGACTACAGGTTCCCCTTCACTATGGAAAGTATTATCCGCTCAGAGGCGGGGTCTCATAGCTGCCACGCTGCTCGCTGTGACCTGCTTCTCATGGACGAAATTCGAGCATAGACACACACACACACACACACAATTATTGTGTTCAACACTAATCTGAGTAGAATAAGATTGGTTGATGCTGAACACGTGTTATACTAACTATACAGTTTGAACTTGGACACCCACTGGAGAATATGATGTTTGATTATTGAAGAGGGCAGCGATGTTTGTAAATATACCCTCACATCCCCCAGAGTAGTGATTTTAAATTAAAGGAAATTCAATAGTTTTTAGTGTGCGTAGCCTACTTTATCCACATATTGACCATATATAGATTGTTGACCATACGCATTTAAACACATCAGTAGAGAAGGCTATGTTCGCGTATAATTTTGCGGGGGCAAAGCCCCACGGCTCCGGCTGGCACAGCGCAGGTCCGGCCGCCACACGGGTTTTCGCAGTCACGGCCAGCACAGAAATACTTTCTCGACACTCATATCAATCACGTCACCGTTTGACCAACATAAAGCCCACCACCAGGTAAAACCGTTTAACTCGTGTACTAACCAACAAAGCAACAAGACCAATCAAGCAATAATATATTTAGTTCAGCGCATATAACCACATATGCGAGCAAAAATAATCAACGGCAAGAATAAATAGAATGAATCCAATGTAGCAAACACGTATACACACACAATATACAGAAACATCAACACCAGAACAAGCACACAAGAGAAAGCTAAAAGATTGCCGAAAACAACAGGCAGCAGAATATAAACGTGCGCTCATCAGTTTAACCAATCAATCACCTGCGGTATTAACAAACCAAACAGCTATCAAAACCATTCCCACAACAAAACACAACAAACAATGGAATTGGTCCAAACAACTTACAGTGCAACGAAAATATGACACCAGAATAAGCATTTAAGTAAATAAAGGACCCAATAAGACGTATTAAATCAATGCGAACTCAGAATATGACAGCAAGAGACTATTCAAACAACAAATGCAATTTCATAACAGACCCTACAAGTTTCAGTGAAGGAATAAATATTCAGTGAAGGCATTGAATGCCTTAAACGCGTCGTAAGCGTCGCTGTGGCATCTTGGGCCGTCACAACGGCCCAAGATGCGACCTGGCCCGAGATGCGACAGCGACGCTTACGACGCGTTTAAGGCATTCAATGCCTTCACCGAATATTTATTCCTTACTGCTATATGCAGTAACCAATAACAACAACAACAACATTTATTCCTTCACTGAAACTTGTAGGGTCTGTTATTATCTGTTATGAAATTGCATTTGTTGTTTGAATAGTCTCTTGCTGTCATATTCTGAGTTCACATTGATTTAATACGTCTTATTGGGGCCTTTATTTACTTAAATGCTTATTCTGGTGTCTTATTTTCCTTGCAGTGGAAGTTGTAAGGACCCATTCCATTGTTTGTTGTGTTCTGTTGTGGGAATGGTTTTGATAGCTGTTTGGTTTGTTAATACCGCAGGTGCTTGATTGGTTAACCGCCCACACTCCTCAATATATAACAACAAGTATTAATAAATCAATGTGTGATTCAATAAATGACAACCAACAATGAATATTAATAAATAAGTAAGTAAATATCAATCAACAGATAAATTTAAATATGATATATGATAAGAGTGTAACAAATGGTTTGTGTTTTTTACTAGAAGCAATAAAATTACATTGCGAATTCTGTGTGTTATATTTTATATTTACGTTGTTTTCAACCGTATCTATTTACGTGTTTTACGTTGTTTTTATTTGTAATGCGTGTTGTGTTTGTTGATGATCAAGATGCATTGAGATTGCAGTCATGCACTTTGTAGCGTTCACTCTCTTCCCATTCCATCTTGGTCATTGCATTTAAACTATAATATTAATAATAATACTATTTTATGGATGCGCCAGTTTTCTTTGCGTTTTTCTCTTATGTTTATCGTTTTTAACAGCATAGTGCATTATCACACACAAACACACACAACCACCCAGCAATCAGCGTTTATTCTGCCCTCTATATAAACAAAGCAACCTTCACCGTTAAACAGACTATATCCAAGCGTCAGCCAATTTTGACATATAATTTAGCATTTGAGAAGGAGACCAGAAGCCCTCTTGTTGAACAGACAGAACAATTCCGTTTATTTATCGTCCAGTGAGTGTCTCGTATGTCAGTGGATTACGATTGTTGGTGTCCCAAGGGCCAGCTGTTCCAAAAGCGCCCTGATTGGCTCCATCAGATGTTCCTGGATACATGGTATCTATTTGACGGCCACCTGGGCTATCGGTGTCACTCATAGTGTCAACGGGCTTCGCGGCCTTTCTTCGCGATATGATCACTGCCATTACTACGAGTCTGAAAAGTGCACCCATCAAACGACATAACGATTTCAAGCAGGAAGTGCATCAGATGTGTGTGTGTGTGTGTGTAAACTCTTGTTTGAGAGCTTGTCCTGTGCGGATGTGTCTTTGTGTCGCTCCGGCTATTTGCGTTTTCGTGGTGATTTGTGCTGCTGATAGTAGTTGAGGTTTTCGCGGCTAGGTGCTAAATTATGTGCCTGGTCCGACCCTCCGTGTGTGTGTGTGTGTGTGTTTGTGTGTGTGTGTGTGTGTGTTTGTGTGTGTGTGTGTTTGTGTGTGTGTGTGTGTGTGTGCGTCATGTGTGTGTGTGTGTGTGAGTGTGTGAGCGTGTGTGTTCAATTCTCCGTTGTAAATACAGTTGTAATCACACAAAAATGATTGTACAATGATTCTATTCCAGCAGATTATCAATTTGATTTGGACAAAATTATTTTCGCTACCAAAATAATCAGATTATTAATTATAAACGTTTATGAAATAACTTACACGGCCAACGAAATGAGGGCAATCTGAAAATATAATATGGTAAAAATTTTAATGTTAAAAAAATCTATGCGCTAAATGTTTCCGAAAAAAATTGTTTTCCATCACGTTTTATATTCTTGTATTTGATTTATACTTCTCTCCTTATTATGATGATGATGATGATTATTATTAGAATCAATTAACAATATTTAATTCGAAAGGGCATGAACACTGTATAAATGGCATAACTGCTATGACGTCACAAGGACGGAAGACGTATTAGAGAGAGCCACCTCCCAGAATGCATGACACAACACATGACTGATATCTGGTACCATCATTTACTGCTGAGTGGACAGGGGCTGTTATCTATTTATTTTCTGGGTATAAAATAAAAAGAGAGTCTAATGGAGTAATGAAAATGTGAAATTAGAAATTAATACACTTAAGTGCATATTCTTTTTAAACTTATATATTATTATTATTATTATATTCTGGTGTATACTTACTTAATATACTATATTAATATTAATATACTTACTTAATATACTATATTAATATTAATATACTTACTTAATATACTATATTAATATTAATATACTTACTTAATATACTATATTAATATTAATATACTTATATATATATATATATATATATATTTGCATTCTTGCATTCAATTCTACACTTGCTACATTCATGCGTTGAACACATGGAAAATTGTCGGATCAAACGGTGTGTGTGTGTGTGTGCGTACTTACAGTAACAATAGTGGGCACATAATCCTCGAACGATTCCACCATGATTGCGTTGCTACGATGCTGTTGGCTGCGACTGTGACACAGTGTGTTGACGACGGCGGGAGGACGGTGAGAGTGAGTGTGCCGTGGCTGTGTACCGCCTTCTATACACGTCGTTTCGTGTGTGCCACGTACTCGTGTGTGCACGCCCCCATACACACCACCCTCCCCCTTCCCCCACGCGTACATTCGCTTTGCTGTGTTGTTTGTGGTCTGTGCTGTATGCATGTGTGCATGCGCGTGACTGTATGTGCAGAAAAATAAAAAACGCCCACACACACACACACACACACACACACACACACACACACACACATATATACATACACACAGACACACTCACACACACTTATATATATATATATATATATAAGTGTGTATATATATAAGTAATATGTATAAGTGTATATATATATAAGTGTGTATATATATAAGTGTGTGTGTGTGTGTCTGAGTGTATGTATATATATGTGTGTGTGTGTGTGTGTGTATGTGTGGGCGTTTTTTATTTTTCTGCACATACAGTCACGCGCATGCACACATGCATACAGCACAGACCACAAACAACACAGCAAAGCGACTGTACGCGTGGGGGAAGGGGGAGGGTGGTGTGTATGGGGGCGTGCACACACGAGTACGTGGCACACACGAGACGACGTGTATAGAAGGCGGTACATCAACGCGATGTGGTTCGAAATAGGTGTGAGGATTTCTTTGAAAAATGGAAGAACAAATGTTTTAGTTATGATTTATATTTCATCCAGAGAAAAAGCTCAAGGGAAACATAAGGGAAGTGTGAGCTGTATGAATGAATATTGAATAAAACAAGTTGTTTTATTACTTCGTTTGTATTTTGACCTTTTCGGTTTGAAGGTATCTTGCTGGTGTGAAGTGGATGCAAGCACTGAAAATGATTAAGAACCACTGAAATAAAACGTCACAAAACGCATGCGCGCTACATGAAACATAATACATACATATATACATATATATATATATATATATACATATATATATATATATATATATATATATATATATATATATATATATATATATATATATATATATATATATATATATATATATATATATACAGACGCTACGACAACACACACACACACACACACGCGTTTCAGTGTGCTATTTGCTCCATGATAAATAGAAATAGATACAAACTAATGGTTAATAGTTAATTCCGCCTTTTTTGACTAGGATTTCATTAGCTGTTGGCTGTTGAATTTTGATTGTGCGTGTTTATGCGCACACACACAGACACACACACACACACACACACACACACACACACACACACACACACACACACACACACACACACAGTCTTGTGTCACACACACAGTCTTGTGTCACACACACAGTCTTGTGTCACACACACAGTCTTGTGTCACACACACAGTCTTGACACACACAGTCTTGTGTCAGGTGTGATTGTGTTCGGACGTGTCTCAATGTGTTTAGTTAATTGAACCTGAGCTTGAACCTGTGCAGTGGCGGATAGCGAAATCGTGTGGTGGTGTTTGTGATGAAACTGTGTGAGTGTTCGACCGGTTGGCGGTGGAGCCTAGTGCTCCAGCAGACTGGCGTGGAACCTAGTGGTTCAGGGGACTTTGTGCGGACTGGCCTGTCTTAAGATAAGTCCTGGTATTGCTCACTAGATATTGTTATTGCCAGAGAAGCTACTTTGTAGAAGTATGTCAGGGAAAGGATATAGGCAAAGTCAAAAGAAAGGCGAGAAAGTTGATATAAATTTGGAAAAAAATGCTGCAAGAATTGATGAGATGCAAGAAGAAATTGGTCAATTGAGAGAAAAGGTCGACTCGTTGATGACGATAGAGCCAGAGATGGAGTGCGTTCGAACGGAGAACAAGAAAATTATGAACGAAAACAAAATGTTGAAGGAGCAGCTCTCTCTGCTGAAGAATGAGAATGCGGAGCTCAGGAAGAGAATGAGCTCCACTGAAGAGAAAGATAAGGAACACTCGGAAGATTTGAATAGAATAAAAAAGGAGCAAACAGGGTGGAAAAATTCTTATGAGGAAAAAGTAGAAGACTTTAAAAAGATAATGCAAGAACAGAGAGAAATGAAAAAGGCAGAAATGGAAAGAACCTGTGTTCAGGTTCTTAATGAAAAGACAAAATTGGTGAAAGATATTGTGGAAAGAGACAGAAATGTCGTTGTATTCGGCATTGAAGAAGAGGTTGTGGCACCCAAAGCTGAAAGAGAAGAAAAGGAAAAGAATATAGTGAAGCAGCTACTCACTGTAGTAGATGAGCAGGAGAGGGGAGTGGAAAACGATATAGAGGATGTGCACAGAATCGGTAGATTTCAAGCAGGAAAATCTAGACCGATTAGAATAAAGTACAGATCGAAAACTGTAGCTGATGAAGTGTTGAGAAATACATGGAGACTGAGAGACAAGACTGAATACCAAAATGTGTGGATCAAGCCTGATTTAAACTGGAATGACAGGGAAGTGCTAAAAGAAAAAGTAAAAGATATGAGAGAAAAAAACGATCAAAGAACGGAGGAAGAAAAACAGAAATTCCAGTGGAAAATAATGGAAGGAAGATTAAAAAAATTGTACCACAAGTGATTCGAACCTCAGAAACAGTTGAGGTAAGGGAGAACAAAGAAATTGGCTGTAAAAATACAGTGCTAATGTACACAAATATTTATGGTTTGTTGTCATGTACGAATTAATTAAATGACTATTTGATGAAAGAATCGCCAAGCCTAATTGCAATCACTGAAACAAAACTGGTTAAGAGTGTGGATATACATGGATTGATTGACGAGAGGTACAATATATTCAGGAGGGATAGAGGGATTAAATTGGGGGGAGGTGTATTGGTGCTAACTCGTGAGGATATCAAAGTCTGTTCAATACGTACCAGCGCAAAGGCCGAGATAATTACTGTGAGATTTAGTATAGATAATCATGTGAACTATCTGTCAGTAGTGTATGTCCCGCCCAAAAGCGGTGCGTGGGGATCGGAAGAATACGATGAAATGCTACGTTACACTCTCGAAGATCTTAGTTTAATACTACATCAGTTCATAAATATAATAGTTGTTGGTGACTTAAACTGTAAGGAAGTAGATTGGAAGAATTTGATTGTAAATGGAACGCCAGACTCATGGGGGTCTAAACTTATGAACTTAATGATGAATAACTTCATGAGTCAGTGGGTGGACAAGAACACAAGATATCGTGTAAATGACGAGCCGTCAATGTTGGATCTGGTTTTCATCAGGCAGGTGGATCTTGTCAATGATTTAGTCTATAAGAGCCCAATTGGCAAAAGTGACCATGTTTTTATCGAAACAAGTTTAAACTACACGGACCAAAACTTTGCTGAAATTGACTACAGAGGTGTCAAGTGGGATTATGAAAAGGCAAATATGAATCAATTGAAAAAATACTTTCAGAATGTTGATTGGGCCCCTCTTCTAAATGATTCGTGTGTACAAAAAATATGATATTTTTTATAGAAATTTACAACGGTGCCATCATGAAACATGTGCCAACACTAAAAGTTCGTACGAGGAAGAAAAATGCGTGGTATAATAGAAGGTGTGAAGAAGCACGAAATAGAAAAGAAAAGGCGTGGAACAGTTTACGAAAGCGTAAGACCGCTTGTCATTGGCAGCAATTTAAACAAGCGAGAAATGAATACTTGAACATACGAAGAGAGGAGACAAAAAAATATGAAAAGAACATCATTGACAGGTGTAAGGACGATCCAAAAATGTTATACGGCTATGTCAACCGTAAGATGAAAAATTATGCTGGTATAGAGGAGATTCATTTTTATTGTGAGATATAAACTGAGCCCGAGCAGATGTGTGAAGTGCTAAATAAGAGTTTTCAGACGGTCTTCACAGATGAGAAAATGTTTCATGGCATTGCGAAGGCAGAACCATGCAAGCCAATGGATCAAATCTCTGTCAACCGAAAAGAAATATTGAATAGACTTTCGTTATTAAAGACAAGAAAATCAGTTGGCTCGGATAATGTGTCGGGATTTATCCTTATTGACGTTCCTTACTGATTGAGCCACTGTTTGATATTATACGGACTAGCTTAAAAACAGGTGAGCTGCCACTGCAATGGAAACAGTAAAAAATTGTGCCGATTTACAAGAAAGGAACAGAGAATGATCCGTCCAATTACAGACCAGTTTCTATGACAAGCATTTTGTGTAAATTATGTGAGGGCATTATAAAGGACCGATGGGTGCGCCACCTGGAAGAGGAGGAGCTATTGTCAGATTCTCAACATGGATTCAGAGCTAACAGATCATGTGTTTCGAGTTTGTTGTGCTTTTACAGCAGGATTGTTGATGCAATTCAAGAGCGAGACCAGTGGGCAGATTGTTTTTTTCTCGATATGCGTAAAGCGTTCGTTAAGGTGCCACATATGAGACTCTTATGGAAACTTGAAAATTATGGTGGAATAGAAGGGAAATTATTGGACTGGATGACACATTTTCTCGTAGGAAGAAAGATGAGCACCACAGTGAGAGGAGCGACGTCATCATGGAGAGATGTGAGTAGCGGCGTGCCTCAGGGATCGGTTTTGGGACCCATAATGTTTCTGGTGTATATAAATGACATGGTGACAGACATCGAAAGCAACATACATCTCTTTGCTGACGACGCCAAAATAATGAGAACTATATCAAGTGCTACAGATTGTGAAATACTACAAGGCGATCTGGAGAAGTTTCATCGATGGAGTTGTGAATGGCTGATGAGTTTCAATGACTCAAAATGTCATGTAATGAAATTTGGAACTAGTCAAAAAAGGCCATTGTTTGAGTATAAGCTGGGAGACTTGAAACTGAAGGAAACTGATCAAGAGAAAGATTTTGGAGTTATAATACAAAATGATTTGTCTCCAGATGCTCATGTGAATGATATATACCGGAAAACATATGCAGCTATAACACGCATGAGATACGTCTTCAGTCACATCGACCAAGATATGATGAGAGATATATTAGTGACAATAATCAGACCAAGAATTGAGTATGCTGCTGTTGTATGGCGCCCTCACGAAGTGCGACATATAAGAAAAATTGAAAAATTACAGAGACTGGCGACCAAACTAGTACCGGAGATTCGTGCGTTACCCTATGAGGAAAGGTTGGATGAGATGAATCTACCAACGTTGGAGAGAAGGAGAGAGAGAGGAGACTTGATTAACATCTACAGATTCATGACAGGAATACTGGATTCGAAAGAAATTGGACTAGTGCAGCAAAACCAACGAGGACGAGGCCATAAAAAAATTTGAGAAAAACGAGATGTAGAAAAGACATAAAGAAATATAGCTTTCCGTTCCGCTGTGTGAATGAATGGAACAGTTTGCACAAGACGATTGTAGAAGTCAATAGTTTAACGCTGTTTGAAGAAGAACTAGACAAATATTGGAAGAAAGACAGGACAGTCCGAGCATAGCTCATATCCTGTAACCCAACTAGGTGAGTACAACTAGGTGAGTACACACACACACAGAGACCGACTGTACAGCACAGTGGAGTGCATCCAACTCGGTGTGACGAGTTACTCGGCGAGGTCTCGAGCTCTCCCGATGCTCACTTGCAGTCGCTGTGTACGCTAGTTTAGTGCTCCCGAGACAAAGTGGTGGCTGTCGGTAAGTGCGGCCTCGACTACGACCGACTTCACTTCTGCCACAAATCTGTTCAACTGAGGTGCGTGTGTGTGTGTGTGTATGCACTCACCGAGTTGTATAATACAGGAGATGAGCTAAGCTCGAGCTGTCCTGTCTCCCAGCCAACATTGGTTTAACCTACGTTTAAATTCCTTTACACTGCTGCATTGAACGATTTACCTATCTAGGTTATTCCATTCATCTACAGTCCTTTTTGGGGAAACTATACTTGTTGATATCCCTAACTGCTCTGGTTTTCTAAGGGGTTTAGCGTGTTTCCCGTTGTTTATTTCACTCCATACTATCCAATCATCTCGTTGATATGTGTGCACCATTGGTCTTTATGATGCTCGCTATGTGTGCACCATTGGTCTATATGTGTTGCACCATTGGTCTACCTTTTTGTACCTGCTTATGTTTTGTGTAGTGAGCGGCATATCAAATATATATGTTGTTGTATTGATCTATGAGCTTAATTGCTGGCATATATTACGGCAGATTTTTCGAGTTGCAACTGCAGTTGGCTCGACGTTGTTGTCTGCCGTTGTTCGTGCACTGCCGGTCCAGTTGTGCCGACGTGTTGCGCTTGTTGCAGCAGCACGGACCCACGTGCGCTCGCGCTGGCGTCGTCCACTCTTTCGACGGCACAGCGCAAGAGGCGGACGCTCTCCTGGCCCTCGGCTATGATATTGGCATCAATGGCTGGTGTGTATGTAATTTGTAATGCATAATTTACAATGTATTGCCGCGTAATAATCGAACACACACAGTTTATATATGTCTTACGGGGAAGGAAAAAAGTGGAATATGAGAAGTTGTTTCAATTCTCAAAATCTAATAGGAATCACAATTTTGACCTACAAAAACGCACGATTAAAAAGGACATCCAAAAATATAGTTTCCCAAACAGAGTAGTAGATAGATGGAATAGGTTGTCAAGCGACGTAGTAAACCAGCCATCGACACAACTGTTTAAGAAGACATATAACAGCTGGAAGGCGGGAGTCACGAGCCTCTGACTCATTGCTGCGAAGAAAACTAGTAAGAACACACGCACACACAGTAACAACATAAACAATTACAATATTAGTTGAGCCGCTGAGCTCTTGAACAAGAACATGTATAATATGACATTGTTTTACTTGACGCTTGTCATTTGAAACAATATATACAGAAAAACAATCATAATATTAAATTAATCATCCGGAAACGCTTACAGTACATCGCCAGAACGTACAGCACAGCAACAACGGTGTGTGTGTATGTCTGTGTGTGTGTGCTCTTTAGCATGGAAAATGATAATGTGTGGTTGTCAGAGGCAGCGCCAGGATTTTTCCGGTGGGGGCTGAGGAAAATTAGGCGGTGCTTGGCGAAACATGAGAAACTTCACTCAAAATGTTCATGGTCCAGATTTTTTGGTTGGGGACCGGGGGAGGTTTGGATGTGCCTTGTACATGTATACACTAAAGGGTAAACGCCTCAAGTGACAGCTGCTACACGGGAAGAAGTCGAAGCTCGCTGCCACCGCAAAACCGAACCTCTCCACACTATGGCGCCACAAGGACGGAAGAAGAAGAGACATGAGAACCCGAAGGAAGATTGAATATCATACGACAAGCTTTATTAATAATAGATTGAAGTTTCCTAAGCTGGCGGTGGTTGAGAGATAGTAGAAGAGAACAGCAGTACTGAGATTCACTAAAGATGAATGAATTAGCTAACTTGAAAGCAGCAGAGATAGTTATATATCTACGAATGGAATAGATACGCCTTAGTTGAAAGTTACAGCACCTGATAATGTCAGAGATGTGTGGATCCAAAGAAAGAGGGCTATCGAGTATGATACCAAGACTACGTACAGAGCAGGATAGAGGTATACTAAGAGAAGTAGTACTATTAGAAGATGGAAAGAGAATATACTTAGTCTTATCAGGATTAAGTTTGAGATGACGAGTGAACGCCCATCTTTCTATATCAGATAGGATGGTACTGACTGAAGAGTGAGAAATAGACTCAGACGAGAGAAGTATGTGAATGTCGTCAGCGAATATTTGGAAGGACACATCGTGACGACGAACAACTTTCCCTACAGAGGTAAGATAAATATTGAAGAGGAGAGGGCCTAAGACAGAGCCTTGAGGTACACCACAAGTTAGTGGGCAAGCCTCACTACAAGAATCAGCAGAGGTAGAAACAAACTGAAGTCTATCAGAAAGATAAGAGCGAAAGAAAGAGAGAGCTGTGCCGCTAATGCCTAAATCTAACAGAGTATCAATAAGAAGCAGATTATTAACAGTGTCAAATGCAGCAGAGAAGTCTAGTTGTTTAAGTAGAACATCATTACCAGAGAGAGTAGATTTGAGAATAGAATCATAGAGATAAATTAGAGAAGTTTCAGTAGAGTGAAAGTGCCGGAAACCAGACTGCTCAGGAAGAAACAAATTGTTAGATTCAAGATATTCAGATATCTGTATGTAGGCAGCCATTTCAAGAGCCTTAGACAGCCAAGGAATTCTAGAGATTGGTCGATAGTTAGAGAGCGTGTTAGTATCTAAATCAGATTTTTTGAGTATTGGGAGAATACTGGCAGTTTTAGATGCACACACACACACACACACACACACACACACACACACACACACACACACACACACACACACACACACACATTTTCATTTCATTCCATTTATTGAGTCATTTGTATAGCGCAATACACACATAATGTCTCAATTGCGCTGATATATACATTACACACCACATACATTCATGTACAAACACATGCATATTCAAATATATGTTTCATATTTACAAAGCAGGACAATACAATGCAGGCAGAACACAGACACACGCACACACACGTACACGAGCCCATCAGCAAATACCTTAGCCGGTTCATCAAGATAGCGATGACACTTATCTTACAGAGAATTCAGCCAGGTACTACCTGTACTAAGCGCACGAAAACATCATACATCACAAACACACCGCACACCTCATATATAAACAATGATGACAGGTAGACGTAAAGACGTCAAGTCGAAACAGTATGGGGGTCACGCTGACAATCAAAGAACCCGCGCGGTGGGACAGCATGGTGGGACAGTGTGGACCCTCACACATACACACACACATACAAACACACATACAAACACACACATGTACACATACACATACACGCTCACATGCACAGGTTGGGTATACTTACACACGCACAATTCAAAGGAAACCGACACAGCGTGGACAGTCGTACACACACACACACACACACATACACTCACACACACGTACAAATACAAAGATCCAGCATAGATATACATAGATACGAAGCCCCAAACAAACGCACACTCAGATAACACAATACATTTTCTATACATATAGCAACTGTATTTACAATCGTGAATATGCAAAATTTACACCGTGTACTCAGGTTTAATGAGGAGTTTTTCGCGGTCATAAGATTTTTCCAATAAATATTTCTTAAGTCTACTTTTGAAAAGTGAGAGAGAGTGAGATCCCCTAATGAACCGTGGCAACTTATTGTACAACCTGGGGGCCATATGCTGAGAGCAGCGGTTATAGTGCGAGTGTCTACAGGGAAATGCAGGTTCGTAAAGAAAATTTTGATTATTTTGGCGCAAATCATAATCTGGTGAAATTTGTCTGTAAGATAACAGGTCTTGTAGATAGTGTACACACACACACACACGCACACGCACACGCACACACGCACACACACACACACACACACACACAAACACAAACACACTTTAACGTTGCATTGGATTGTGTATGTGAACACAGTTGACGCCCATCGTGCAGTGGTTCGTGAGGGATGGGACTGGAGGGAGGGATGGGGGGGGCAAATAGACGCGCCTACACGCGCACAAACACTGGGGGTATACTGTGTTCAGTGGGGATGGCGGGGGGATTGCTGCAAAGAGGCACTGCTGCAAACACACGCTGAAACACACACTGAAACACACATACATTGAAACACACATACACTGAAACACACACACACACACACACACACACACACACACACACACACATACACACACACACAATGAAACACACACACACACACACACACACACAAACACACACACACACACACACACACACACACACACACACACACACACACACACATACACACACACACACACACACACACACACACACACACACACACTGAAACATACACACATTACATTACATTACATTAAGACATTTCTATCGCGCTTTTCACCCGAGGGTCTCAAAAGCGCTCACACACACACACACACTCAAGCACAAGAGCCATACACACACACAATCACGAACACACACACTCACCAACATACACACACACAAAACAGACAAGTACATATACGCACAAACACAGACACACTCACGTTTACATCCTCAAAAACGCAAAAATACACACGCACATACATATTGAATAAGATAGCACAGCAGACATACAGCACAGAATACAACACAAAATACAACACATTAAGACAACACAGCAGGCATACAACGACATACACTCAGATTGACAAATCACAACACAATAGACACACAAATACAAACCAGAAAACACAACATAACAGACATACAATGACATACACTGAAACACACAGACAGAGAACACAACTCAACAGACACACAAACACAGATAACAGAGCTCAACACAACAACACATAGACAGCATACAATGGAGAAACATACATACACAAGAACGGAAAACACACGCATGAAGCACATACACATAGAAGACAGAATTAGGAAACAATCAGACCTTATATTCAGTACTAATATATACAATATTATTAAGACAGTAATAAGACTTAGTGATAAAGAATTTTTTTGTATGTTTTTTGAAAAGAGATATAGATTTGATTGAGCGTATAGAGGGAGAAAGCCTATTGTAGATACGAGGTCCTAAGATAGAGAAACAACGATTGTAGTGAGAATGCCTAGAAGGAAAGGAAGGTTCAACTAGTAGAAAAGGATCGTTAGAAGACCTAAGAGAAAGAGATGAGGTTTTATAAGATAGAAGGTCAAATATATACGCAGGCTTACGAAGATGAAGAGCTGAATGAATAATTAAACAAATACGATACTCAATAAGAGCCTTAATGGGAAGTAACCTAAGTTTTTGTAAAGAAGACGAGAAATGAGAACCCGAAGGAAGATTAAATATCATACGACAGGCCTTATTAATTATAGATTGAAGTTTCCTAAGCTGGCGGTGGTTGAGAGATAGTAGAAGAGAACAGCAATACTGAATTTTACTGAAGATGAATGAGTTAGCTAACTTGAAAGCAGCAGAAATAGTTATATATCTACGAATGGAATAGATACGCCTTAGTTGAAAGTTACAGCACCTAATAATGTCAGAGATGTGAGAATCAAAAGAAAGAGAGCTATCGAGAATGATACCAAGACTACGTACAGAGCAGGATAGAGGTATACTAAGAGAAGTAGTACTATTAGAAGATGGACAGATAATATACTTAGTCTTATCAGGATTAAGTTTGAGATGACGAGTGAACGCCCAACTTTCAATATCAGATATAATAGAACTGACTGAAGAGAGAGAAATAGACACGGATGAGAGAAGGATCTGAATGTCATCAGCGAATATTTGAAACGACACATCGTGACGTCGAAGCACTTTCCCTACAGAGGTTAGATAGATATTGAAGAGGAGAGGGCCTAAGACAGAGCCTTGAGGGACACCGCAAGTTAGTGGGCAAGCCTCACTACAAGAATCGGAAGAGGTAGAGACGTATTGAGATCTATCAGAGAGATAAGAGCGAAAGAAAGAGAGAGCTGTGTCGCTAGTGCCTAAGTCTAACAGAGTATCAATAAGAAGCAGATGATTAACAGTGTCAAATGCAGCAGAAAAGTCGAGTTGTATAAGTAGAACATCCTTGCCAGAGAGAGTAGATTTGAGAATAGAATCATAGAGATATATTAGAGAAGTTTCTGTAGAGTGAAAGTGACGGAAGCCAGACTGCTCAGGAAGAAACAAATTGTCAGACTCAAGGTAGTCAGATAGCTGTATATAGGCAGCCATTTCAAGAACTTTGGACAGCCAAGGAATTCTAGAGATAGGTCTATAGTTACAAAGCGTGTTAGCATCCAGATCAGATTTCTTAAGTATAGGGAGAATACTGGCAGTTTTACATGCCAGAAATTCCCCATGAGTGAAAGAAGCATTGATGAAATTAGATAAGAAAGGAAGAAGTAGTTCAATGGAGTGAGGAATCCTGGAAAGATCAATGGGGTCGAGAGATGAAGAATTAATTTTAACATGCCTTAAAATAGCTCTACAGTCAGAGATGGTTACTAGAGCAAAAGAGTTAAAAACAGATGAGGTTGAGCACGGAGAGGATAATGGTAAAACAGAAGGGAACAAGCAACGAATCTTATCGATTTTAGACTGAAAAAAATTCATGAATAAAGAAGGTAATTGGTTAGATGCCAAATCAGGAAGGATGAGACTACGGGAATTACCTAAAAGACTGTTAAAAAGCTTCCACAGTTTCTTCGAATTGAGACAGGAAGAGATTTTAGTATTATAGTAAGATTTTTTGGCGGAATCACAGAGAAGGTGATGATGCCGACGAGCAGAACAGAAAGTTTGCCAAGAAGAGTCAGTCTTGAGACGACGCCATTGACGCTCAAGACGACGAAGGGAGATTTTAGAGTTTTTAATATCAGAGTTAAACCAAGGACAGCGAGTATTAGTGGAGCTGAAGACTTTAACAGGAATAAAGGTGGACTTAAGAGAATCAAGGGATGTGTTGAAATACCCTAAGAGAGAAGCAGGCGGTATATCAACGAAACATTCAGTAGCAAAACACAAGTGCATATTGATATAAAGATAATCTAAGTCAGTATTACGATAATCCGAGAAACTTATAATTTTAGGAGATTTGCAAGTGATAGGGAGGAAAGCAGAAAATTCTATTAATGAATGGTCAGATATGGAGGAATCAATAGGAGAAACAGTGAGATCTTTAATCAGAACAGAAGAATCAGAAAAAGAAAGGAGAAGATCAAGTGTGTGACCGTGAACATGAGTAGGGCAGCAGATATGATTAAAAAGACCAAATGAGTCAATTAATTGTAAAAACATAGAAGAACAAGACTTGAGATGGGGTGCATCAACCCAAAGGTTGAAGTCACCACAAATCACTATTCTAGAAGAGAAAATTGGAAGAAGTGTGTCTAGAAGAGAAGAAAATTCATCAAGAAAAATTGAGGAAGAAACAGAATTAAGACGGTAAATGTTGATAATACATACAGGAAAAGCATTTTTACCTAAAACCTTACAGCAAATATACTCAAATGACTTGATAGTTATATCTACACTACAAAGATGGGCCTTAATAATATCTGAATTATAGACAAAAGAAACACCACCACCAGAACATTTAGTAGAATTAGAGACATTCATAGGGCGACAATTATGAAAAGCTGAGTAGCCAGCAGGAAGAGAGCTGTCAAAAGAGGATATTTCAGCAACAGATAGCCACGATTCTATAACCAGAAAAATATCATACATAGGAAGAATGGACGCAAAAAGTGAAACTTTTGACCTAATAGACCTGAAATTATATAAAGCACATTTTAATAAGCCAATTTCATTATAAGACTTAGAACGAGAAATCACTGGAGAAGAATCAGAGAGAGAAAAAAGACACTTATCAGCGGATGATGAGTTATCAGCAGAACGACGAGAGTGAAGATGAGATGTAGACTCGTTGTCGCTGGATGTGGACGAGACTGGTAGATCTGGCTGATCATTAGACATATTCAGTTTCCCGAACGGCTGTCATCGCTGGTCTGGGTGCGATTGAAGACATGAGTCCTCGCCGAGATGAGACAGGGGCATGCAGGGTCGAATGACGAGTGGCTGGCGTTGCCACGGCCAGCTCGCACACAGTTGGCGCATTTGCGCACATCGTTCAAGCGACACGACTTTGTGGCGTGTTTGCCTGCACACCAGCCACAAGTGTTCTCGCGGGCCTGGCACTTGTCAGCCGTGTGGCCGTGGCGCTGGCACTTGGCACAGCGAGTGACCCAGTAGCGGTCGTGCACCACGCACCGTCGGTCACCCAGGTACAAGTATCCGGACTTCATCACGATGTTACGGATGGCAGGAGAAACGGCGGCAACAACTGTTTTGCGATGGCCAGCAGACGTTTTCGAAAAAAGCACCTTGATGTCAGATGCATGCTTGATGGCCGCTTTGACTTCAGCGTTTTTTCGGCACACAGCGTCACGAATTTCAGTATCTGCGATGTCAGAACTGACTGATGTTATCGTGAGCTTGGGCACGATCTTGCCACGGCAGGAAGCTTTCAGCTGGCTGTCAGTCTTCATCATCAGCATCGCATTGTCGGCTGCTTTTGAGTCGGGGAGACTCACTTCGATTGCACCACGCTTTGTTGTCTTCATCTTGACGATGGGCACAGACTTGAGGGCCTCAGACACTCGTTTTTCGTCGACTGGAGCCTTATCATGGGAGTGCACGATAATCTCGCGTGTCACTGCCTGAGCGAACGAACGCGGATGTTGAATAGGCACTGCCTGCGCGTATGAGCGCGGATGTTGAAAAGGCATCAGTGGCGGAGTCGGCATCAGTGGCGGAATTGACATCACTGGTGGAGTTGACATCAGTGGCGGAGTTGGCAGCAGCGGAGGCTTCGGGCTGGTCATCCGTTGCAGCTGGACCTTAATTTCGCTGACAGTCTTGGTCAGCTGCGCGAGAGATTGGCTATCGGTCGAAGATGATTGGCCCATGTTCACCATGGTTTTTTTGTCGGCGGTTGTAATGCCGGCAAGGCTGTCCAGCCACTCCTCCATTTCTGCAGTGTTGCAGTCACGAGCGAGAGTGCAACTTTCACACGTGAAGGAAGCCCTGGTGGTGAAGAAATTCATGGCCATATACTTGGGCATACGGCTGCATCTCACATGCACATGTTTTTTGCATTGTGAACAGAACAACGCACAAGCAGTCACGGTCATTTTGCACGTGGTACAAATTGAGCCGTCAGGAGGGGAAGCAACGCGGGACGGTTGAAGCCCGGCAGGCTTGGTGATCGCGGCCATGGCGGACACGATAAGATCACAAGCACACGATCTCACACACAGACACACACACACTCACAGACACACGCGCACACAGACACACGGCCCGCACACGCACACACATACACACAGGCACACAAACACGCGACTCACACTGAGGGGCCGTCCCCAACAAGGGGGGGGGGGCGCCAGGCACGAACGCACACACACACACACGCACACGCACACGGAGGGTCGGGCCAGGCACGGAATTTAGCACCTAGCCGCGAAAACCTCAACCACTATCAGCAGCACAAATCACCACGAAAACACAAATAGCCGGAGCGACACAAAAACACATCCGCACAGGACAATCTCTCAAACAAGAGTGAACACACACACACACACACACACACTGAAACGCAGACACACAGACACACATACACACACACACACTGAAACACACACACACACATTGAAAAACAATGAAACGTACACTCACATACACACACACACGCGCACGCACGCACGCACACGCACACACACACGCACACACACATTTTTCATTTTCATTTTCATTTCATTTATTCCAACATTTGTAATGCGCAATTTACACCATTTGTCTCAAATGCGCAAAGATGGACATATTTATACATAAGTGCATCCACACACTATACATACATGACACACGCAAATGGTTGAACGAGAAATTCTTATGTACAGATCAAGGTATCTATTCAGTATGTGGGGATACCAAGGCACACACACACACACACATCGTTTAGACAGTATAGACAGTAAGGGACCCACACATACATACACACAAACACGCAGACATACGCACAAATGGGCAGTTCTGTACAAAACGAGATCACACTGATAATATATAAGCTATGAACACGCATACACTTTCAACGGACAAACATACATTGTCAAGCAACTCACACTTGCGCACAGGCAAGCACATAAACGATGACGCACATGAAAACTCGACAAATTAGAACAGTCAGCAAGAGAGAGGCAGGACAACGAAAATATACACACAATGACAATTGACTATTTACAGTGAGTACTCGGGTTTTATGAGGAGCCTTTCGCGGTCATATGATTGATCAAGAAGATATTTCTTCAATCGTTTTTTGAAGGAAGCTTCAGAGGAGGCAGATCTTATGTACATTGGTAGTTTTTTATACAGTCTAGGAGCCATCAAACGAAAACAGCGATTGTAGTGTGTGTGTCGAGAAGAAAAAGGTGGTTCATGCAGAAGGTTCATGTGATTCACTCGAAGATTGTGTACAGAAGAGATCGGTTTATTCGTTAGTAGTTCAAATATAAATATATAATAAACAATATATTTGATTTAGCGCACATATACACGCGCGCGCAACGTAACACCAAAGCTTACACCAAAAAACGAAAAGCACAGACTTCAAATACATAGCAGATCACACATGAAAAAAGGCAACACAATTAGAGAAAAATATCTACAACAGTAAGCACATGACAAGATCAGAGTAAACCCTGAAATCAGACCGTAGCATAGGGAGTGAGAGTATGTGAGGAGGGATCAAACGACAAGTTGAACAAGTAATCGAAAAGAGAAGAACGGAACGAACTAAAGGAAGGAGCACGAACAATAGTAGCAGGAAGAGAGTTGAACAAACGAGGAGCAAAAAAAGAAAACGATTTAGCGGACCAACTTGATTCGTTGAGAGCACGAGAGCAGATGAGAGGGCGAGAATTGCGGGAATATCCAGAAGATACAGTAAGAAGACCAGAAAGATAGGAAGGTTGAAGGGGGTCACGAATAAGCTTATATACAATACAACAGATACGAAAATGAATACGAGGAATGATAGGTAGCCAACGAAACTCAAACAGAAATTGGGAAGTATGACGACAGGGAGTAGGAGAAAGAACAAAACGACATGAAGAATTTATCAAACGCTGAAGAACACGCAAAGAGTAATGAGGAACATGAAAATATAGAGAGCAGCAGTAATCAATGCGAGAGAAAATAAGAGAGACAACAAGCTTATTGGCAGAAGGACGATCAAGAAACGGACGTATTGGATACAGAGAGCGTAGGATCAATCGACAGGTCCTGGCCACAGATATAATGTTATTGGAAAAAGAAAGAGAAGAATCAAATATAACACCAAGGTCACACACATAGTCAGAAACAGGGAACGGAAGTCTGGGAGGAGGAATTCGAGGAGGGTGGAAAACAATGAACTCAGATTTAGATTGATTTAGGAGAAGGCACCTAGAAGAAGCCCAAGAAGAGATGTCGGAGAGAATATCAGAGATGAAGGAAGAGGAGGAAAGAGGAAGAGGAACAAAAAACTGAATATCGTCAGCGTAGATATGGTAAGTTACAGAGTGGCGTTCAAGAATAGGACAAAGCGAGGACATGTAAATGTTGAAGAGTAGAGGGCCAAGAACAGATCCTTGCGGTACGCCAGAAAGAAGAGAAACACAGCGAGATGAAGACGAGTTGAAGTTCACTGAGTAGGATCTGTCCGAAAGATATGATTTAATAACAGAAAGAGCCGAGGAAGTGATGCCAAGAGAAGAAAGATCAGACAATAGAATGGTGTGATCAACAAGGTCAAACGCAGAGGACATGTCAAGAAGAACAAGGAGTACAGATCGACCAGTAGCGAAGTGGGAAAACGTGTGATCAAGAACAGAAATAGCAACAGATTCAGTGGAATGAGAGGGCCTAAAACCGGACTGAAAAGGAAAAAGTGCTGAATTAGCAAAGGAGGAGAGCTGAGAATAGATTGCCGACTCAAGAAGTTTAGAGGGAAAACTGAGGAGAGAGACAGGCCGATAATTTTTCAGAACACATGGATCAAGGGAGGGTTTTTTGAGTATAGGAAGAACAGAAGCATGCTTTTCAGCAAGGAACGATCCATGAAGAAAAGATGAATATATAAGATGGAGAAAATAAGGAGCGAGTAGAAGAACGGAATCAGAGATAGCACGAAAATTTATAGGATCAGCTTGAGAAAAGGAGATCTTTGTTGAAGAAATTAGACAGAGAACTTCAGAAATATCAACTTGAGAAAATGACGGAAATTCGCCACGGGAACCAGTGTGTGTCAGTGGAGATGACGAGATAATGAGGGTAGACCGAGCAATTTGAACTTTATTAGAAAAGAAGGAGGCAAAATCATCCGCAGAAATAGTACAGGCGGGAGAGACAGACTTAGAGCCACGGAGAGAGTTAAGAGTAGACCATAGCGTTTTTGGAGAACGAGAAAGAGATGAGAGCCGATTTTTGAAGTAGGACTGCTTGGCGGTAGATAAAGCCGAAATATATGAAGAACGGGAGACGCAATAAGAAGCCCAAGAGACAGAAGAAGGAGAACGCCTCCAACGGCGCTCAAGGCGCCGCTGTTTACGTCTAAGGAAAAGTAGATGAGATGAAATCCAAGGAGAGGAAGACGTAACTTTTTTAGAAGAAATCATAAGAGGAAACAAAGAGTCATTGATCAAGGACAAAGTGCGAGAAAAAAGAGGTAGCAGTTCAGCAATAGGAGACGACAAAAACAGGTGCAGCGGAAGGTGACATGATAGGAGAGCATAAAACTGAATAGGATCAAAATTACGAAACGACCGGAAGGGTGGTTGCACAGAGCGGAGAGTATCGCAAGAAGGAAGGGAGAGATCACACAGAAGAAGGCTGTGGTCAGAAATACTGGAATCCGGAGGATGAACAACCACATCAGGAATCGGCAGATCAGATATAAGTGCAGGGGACGGAAATAACATAAGATCAAGAGTGTGGCCAGACAAGTGGGTGGCTGAAGAAACAGGAGAGTTAAGGCCATAAGTATCAATTAAAGATAGGAAGTTACGAGTATAGGTAGAAGTGGAGGGTACATCAACCCAGAAGTTGAAATCACCAACAACGATGAAACGATTAGAGAAAATGGAAGTGATGGAATCAAGGATGTCGGAGAACTCATTAGAGAATGCGGAGACAGTACCGGGATGATTGTGGCGATATATGATAAGGATGCATAATTTAGATTGAGACGGAACCGACAGGGAGAGAGCGAGAAATTCAAACGAAGAAAAGGAAGAAAGAGAACGAATGATGGACAGGGAAAGTGATGAATGACGAATAATGCCAATTCCACCCCCATGAGATTTTACAGCGGAAGAGCGAGAGGAGTGAAGAAACATGTAAGGAGAAGGAATGAGAGAGGAAAAAGAAGCAACATCCGAATCATACAGCCACGTCTCGACAAGACAGAGGAAAGACAAACGATAAGTAGAGCAGAGATACGATAAAAATTCAGTTTTGAAGCGGCAAGATCGGATGTTTAATAGGCCAATACTTAATGAAGAAAGAGGGGAGGAGAGATGGGATGGAGCTAGTCAGTCAGAAGATTGAGAAGAACAGGCGTCAGAAGAGAGAGAAGAGGTAGAAGCTGAATCTGAGGTCGCAGTACGAGAGCGGATGTAGTTGCGAACCGCCAGGAACGAAGCACAGTCAGGTGAAAGTGCCGAGTGGCAGTGGTCCCGTCCAGCAGTGCTGCAATTGGTACACTTCAGCGGAGCAGTCTGGTCGCAGGCATTAGTCAAGTGTTTACCAGCGCAGCGGCCACACGCCACCGGACGGGAACACTTGGCCGCTTTGTGACCAAGGCCGGAACAGTTGAAGCAGCGCGCCACCTAGAATCTTTCGTAGACGGCGCACGACCGAAGACCGACAAACAGACGATCTCCTTGGCTGCGGATGATAGACCGGACACGTGGAGAGACCGCCAGAACCGCGTGCATTCTATCGTCGCGGGGTGTGGTGAAGAATAGCACTCTCAATTCTTGCAACGAAGCATCGGCCAGCGGAGGGTTTTTCAACCGCAATCCCTCGATAAATGAGCCAGGAGACGAGTCCAGTGGGATGTTGGCGACAGTCACTTTCGGCGGGATGGAGGCGTGATGCGGCACATGAGCCTCCACACCCGGCACTTGGTCGCGCACACAACTCGCCGCTTTTGCAGCGGCCTCAGCTGAGCTGCAATTGAGCACAACACCACCGCCCCGAGCTGGTCGAGAGCCAGCGACCTGTACCGTCTTCAGTGCCGCCGTGAGAGTATCAGCCGTGATGTTTGAATTCCTGGTCGTCGATTTAACGACAACGGCATGTGTTTTTTTGGAAGTAGCCACGGGCGGTGACGTGGTAGACGAACCAGGGTTATGAACCACGAACGAACCGGGTTTTGGCGGCAAGACAGCCGACTCCAAAGCCGAAGTGTTGGGATCGACTTTGGCCTCGATAGCAGAGAGTCGACCTCCGAAGTCACTCACGCTACTGGCAATTTCGATTGCTAGCTTGGCACGTCCTATGCAGGGCGAGCAGATCCAGTTGATAGTTTTCAGAGAGTCCAATTTTACTCCCTGGAGACAAGCGCATTTTGTGTGAGCCCACGCCGGGCAAAGCGAGCAGGAAACACACCTGGCTACATCGCTGCCAGCTAATTTGCAGTCAGTGCAGACCGCGTCCATGATAGCCCGTAGAAAGAGAGAAAAAGTCGCGAAAAAAACAGTAGACAGAGCGTGATATTCGAGAAAGGACAGCACACGCGCATACACCTAGAGTGCCAGTTGACGAGACGCGCTAGGGACAAGCACAGACACACACGCAGACGGACGAATACACGTCACAGGTGGAATGGGAGATGCTATCGCAAACTTACGCTCACGCAATGCCGAGGGACGCCAAGGGACACCAGAAATCAAAACAGAATCAGACCGGACACAAAACACGACCGACTACGACGGGGGCACGACGAAGACTGTTCTATAGATATACAGGTGTCTTATGTACAAGAACAGAGTGTACTATACATAGGAGATTATATTCAATGTCAGCCATGACTGGGAGCCAGGCAAGTTTAATGAGGTATTTTACAACAGAGCTGTGTCGAGAAAGATTGAAGACAAGACGACAAGCTATATCTGTATATATAAAAGAGATCCTCTGTGTGTGTGTGTGTGTGTGTGTGTTTGTCCCACCCTCCTTGGTTCATTTTCTATGAGCTGCTTCTCAGTCATGACCCAGCGTACCCGCTAAAAATGTATACCATCATGTTGGAAATTTTCTTGTCTACACTTTACATTAAATTTTAAATTTTAAAAATGAAACCAAAAAAAGTTATAGCGGTGAAAAGACAAAATGAACCCTGAAAAATGCGAAAATTTTGGTCAATTTTCTGAAGACTACTTCTCCTGAACCAGCAATGGTACAACTATACAAATTATACCACTGTGTAGGAATTTTCTGTTCTACTCAACGAATTATAATTTATACCGAAAAATTAAATATAAAACATTTAAATGGAAAAAAGTCAATCTACATTCAAAATTTTATTTAAACTCCATGCGTCCGATTTTCTATACTTTTTTCTCTATTTCTCAAAAACTAATTATCACATATCTAAATAAATAATACCATCATGCTGGGAATTTTGTTTTCTACAACGCGGTATAATTTTTTACTTTCCAAAGTGTATTAAAAAAAGTTACGGCGGTGTGAAGTGTAAATGACAATGTCAAAAAGGCAAAATTAACACACAAAAACGTGAATATTTTGGTCAATATTCCGCTATCTATTCCTCATAAACCAGCAATGGTACAGCTATAAAAATTATACTATTGTGTCGATAATTTTGTGTTCTACAAGAAAACTTATAATTTATACCCACAAATGATACAAAAAACGTGTAAAATTGGCAAAATTCTCAAATACATCCAAGATTACACTTGAACACCGGGTGACTAAAAATAATTCATTTTTCTACCTATTTCTCAATAAATATTTGTCACTCATCAAAATAAATTATACCATCGTGCTGGAAATTTTGTTGTCTACAATACGGTATAGTTTTTAATTTTCCAAAGTGTATCTGAAGGAAGTTACGGCGGTGCAAAGTCAAAATGTCATGTTGCCAATTTGACAGCTATTATGCGCACTGGCGATTACACATGAATATACACTGATTTAATTTCACTGAAGTCCAATCACAATTTACGCACTTGCGATTACACAGGAATATACTACTGTGTAGATAATTTTGTGTTCTACAAGAAAACTTATAATTTATACCCACAAATGATACAAAAAACGTGTAAAATTGGCAAAATTCTCAAATACATCCAAGATTACACTTGAACATCGGGTGACTAAAATTAATTCATTTTTTTACCTATTTCTCAATAAATATTTGTCACACATCAAAATCAATTATACCATCGTGCTGGAAATTTTGTTTTCTACAATACGGTATAGTTTCTAATTTTCCAAAGTGTATCTGAAGGAAGTTACGGCGGTGCAAAGTCAAAATGTCATGTTGCCAATTTGACAGCTATTATGCGCACTGGCGATTACACATGAATATACACTGATTTAATTTCACTGAAGTCCAATCACAATTTACGCACTTGCGATTACAAAGGAATATACTACTGTGTAGAGAATTTTGTGTTCTACAAGATAAGCTATAATTTATACCCACAAATGATACAGAAAACGTATAAAATTGGCAAAATTCTCAAATACATCCAAAATTACACTTGAACACCGGGCGACTAAAATTAATTCATTTTTCTACTATTTCTCAGTAACTATTTGTTACACATTAAAATAAATTATACCATCGTGCTAGAAATCTTGTTTTCTACAATACGGTATAATTTGTAATTTTCCAAAGTGTATCTGAAGGAAGTAACTGCGGTGTAAAGTCAAAAGGACATATTGCGAATATGACAGCTATTATGCGCACTTGCGATTACACAGGAATATAATACTGTGTAAATAATTTTGTGTTCCACAAGCTAAGCTATAATTTATACCCACAAGTGATACAAAAAACGTGTAAAATTGGCAAAATTCTCAAATACATCCAAAATTACACTTGAACACCGGGCGACTAAAATTAATTCTTTTTTCTACTATTTCTCAGTAACTATTTGTAACACATAAAAATAAACTATACCATCGTGCTAAAAATCTTGTTTTCTACAATACGGTATAATTTTTAATTTTCCAAAGCGTATCTGAAGGATGTTACGGCGGTGTAAAGTCAAAAGGACATATTGCCAATATGACAGCTATTATGCGCACTTGCGATTACACAGGAATATACTACTGTGTAAATAATTTTGTGTTCCACAAGCTAAGCTATAATTTATACCCACAAGTGATACAAAAAACGTGTAAAATTGGCAAAATTCTCAAATACATCCAAAATTACACTTGAACACCGGGCGACTAAAATTAATTCCTTTTTCTACTATTTCTCAGTAACTATTTGTAACACATAAAAATAAACTATACCATCGTGCTAAAAATCTTGTTTTCTACAATACGGTATAATTTTTAATTCTCCAAAGCGTAACTGAAGGAAGTTACGGCGGTGTAAAGTCAAAAGAACATATTACCAATTTGACAGCTATTATGCGCACTTGCGATTACGCAGGAATATACACCGATTAAGTTTCACTGAAACCCAATCACAATTAAGAATGCATCATATTAGCTCCAAGCATGGATGGTGTGGTTTTATTGGGTACAGTTTAATTAATGCTACACTATACTGAATAGAAAGGCTGTATTGTCCTCAATATTTACACATGAATCGTTCCGCCCGACGGGCGGGTAAAATACTACTGGGAACAAAGTTAACTACTGAATTTTACTGTATAATTTAATTGGTTTAATTTCAAGTTGCATAAGCTTAAGTTGCATAAGGATATGGGTTGTAATATCATGCAATGCCAACTATATGAATATGCTGTTTTAGCGGCATCTGCACAAATGAAAATTACGACAACCAACAAAATCATGCCGAAGGTAAAAATTGTCTACGTGCCCAACGAAATAACCGACGACAACTTACTGGCCGCCGTTCGAGAGAAGAACCCGAACATCAGCGAGCTCATCAAACACGAAAACGATTTCAAGGTATTGTTTTCCACAGACGACACTAACGGATTCCGCTCAGTCGTAGTCAAAGTCACACCGATTATTCGGAAAGCTCTAGACGATTGTTACAATATGTTGTACATCCACACATCGCGTTGTAGAACATACAATCATTTTTGGGTGACACGCTGCACCAAATGTAACGAGCTCTGGCTTACCGCTTCCAGGTGTAAAAAGGAAAAACCTTGCTGTGGTTACTGCTCAGGAAGTCACAAAACCATAGACTGTACTAATCATTTGTCTGTAAAATGTACAAACTGTAAGCAAGCTGGCAAAGCCGAAGTAGATCACCCGGCATTCAGCACTCAATGTTCATTGTTCATTGCCGCGAGGGAATCCCTTATTCGCCGGACGGCGGGATGCGATGGCGACGAACCAAAAAACCAATAAGCTTACTGAAACATCAGGACATAATAAACAACCGAAGTGAACAAAAAGACCACTACAGAACGAACGAAACCAATCCGCAAAGAACCGAGCTTACTTCAATACACACACAGACTGGTCGCGATACAAAACATACTTCAGAAAAACGCATCAAGATAATGCAGATAAATATTCAGTCGCTGAAGCCTAATATAGCCGATCTCACTTTCGATCTGCACTACGGAAATAAATGTGACATAGTGATAATATCAGAAACGTGGCTACAGGGTAACACACAAATTCGATTTTTAAACATTGAAGGGTACAAACTGGTGAGACAGGATAGACCGGAACAATTGGGCTTAGCAATCGAACACGGCGGAGTAGCGATACTGCATCGCGACCGTTATACATGCGAACGATTCGAACCAGATACATGTGCTATTCCACAAAATAACATCCACACATCCAACTTGGAATCACTCTGGGTGAGAATACGGAGGAATAACGAAGTGGATGTGATAGTTGCTACAATTTACAGAGTTCCATCAAGATCGAAGTCGCAGTGTAACGCTGACCTCGGTGAGCTTGAGAAACAGTTACAGAACACAATAACCCTCTACCCGAAATCGTACATAATCATTGGCGGAGACCTCAACTGCAACATTAAGCATACGAATACTAGCGAAACGACCTCGCTCATCCAGCTTTGTCTAACATACAACCAGCACATTATAAACACAACCGAGCCAACTTATCGACCTTCTGACTCACTGCTAGACATCATCGCCACAAATAGACCACAACTGATCGACACGTTTAGAGTTGAACAAGGGAGATACGGCACCCCACACAACGCCACAATAGTGACCATGCGAACCGAAAAAACGAAACGACACAACGAAAAAGGAAGCAAGACAATTATTAAAAGACATTTGAATGACATCGATTTTCATGAGTTAAATCTCAGTCTCCTAAACACTGACTGGACGCCAGTTTATGCGGCGAACGATGTAAACGAAAAGTATAATTACTTCATCGAAAAAGTGATGGGCCACTTATACATTTTTGCACCAATCCGACAGTACAAAATCAAACAATCGAAGCTGAACCGACACCCTTTATCGTTACAATTACGAGAGAAATTGAAGCAGAGAAAAGCTGCGTTGGCCGATGGTAAGGCACAGGAATACAAGGAAATAAACCGTATTTGTCGAATCGCCATACGAAACGTGAAGGCTGCTAACATCAAAAAGGTCATCGAAACGAAATCGACTAATATATGGCAGGCCTGTAAACCGATAATCGGAACGAAGAAAACGAAACGAAGTATTGAAGCTGATCCGGGCGAACTGAACGACCTTATTTATCCATCGGAGAAAATATCTTATCCAATATTCCTCAACCAGATCAAGACATACCGATACGACTTCAACGAATAAACACAAACACTCTGGAGCTACGACCAATACGGATGGAGGACCTCTGGCAAATCATACGATCGCAGAAGAAGTCCACATATAACGACTCAAGCGGATTATCTATGAAAACTTTATACCAATACTTCGACGGAGTATCCCACATCCTACTTGACATTATCAACACCAGCATTACCAGTGGGCAGATGCCACAGAAGCTGAAGAACGCCACTATTATACCAATTCCCAAGGACAAAGCCAATGAAACACGACCTATTACCATCATGCCGCCTGTCACCAAGCTCATTGAAAAAGCTGTTCAGCTGCAACTTACCACATATATGGAAAATCATGATCTCTTGACTACGACCTAACATGCTTACAGAAGGAGGTATTCTACTGAAACTGCACTTGCCGTGGTGACTGATTATATTCTGGAAGCGATGGACCAACACCAGCTGACAGTATTGGTGGCCATCGACTTCTCCAAATGTTTCGACTTAATTCCCCACGAACGGCTTTTGCACAAGTTAAAGGCCCACGGAATCGACAACACATGGTTTGAACACTACTTGAAAAATCACACTCAACAAGTACAAATAGTCAAGTCTGACGGAACTGTATCTACATCGAATACGCAAACGATGAGACAACCGATTTCAGTTTTCCAAGGAGGTAGTCTGAGCTGCCAACGCTTCAATATATTCACAAACGACTTATCAACGACAATATCAGCGAAAGTACGGTTAGTCCAGTATGCAGACGACACCACCATATTAGCCAGAGGAAGATGCGAACAAATACACGAAATAATAGCCGAAATCCAAGCGACCCTGAACGATATTCTCGAATGGTCTCACGGAAATAGACTGAAGATAAATTAATCAAAAACACAGATGATGATCTTCGGATCTAATAAAGCACTGTCAATGATTGACTCACCGGACCTCTCATTCAACGGAAAAGTCATCAAACCAACCGATACTATAAAACTATTGGGAGTGACACTCGACCAACGACTAACATACGAAGCACACATATCACGACTTGCTCAGAAGACGACAGGAATATTAATATCATTCAACATATTTAAATTGTCTTTACCAGCAACGACACACGAAGAAATCATCACCTGCTTAGTTTTCAACCAATTACGATATTGCATGTCCATATACGGAACCTGTAACCGAACTCAGACTAAACGCATACAAAAGATACTGAACTTTTGCGCAAGAATTCTAACAGGAACAAGAAAATGCGATCACATAACACCGATATACGAGCTACTAGGATGGCCGACTGCTACTCAGATGATAGAGCAACGGCGACTCGACTTCACCCGAAAAATGATCACCAATTGTATTCCCCAGCAAATATATACGACACTAGACACGAACGAACGCCGATTGGGTAAAAACCGAACGAATATCATACCAGCAAAAATCAACACAGAATCGGGACGTAGTCGAATGAATTTCAGCGCTATAAAATTATATAACGACCGAAAATAGGAGTGTTTGTTTATGTGTACTCGATAACCGAATGTTTTATGATGTTGAAGTGTTTATGTGAACGATAACCGAAAGTCATACGCGCCAGTTATATTATTGCTGTAAACACATTCCACACCTGCTCGCTTTTTCCAATCGTCAAACACAAACATATTGTTGTCATGGTTTTCACACATAACTAGGCTACATGTTTAACCTGAATCTGTCACTGTATTTGCCGTTTTGTTCATTTTCTTTACTTAATTTTATTTATCTATAATTTTTTTTTGTAGAGTAGCTGATTGTGCTGAAAAGCCTTTGTGGAGCGCAATAAAGGCCAACTTACTTACTTACTTACACACACACACACACACACATACACACACACACACACACACACACACACATTTTCATTTCATTATTATTATTATTATTAATTACAGGCAAATCCAGTAGCATGGGAAGAGTGCAAGCACTATTACCACCCTAAGGTGGCCCCATGTACCGGAAGCGCCCAAAAGATTCAGAGAGAGAGTTCGAAAAGAAAAAAGTCTAGAAAGAGTTGGAAAGAAAATAATAAATAACAATAAATAATAAACCATCATCCGATAACAATCCATAATGTCACTCCGCCCACGTTCCTCAATAAATAATAACAATCAACAATAAATATGTGATTCAGTAAATAACAGCCATCAATAAATAAGAATAAATATTAATAAATAAGTAATAAATAACAATCAAGAACAATAAATATGCTTCAATAAGAAACATCCAACAATAAATATAAATATGATTCAATAAACAACAACACCAATAAATATGATTCAATAAACAACAATAACAATAAATATGATTCCATAAACAGCAACAACAATAAATATGATTTAATAAACAACAACAGCAAACACTGAGTAAAAGTGTAATTTAATAAATAACAACAACCAATAATAAATAGTAATAAATAGAGAGTGAAATAAGAATAAATATAAATAAATAGAAAATTAATAACAATAAGCATGAATAAATAACAATAAATATGAATAAATATACAATTAATAAGACTCAACAGTCAATTCCGCTCTTTCAGTAGCATTTCATTTACTTTGGCCTTGAATTTCTTCAAATTGTTCTGCGAGAAAGCCTCCTCCTTCAACGTGTTCCAAGTAGCCACAGTGGCCGGAAGAAAGCAACGTTGGAATTGTTTTGTACGACAACGAATTGGAGCCATGCTCTGGGAATGCTGTTTGGATGTAAACCGTGTGCTTCTTGCTGCCACGAAATCATCAGGAATTGACTTGCTCATCGGATGATGGTCGTTGTGCTTGATCTTATACAGCATGCACACGCTGCTGACCTTTCGACGATGGCAAAGATCACCAAGAACCAAGTCACCACAGAGGAACTTGCAAGTTCTAACAACTCTGTTGATGAGATTGAGGTGACAATCCGCAGCAGAAGACCACACGGGGGCGCAGTACTCCAGAATTGGCAAAATGAAACAGCGAAAACAACTTTTTGAGATTGTGCTGCTACCGAACATCCGATATGCCTTTCTTATAATTCCCAGTTTCCGCGATGCCGAACAAACTAGCTTGCGATTGTGACTCTCAAACGTCAGCTTTGAGTCTACTCCCACTAATTTACTCCCAATATTCAACAATCAACATATTAATAACATATTAATCTAACATAACATATTAATAACATATTAACATATTAATCCAATATTGTACTCCCAATATTTTGAGCTCATCACACACGCTGAGTTGGGCGTCGTTTATGAGGATAGCTCCATGTGAAGGCTGAATGGTACGTGACCTAGAAACCAACAAGCATTTAGATTTCGAAGTGCTCAGCATCATATTCCACCTCTCACACTTCAGGACGCTGCTGAGATCGTCGTTGACCGTTTGACGCACCTGTGGTCTGTCCGAAGGAGATGAAATTACAGCCATCAAGGTGATATCATCAGCATATCCATATACTGGGTTGCGCGTGGTTGTGTACAGGTCAGCGGTGTAAATGTTGAACAAATAGGACCCAACACACTTCCCTGCGGGACACCGGACACAATGCTCTGGCAGCCACTGTATGCTCCATCGATGGCAACACGTTGTACGCGATTGGAGAGAAATTGATGCAAAACACTTAGCAAGCGGCCGCCGACTCCAATGTTTCTCAGTTTTTGCAACAAGCCCTGGTGGCTCACACGGTCAAATGCTGCCGAGAAATCCAACTGCACAATCCAGGCTTCACTGCCTTTGTCTAGCACTTGCTGGAGCTCATGCGTGATAGTAAGCAGAGCGTCGGTCGTGCTGAGTTTTTTGCGGTATGCAAATTGGTTTTCCGACAGCAGATTGTTGCTCTCCAGGTACTTGGACAGTCTGGAATATATCAGGTGCTCGAATATTATTGGACAGAATCGGCGTAATTGATATCGGCCGGTAGTTTGCAGCATCAGCTGAATTGGTTCCTTTTGGTATGGGCGTGATATTCGCAACCCGCCAACATGATGGAAACGAACCAGTCTTCATCAAGCGCCTGAAAAGAGCACTGAGCTTCGGAGCTAGAGTATCTGCCGTGTTCTTGAAAAATAGCGGAAACATATTCAGAGGGTCTGTTCCTCCGTGGGCATCAAGGTCTTTCATGAGATTCGCCACTTCTTTTGATCGGAAGGCAATGCCTTTGATTTTCGGGGCGAGGATAGATGAATCGTCAGACGGAATGGACCCTTGACATTGCTTGGTATTGAAGTAATCCATAAGCAACTCTGCCTTCTCTGTTGCGTTGCTTTTGAGCTCACCGTTCGCTGAAAATATAGGAGGGACAGACAGGTCATGTCCAAACACTGACGATTTCAACGTTGACCACCATTTGTGGGCGTCATTGGCAGATGTTAGCTTTTCAGCAAGTTTCTTTGAGTGACGTGTTTCCGCTTCTGAATACACATGCACATACATCATACACATACATCTGAATAGCATGCCGTCTGGCCTCAGTGTAGACATTCCATGAATCGGCTGAGCGTGATTGAAGCCACTTGTGGTAAGCCTCCTGCTTGGATTCACGTGCGCTGCGACATTCGTTGGTGAACCAGGCTTTGTCATCATAGCGAAAACGTAGTTTTTTAGTAGGCACTCTCCTTGAGGTGACATCGGTAATGTATTTGTTCAATGCATCGATGGGGCATTCCTTCTGCTGCAGATTGGAAACTTATTGCTTTCAATTCATCATTCACCTTCACCCAGTCAACATTGTTCTTCATGTGCACGAGCCTTGGAATCGTGTAAGGAGAAACATTCTGTCTCAATGTCAACTTCACGGACAGCAACGAGTGATCTGAACTTCCTATTGGAGCTTCCACGTTTACACTCACGATATCTGAGACGTCTGTCATAACCAAGTCCAAACAGTTTCCCGCTTGATGTGTGTGACCGGACACCATATGGGAGCAGCCAGAAATGTTGCAGAAATCATATGCTGCTCTACCATGAGCGTCTGTAGGAGATGTCGACAAGAGCCACTCACGGTGATGGGCGTTCATGTCTCCCACAAATACAAATGCTGACTTGGTGTCCTTCTCCTGAATTGTTGACATGGCTGACAAGAGACATTCGTAGATAGAGTCGTTACTGTCTGGATTTCGGTAGGCTCCAAAGATGTAAAAATTCATCAAGGCGGTGTTGACACGCAGCAGCATAACTTCATGACAAGTGCAGACGTGCGCTGTAATTCTCGTTGCTGAAAAGCTTTTGCGTACGTACACTGCCATGCCACGCCGCCTGTTTTTTGAGTCACGTTTGATTAGCAATGGTTTACTGAAACCTGGCATCAAGAGCTCAGATTGGTCCCGATAATCGGACACAAGCGTTTCGGCACAGATAACGATGTCCTTGGAGCGACTGGCTGCTGTCAAATCTCTGATGTTCTTATACAAGCTTCTGATGTTGGCGTAAAGTATATTTGAAAATCGTTTTTGTGGTCGAGCAGGACCGGGATTCATTTCGACATCGCCACACATCATCAGCAGAAACGACAAATCCACGGTGTGAGAAGGCACACACACAACACAAAGCAAACATACAAATAAACACATAATGCACGACGCATGCGAGCACAAAAACACAACACATAACACATGCATACGAAATGTCACAACAAAAAACAAGCATACAACACACACAATACAAAGCAAACATACACACAAATACACACACAACAAGAAAAACACTAGAAAACACATGTTAGAACAATTTATTGAGAGCTCATTGTTAAACACATATCGCAAAGCAAAATGTCCAATGGGCGACAACAAAGACAGAGTATGAGAGCAACACAGAATTAGTTGGCACCTCAGTGCGAGGAAAGAGCTGGGCGCTGACGGGAAACGGGAAAACCGGCCGTTAGCCGTCGGGGCGGGGCTACAATTTTCAGCCCGCCATATCAACAAAACAGACATGAGGCAGAAAATAATACATATATCCATGAACAGCACTTTCTTTCATTTATTGAGTCATTTGTATAGCGCAATACACACATAATGTCTCAATTGCGCTGATATATACATTACACACCACATACATTCATGTACAAACACATGCATATTCAAATATATGTTTCATATTTACAAAGCAGGACAATACAATGCAGGCAGAACACAGACACACGCACACACACGTACACGAGCCCATCAGCAAATACCTTAGCCGGTTCATCAAGATAGCGATGACACTTATCTTGCAGAGAATTCAGCCAGGTACTACCTGTACTAAGCGCACGAAAACATCATACATCACAAACACACCGCACACCTCATATATAAACAATGATGACAGGTAGACGTAAAGACGTCAAGTCGAAACAGTATGGGGGTCACGCTGACAATCAAAGAACCCGCGCGGTGGGACAGCATGGTGGGACAGTGTGGACCCTCACACATACACACACACATACACACACACATACACACACACATACAAACACACACACATACACACACACATACAAACACACACATGTACACATACACATACACGCTCACATGCAGAGGTTGGGTATACTTACATACGCACAATTCAAAGGAAACCGACACTGCGTGGACAGTCGTACACACACACACACACACACACACACACACACACACACACACACACACACACACACACACACACACACACACACACACACACACACACACACACACACACACACACACACATACACTCACACACACGTACAAATACAAAGATCCAGCATAGATATACATAGATACGAAGCCCCAAACAAACGCACACTCAGATAACACAATACATTTTCTATACATATAGCAACTGTATTTACAATCGTGAATATGCAAAATTTACACCGTGTACTCAGGTTTAATGAGGAGTTCTTCGCGGTCATAAGATTTTTCCAATAAATATTTCTTAAGTCTACTTTTGAAAAGTGAGAGAGAGTGAGATCCCCTAATGAACCGTGGCAACTTATTGTACAACCTGGGGGCCATATACTGAGAGCAGCGGATATAGTGCGAGTGTCTAGAGGGAAATGCAGGTTCGTAAATTTTTTTTGATTATTTTGGCGCAAATCATAATCTGGTGAAATTTGGCTGTAAGATAACAGGTCTTGTTGATAGTGTACACACACACACACACACACACACTCACACGCACACGCACACGCACACGCACACGCACACGCACACGCACACGCACACGCACACGCACACGCACACGCACACGCACACACGCACACACACACACACACACACACACACACACAAACACTTTAACGTTGCATTGAATTGTGTATGTGAACACAGTTGACGCCCATCGTGCAGTGGTTCGTGAGGGATGGGACTGGAGGGAGGGATGGGGGGGCAAATAGACGCGCCTACACGCGCACAAACACTGGGGGTATACTGTGTTCAGTGGGGATGGCGGGGGGATTGCTGCAAAGAGGCACTGCTGCAGAAGAACACAAACGTACACTGAAACACACACTCGCTGAAACACACACTGAAACACACATACATTGAAACACACATACACTGAAACACACACACACACACACATACACACACACACACACAATGAAACAAACATACTGAAACACACACACATACACACACACTGAAACATACACACACACACACACACACACTGAAACGCAGACACACAGACACACATACACACACACACACTGAAACACACACACACACATTGAAAAACAATGAAACGTACACTCACATACACACACACACGCGCGCGCGCACGCACGCACACACACGCACACACACACGCACACACACACACACACACATTTTTCATTTTCATTTTCATTTCATTCAATCCAACATTTGTAATGCGCAATTTACACCATTTGTCTCAAATGCGCAAAGATGGACAAAGTTATACATAAGTGCATACACACACTATACATACATGACACACGCAAATGCTTGAACGAGAAATTCTTATGTACAGATCAAGGTATCTATTCAGTATGTGGGGATACCAAGGCACACACACACACACACATCGTTTAGACAGTATAGACAGTAAGGGACCCACACATACATACACACAAACACGCAGACATACGCACAAACGGGCAGTTCTGTACAAAACGAGATCACACTGATAATATATAAGCTATGAACACGCATACACTTTCAACGGACAAACATACATTGTCAAGCAACTCACACTTGCGCACAGGCAAGCACATAAACGATGACGCACATGAAAACTCGACAAATTAGAACAGTCAGCAAGAGAGAGGCAGGACAACGAAAATATACACACAATGACAATTGACTATTTACAGTGAGTACTCGGGTTTTATGAGGAGCCTTTCGCGGTCATATGATTGATCAAGAAGATATTTCTTCAATCGTTTTTTGAAGGAAGCTTCAGAGGAGGCAGATCTTATGTACATTGGTAGTTTTTTATACAGTCTAGGAGCCATCAAACGAAAACAGCGATTGTAGTGTGTGTGTCGAGAAGGAAAAGGTGGTTCATGCAGAAGGTTCATGTGATTCACTCGAAGATTGTGTACAGAAGAGATCGGTTTATTCGTTAGTAGTTCAAATATAAATATATAATAAACAATATATTTGACTTAGCGCACATATACACGCGCGCGCAACGTAACACCAAAGCTTACACCAAATAACGAAAAGCACAGACTTCAAATACATAGCAGATCACACATGAAAAAAGGCAACACAATTAGAGAAAAGTATCTACAACAGTAAGCACATGACAAGAGCAGAGTAAACCCTGAAATCAGACCGTAGCATAGGCAGTGAGAGTATGTGAGGAGGGATCAAACGACAAGTTGAACAAGTAATCGAAAAGAGAAGAACGGAACGAACTAAAGGAAGGAGCAAGAACAATAGTAGCAGGAAGAGAGTTGAACAAACGAGGAGCAAAAAAAGAAAACGATTTAGCGGACCAACTTGATTCGTTGAGAGCACGAGAGCAGACGAGAGGGCGAGAATTGCGGGAATATGCAGAAGATACAGTAAGAAGACCAGAAAGATAGGAAGGTTGAAGGGGGTCACGAATAAGCTTATATACAATACAACAGATACGAAAATGAATATGAGGAATGATAGGTAGCCAACGAAACTCAAACAGAAATTGGGAAGTATGACGACAGGGAGTAGGAGAAAGAACAAAACGACATGAAGAATTTATCAAACGCTGAAGAACACGCAAAGAGTAATGAGGAACATGAAAATATAGAGAGCAGCAGTAATCAATGCGAGAGAAAATAAGAGAGACAACAAGCTTATTGGCAGAAGGACGATCAAGAAACGGACGTATTGGATACAGAGAGCGTAGGATCAATCGACAGGTCCTGGCCACAGATATAATGTTATTGGAAAAAGAAAGAGAAGAATCAAATATAACACCAAGGTCACACACAGAGTCAGAAACAGGGAACGGAAGTCTGGGAGGAGGAATTCGAGGAGGGTGGAAAACAATGAACTCAGATTTAGATTGATTTAGGAGAAGGCACCTAGAAGAAGCCCAAGAAGAGATGTCGGAGAGAATATCAGAGATGAAGGAAGAGGAGGAAAGAGGAAGAGGAACAAAAAACTGAATATCGTCAGCGTAGATATGGTAAGTTACAGAGTGGCGTTCAAGAATAGGACAAAGCGAGGACATGTAAATGTTGTAGAGTAATGGGCCAAGAACAGATCCTTGCGGTACGCCAGAAAGAAGAGAAACACAGCGAGATGAAGACGAGTTGAAGTTCACTGAGTAGGATCTGTCCGAAAGATATGATTTAATAACAGAAAGAGCCGAGGAAGTGATGCCAAGAGAAGAAAGATCAGACAATAGAATGGTGTGATCAACAAGGTCAAACGAAGAGGACATGTCAAGAAGAACAAGGAGTACAGATCGACCAGTAGCGAAGTGGGAAAACGTGTGATCAAGAACAGAAATAGCAACAGATTCAGTGAAATGAGAGGGCCTAAAACCGGACTGAAAAGGAAAAAGTGCTGAATTAGCAAAGGAGGAGAGCTGAGAATAGATTGCCGACTCAAGAAGTTTAGAGGGAAAACTGAGGAGAGAGACAGGCCGATAATTTTTCAGAACACATGGATCAAGGGAGGGTTTTTTGAGTATAGGAAGAACAGAAGCATGCTTTTCAGCAAGGAACGATCCATGAAGAAAAGATGAATATATAAGATGGAGAAAATAAGGAGCGAGTAGAAGAACGGAATCAGAGATAGCACGAAAATTTATAGGATCAGCTTGAGAAAAGGAGATCTTTGTTGAAGAAATTAGACAGAGAACTTCAGAAATATCAACTTGAGAAAATGACGGAAATTCGCCACGGGAACCAGTGTGTGTCAGTGGAGATGACGAGATAGGGAGGGTAGACCGAGCAATTTGAACTTTATTAGAAAAGAAGGAGGCAAAATCATCCGCAGAAATAGTACAGGCGGGAGAGACAGACTTAGAGCCACGGAGAGAGTTAAGAGTAGACCATAGCGTTTTTGGAGAACGAGAAAGAGATGAGAGCCGATTTTTGAAGTAGGACTGCTTGGCGGTAGATAAAGCCGAAATATATGCAGAACGGGAGACGCAATAAGAAGCCCAAGAGACAGAAGAAGGAGAACGCCTCCAACGGCGCTCAAGGCGCCGCTGTTTACGTCTAAGGAAAAGTAGATGAGATGAAATCCAAGGAGAGGAAGACGTAACTTTTTTAGAAGAAATCATAAGAGGAAACAAAGAGTCATTGATCAAGGACAAAGTGCGAGAAAAAAGAGGTAGCAGTTCAGCAATAGGAGACGACAAAAACAGATGCAGCGGAAGGTGACATGATAGGAGAGCATAAAACTGAATAGGATCAAAATTACGAAACGACCGGAAGGGTGGTTGCACAGAGCGGAGAGTATCGCAAGAAGGAAGGGAGAGATCACACAGAAGAAGGCTGTGGTCAGAAATACTGGAGTCCGGAGGATGAACAACCACATCAGGAATCGGCAGATCAGATATAAGTGCAGGGGACGGAAATAACATAAGATCAAGAGTGTGGCCAGACAAGTGGGTGGCTGAAGAAACAGGAGAGTTAAGGCCATAAGTATCAATTAAAGATAGGAAGTTACGAGTATAGGTAGAAGTGGAGGGTACATCAACCCAGAAGTTGAAATCACCAACAACGATGAAACGATTAGAGAAAATGGAAGTGATGGAATCAAGGATGTCGGATAACTCATTAGAGAATGCGGAGACAGTACCGGGATGATTGTGGCGATATATGATAAGGATGCATAATTTAGATTGAGACGGAACCGACAGGGAGAGAGCGAGAAATTCAAACGAAGAAAAGGAAGAAAGAGAACGAATGATGGACAGGGAAAGTGATGAATGATGAATAATGCCAATTCCACCCCCATGATATTTTACAGCGGAAGAGCGAGAGGAGTGAAGAAACATGTAAGGAGAAGGAATGAGAGAGGAAAAAGAAGCAACATCCGAATCATACAGCCACGTCTCGACAAGACAGAGGAAAGACAAACGATAAGTAGAGCAGAGATACGATAAAAATTCAGTTTTGAAGCGGCAAGATCGGATGTTTAATAGGCCAATACTTAATGAAGAAAGAGGGGAGGAGAGATGGGATGGAGCTAGTCAGTCAGAAGATTGAGAAGAACAGGCGTCAGAAGAGAGAGAAGAGGTAGAAGCTGAATCTGAGGTCGCGGTACGAGAGCGGATGTAGTTGCGAACCGCCAGGAACGAAGCACAGTCAGGTGAAAGTGCCGAGTGGCAGTGGTCCCGTCCAGCAGTGCTGCAATTGGTACACTTCAGCGGAGCAGTCTGGTCGCAGGCATTAGTCAAGTGTTTACCAGCGCAGCGGCCACACGCCACCGGACGGGAACACTTGGCCGCTTTGTGACCAAGGCCGGAACAGTTGAAGCAGCGCGCCACCTAGAATCTTTCGTAGACGGCGCACGACCGAAGACCGACAAACAGACGATCTCCTTGGCTGCGGATGATAGACCGGACACGTGGAGAGACCGCCAGAACCGCGTGCATTCTATCGTCGCGGGGTGTGGTGAAGAATAGCACTCTCAATTCTTGCAACGAAGCATCAGCCAGTGGAGGATTTTTCAACCGCAATCCCTCAATAAATGAGCCAGGAGACGAGTCCAGTGGGATGTTGGCGACAGTCACTTTCGGCGGGATGGAGGCGTGATGCGGCACATGAGCCTCCACACCCGGCACTTGGTCGCGCACACAACTCGCCGCTTTTGCAGCGGCCTCAGCTGAGCTGCAATTGAGCACAACACCACCGCCCCGAGCTGGTCGAGAGCCAGCGACCTGTACCGTCTTCAGTGCCGCCGTGAGAGTATCAGCCGTGATGTTTGAATTCCTGGTCGTCGATTTAACGACAACGGCATGTGTTTTTTTGGAAGTAGCCACGGGCGGTGACGTGGTAGACGAACCAGGGTTATGAACCACGAACGAACCGGGTTTTGGCGGCAAGACAGCCGACTCCAAAGCCGAAGTGTTGGGATCGACTTTGGCCTCGATAGCAGAGAGTCGACCTCCGAAGTCACTCACGCTACTGGCAATTTCGATTGCTAGCTTGGCACGTCCTATGCAGGGCGAGCAGATCCAGTTGATAGTTTTCAGAGAGTCCAATTTTACTCCCTGGAGACAAGCGCATTTTGTGTGAGCCGACGCCGGGCAAAGCGAGCAGGAAACACACCTGGCTACATCGCTGCCAGCTAATTTGCAGTCAGTGCAGACCGCGTCCATGATAGCCCGTAGAAAGAGAGAAAAAGTCGCGAAAAAAACAGTAGACAGAGCGTGATATTCGAGAAAGGACAGCACACGCGCATACACCTAGAGTGCCAGTTGACGAGACGCGCTAGGGACAAGCACAGACACACACGCAGACGGACGAATACACGTCACAGGTGGAATGGGAGATGCTATCGCAAACTTACGCTCACGCAATGCCGAGGGACGCCAAGGGACACCAGAAATCAAAACAGAATCAGACCGGACACAAAACACGACCGACTACGACGGGTGGCACGACGAAGACTGTTCTATAGATATACAGGTGTCTTATGTACAAGAACAGAGTGTACTATACATAGGAGATTATATTCAATGTCAGCCATGACTGGGAGCCAGGCAAGTTTAATGAGGTATTTTACAACAGAGCTGTGTCGAGAAAGATTGAAGACAAGACGACAAGCTATATCTGTATATATAAAAGAGATTGTTGGTAGCCATGGCTACGCCAATACAATTTGCCTTTAAAAAGGCAACGGTGCGTGTAATTCGCTTTACAGTCCGTCCTTAAAAGGACGCTTAATTATGTCGTGCAAAACGATGCGAATAGTTGTATCGGTCGCTATATTTGCACGGACACGCAACACAGTAAGCACTAGCACAGTAATGACGAGGCAGAACAATCGAGTCGAGCGAACACAAGTCACAAATCAGGCGAGTGAAAACAAGTCGGAAATCGAGGCGCGATGGGCGATGCACGGTGCCCAACAGCGCAATGCGCGTGCTTAAGTGTGTTTTGGATTTATGAGAGTATCGGACAATAAGCGCGCTCACCGGAAGTTGTCCGATACTGTCATAAATCCGCGCTGAGTGGGTCTACTTGAGCGTTGCGCAAAATGTGCTTTTGTCGAGAACATGCAGCACTAGACAACGCTCGTATACACATAATACACATATACACAACGCTCATATACACTCATATACACAATACAATACGCTCATATACACAACGATCATATACACATAATGTGCGACAGCGACCATATACAATTACAATGAAAACACACACTATCAATACGACCAATGCAGCACACACACATGCAATCTAACACGACGATGCACGACACATATCACATGTGTCAATCACACGAATTAACACGCGAAGCAATATGGTTAATATCAAAGTCACATTATGATTAATTAATATACAATCGACACAATCAAGTTCACAATAATATAATAGCAAAAAGGTGTGATATGGCGCCTACAGTGCCCCCTTCCTAGACGTGTCGATGACAAAAGAGACATGTCGATATCGAGAGGGTACGCGAATTATTCGTCCACTACGTGTACGCAGTGCAGATTGTGGTACGTGATGTGTGGAGTGTGTAGGAGACAAACTGTTGTGTGCATCTTGAGAGCGTGTGTCGAGTGGATTGGGACTCACGGCTTGACGAGTAGGATTGCGGATCACCAGCTCCGTCGTAGGCTGCTCCTCCATTGGATCCTCGGCCGCGACTGGAGATTCGCGGTCGTCGTGTGTCGATGGCGAACTGTCATCCACGAAAGCCGGCTTGCAGCGGTCGATGGAGATTGTTTCTTTTCGTCCATGACGGGAGACCACCACGTGTTTATTCGACTGCTGGACAACGGTGTATGGTCCGTCATATGGACAATCAAGCGGAAAGCGGTGGCTGTCGCGTCTGACAAAAACGTGAGTGGCTGTTTGCAGGGCCTTCGGCACAAAGGACGGTGCACTGGCGGGTCTCGGCAGAACTGGTCGCAATTTGCGCATGTTGTTGCGTAAAATGGCTGCGAACGACGCCGGATCGCCGGAGCTGAGGCGTGTGTCGCAGACTAGCTCGCCGGGCAGACGCAGTGTGGTGCCGTACACGAGCTCTGCCGTGCACGCTTGCAGATCGGTCTTGTGCGTCGATCGGATGCCGAGCAGTGCCATAGGCAATGCGTCCATCCATGACGTCTGCGACGCGCGTAGGCTGGATTTCAGCTGTCGATGAAATCTTTCCACCATACCGTTGCTCGCCGGGTGATAGCTGGTCGTGCGTATACGCCGGCAACCCAGAACTCGGTTCAATTCGGACCAGAGAGCCGATTCGAACTGCGCGCCGCGGTCCGTGGTAATCGTGTCAGGCACACCGAAACGGGACACCCACTGGTGGACGAATGCCCGCGCGATCGTAGCTGTACGGATGTCCGGCAGAGGAATGGCTTCCGGCCAGCGTGTGAAGCGGTCGATGCAGGTTAGCAAGTACGATTGCCCTTGCGACGGTGGAAGTGGCCCCACGAGATCTACGTGGACATGGCCAAACCGCTCGCTTGGCGGACTGAACGACGATACTGCGCTTTTTGTGTGGCGAGTGATTTTTGAGCGTTGACAACTCAAGCAACAGCGCGTCCACCGACGTATATCACGGTCCATGTTCGGCCAAACAAAGCGTTGTGCCACCAGCTTCACTGTCGCCTCTACTCCGGGATGAGACAGCTCGTGCAGGGTTTTGGTGTAGAGACGACGCAAATCTGTTGGCAGGACCGGTCGTGGTGTACCTGTTGACGTGTCGCACAACAGACGTGTTCCGGCAAATTCCACGTCCTCGAGTTGTAAAGAGCCTGGAGAGTGGATGAGTGTTCGAAGAGACTCGTCATCTTGTTGAGCCGTAGCCAAGGAAGCATAGTCCTCAAGACGGACAATGGGCGAAACTATAGCCGCAGTCGTGCGCGATAGTGCGTCGGCCACCTGGTTATTCGCTCCCGGTATGTGACGAATATCGGAGATGAATTGGCCGATGAAGTCCAAATGACGCATCTCGCGAGGCGCGTATTTTTCAGAATTGGACGACAGCGCGTGCACCAACGGGCGATGGTAGGTGAAGATGATGGCGTTGCGTCCTTCTACTGCGTGCCTGAAATGGCGCACGGCCAAATAGACACCCAGGAGCTCTCTGCCGAAGGTACTGTACTTTTGCTCGGCTTTTGAAAGTGTTTTGGAAAAATAACCGAGCGGCTTCCAGTCGTCTTGTACATGTTGCTGTAATACGGCTCCCACGCCGGAATCAGAGGCGTCTACATGGATGCTGAGCGGTGCTTTGGGAACCTGGTGCGAAAGCATGACGGTTCTTGCCAGTGCTTGCTTTATGTTGTCAAAATGCAGGCTGGTGTCGTTGCTCCATTGTACCGGTGCTCTGGAACGTTTGGCGCGGTGTGTGAGCAAAGCATGTAGTGGTTTGAGTTTCGTGGCGGCGTTAGGTATGAAGCGTTGATAGTATGCCACCATACCTAGGAATCTACGCAACTGTGATTGAGTTGCAGGTTTAGGGAAACTTCGAATGGCGCTCACTTTATCTTCCAGCGGGTGTACACCGTCGACGGTTACTTGGTGGCCCAAAAAACGAATAGACGGTACGCCGATGACGCATTTGTCCACGTTCACAACCAGGCCGTACTGCTCAAGGCGTGACAAGACAGTCGTCAACAGATGTTCGTGCTGCTCGTGCGAACTGGAAGCGAGAAGGAGGTCGTCCAAGTAGCAGAATACACCGTCGACGCCACGGAGAACTTCATCCATGAAGCGCTGAAAGGTCTGGCCGGCGTTCCTCAAGCCGAAAGGCATACGTGTATATTCGTACAATCCGAAAGGTGTTGTGATTGCTGTTTTGACGATGTCGGCTGGTTCAACTGGAATTTGGTGGTACGCCTTCACCAGGTCGAGGCTCGTAAAGACCTTGCAGCCATTAAGTCTCGCCGAAAAATCGCGCAAGTATGGCAGCGGGTATTGGTCAGGCACGGTGCGGTTATTCAGCGCTCGGTAATCCCCGCACGGTCTCAAGTCGCCATTTGACTTAGGAGCTAAGTGCAAGGCTGATGCCCACGCGCTGCTCGACGGACGTATAATGCCTAGCTTGAGCATTTTGTCGATTTCTTGCTTCGCTATACCTGCTTTCCCCATTTCGAGGCGACGTGGTCGGCAAAAAACAGGCGGACCGTGCGTAACGATGTGATGAGTGACATTGTGTTTCACAGGCACCGGGCCAGTTGGTGCTGTCGTCACTGCTTGGAAACGCTGGATAATCTGCTCGTATTTGGAGACAGTCGCCACGCGAATACCCACCGATGAGATGGTTGATGTCTGTGCTGACGAGCATGTGATTCCTCGATGCAGCAGTCGCTTGTTGCCTAAATCGACCAGGATGTGGTTGGCTTGTAAGAAATCAGCCCCGATGATGGCCATGTTTACCTGCGCAACCACGAACTCCCACGGGAACGTTTTTCCGTTTTCAAAACGGATGTTCATGCTGCGCTTGCCGTAAACTTTGATCTCAGATCCGTTGGCGGCGATAAGTCGTTGTGACGTCTGTGCAAGCTCTTTGTCATGCTGTAGCGTCGGCGGGACCACGCTCACTTGAGCGCCCGTGTCCACCAGATATCTCGTTCCACTGCCCTTGTCGCAAATGAAAAGAAGCGGCGCGTCTATAGAACAGCCACCCGAGCATTGCGCTACGTGCTGGGGGCCGTCTAGTTTAAAGACCACGAGCACGGTGGTCTGCAGCGACGAGCGGCAGCGCCAAACTGCTCGTGGTACCAGCAGAGTGCAGGCAATGGCTGCTCATGCGTTTGCACAGGTGAATGTCCTCGTATCGACTGGGCTCTGCGTGGTGAAGGTGATTGCTGGCGCTCAGATCGGCGTGAGATTGATCTCCTACGGATCTCACTCCTCGGGATGAAGCGTGATTCGCGATCTGTAGACCTCCCGGCCAGAGTGGATTCCAAACGTCTGTTTGTGAGCTCCAGTTGTTTAACGGTGTTCACCAGAGAAGAAACAACCATGCACAGGTCGCTGGAGTCGTCAGCTGTGGCCTCTCGTTCGGGCTGTACAGACTGCACTGAAGATGTTGTCGGTGAATTCATGCCGCTTGCCTCCATGTAGCGGTCAGCAGCGCCGGCCAGTTCATCAAGCGTGGTCGTTGCCGGCAAAAGAGACAAAGCCGCTCGTGCCGCCTGCGGAAGTCGCTGTAAGAACAATGTTCTCAGCAGCCCCGAGTTTGCAGGAACGCCGCCAGCGGATAGCAGCTCGTGACGCATAGAGCGTAGCAGGGTGGTTGGTTTCTGGTCTCCGAGCTGCTGTCTCGAAAGCAGCGCTTCCAGGCGACTTGCGTTGGATTGTGCCAGTCGTTCTTGTAGGGCCGCGCTGAGGACTGCGAACGACTTTGGTCCACGTAGAATATCGCGAACCTGCGTAGCAATGTGCGCTGGCAAATTGGCAACCACCAATTTGAAGCGCGTTTCGTCGTTGTCGATGCCGGCAATATCAAAAGCGCATTCGACCTGGACCAGCCAGACCTCGGGATCCTCAGGTAGAAAAGTCGGCAGCCTGAAAGTTGTTGCTGGTCTGAATGCCTTGGACGATTGCGCGCTAGGTAGCTGCGTGTCGACGGCTGTGTCCAACTCGGGGTCACCAGTGTTGGTAGCCATGGCTACGCCAATACAATTTGCCTTTAAAAAGGCAACGGTGCGTGTAATTCGCTTTACAGTCCGTCCTTAAAAGGACGCTTAATTATGTCGTGCAAAACGATGCGAATAGTTGTATCGGTCGCTATATTTGCACGGACACGCAACACAGTAAGCACTAGCACAGTAATGACGAGGCAGAACAATCGAGTCGAGCGAACACAAGTCACAAATCAGGCGAGTGAAAACAAGTCGGAAATCGAGGCGCGATGGGCGATGCACGGTGCCCAACAGCGCAATGCGCGTGCTTAAGTGTGTTTTGGATTTATGAGAGTATCGGACAATAAGCGCGCTCACCGGAAGTTGTCCGATACTGTCATAAATCCGCGCTGAGTGGGTCTACTTGAGCGTTGCGCAAAATGTGCTTTTGTCGAGAACATGCAGCACTAGACAACGCTCGTATACACATAATACACATATACACAACGCTCATATACACTCATATACACAATACAATACGCTCATATACACAACGATCATATACACATAATGTGCGACAGCGACCATATACAATTACAATGAAAACACACACTATCAATACGACCAATGCAGCACACACACATGCAATCTAACACGACGATGCACGACACATATCACATGTGTCAATCACACGAATTAACACGCGAAGCAATATGGTTAATATCAAAGTCACATTATGATTAATTAACATACAATCGACACAATCAAGTTCACAATAATATAATAGCAAAAAGGTGTGATATGGCGCCTACAAGATCCTCTGTGTGTGTGTGTGTGTGTGTGTGTTTGTCCCACCCTCCTTGGTTCATTTTCTATGAGCTGCTCCTCAGCCATGACCTAGCGTACCCGCTAAAAATGTATACCATCATGTTGGAAATTTTCTTGTCTACACTTTACATTAAATTTTAAATTTTAAAAATAAAACCAAAAAAAGTTATAGCGGTGAAAAGACAAAATGAACCCTGAAAAATGCGAAAATTTTGGTCAATTTTCTGAAGACTACTTCTCCTGAACCAGCAATGGTACAACTATACAAATTATACCACTGTGTAGGAATTTTCTGTTCTACTCAACGAATTATATTTTATACCGAAAAATTAAATATAAAACATTTAAATGGAAAAAAGTCAATCTACATTCAAAATTTTATTTAAACTCCATGCGTCCGATTTTCTATACTTTTTTCTCTATTTCTCAAAAACTAATTATCACATATCTAAATAAATAATACCATCATGCTGGGAATTTTGTTTTCTACAACGCGGTATAATTTTTTACTTTCCAAAGTGTATTAAAAAAAGTTACGGCGGTGTGAAGTGTAAATGACAATGTCAAAAAGGCAAAATTAACACACAAAAACGTGAATATTTTGGTCATTATTCCGCTATCTATTCCTCATAAACCAGCAATGGTACAGCTATAAAAATTATACTATTGTGTCGATAATTTTGTGTTCTACAAGAAAACTTATAATTTATACCCACAAATGATACAAAAAACGTGTAAAATTGGCAAAATTCTTAAATACATCCAAGATTACACTTGAACACCGGGTGACTAAAATTAATTCATTTTTCTACCTATTTCTCAATAAATATTTGTCACTCATCAAAATAAATTATACCATCGTGCTGGAAATTTCGTTGTCTACAATACGGTATAGTTTTTAATTTTCCAAAGTGTATCTGAAGGAAGTTACGGCGGTGCAAAGTCAAAATGTCATGTTGCCAATTTGACAGCTATTATGCGCACTGGCGATTACACATGAATATACACTGATTTAATTTCACTGAAGTCCAATCACAATTTACGCACTTGCGATTACACAGGAATATACTACTGTGTAGAGAATTTTGTGTTCTACAAGAAAACTTATAATTTATACCCACAAATGATACAAAAAACGTGTAAAATTGGCAAAATTCTCAAATACATCCAAGATTACACTTGAACATCGGGTGACTAAAATTAATTCATTTTTTTACCTATTTCTCAATAAATATTTGTCACACATCAAAATAAATTATACCATCGTGCTGGAAATTTTGTTTTCTACAATACGGTATAGTTTCTAATTTTCCAAAGTGTATCTGAAGGAAGTTACGGCGGTGCAAAGTCAAAATGTCATGTTGCCAATTTGACAGCTATTATGCGCACTGGCGATTACACATGAATATACACTGATTTAATTTCACTGAAGTCCAATCACAATTTACGCACTTGCGATTACACAGGAATATACTACTGTGTAGAGAATTTTGTGTTCTACAAGATAAGCTATAATTTATACCCACAAATGATACAGAAAACGTATAAAATTGGCAAAATTCTCAAATACATCCAAAATTACACTTGAACACCGGGCGACTAAAATTAATTCATTTTTCTACTATTTCTCAGTAACTATTTGTTACACATTAAAATAAATTATACCATCGTGCTAGAAATCTTGTTTTCTGCAATACGGTATAATTTGTAATTTTCCGAAGTGTATCTGAAGGAAGTAAATGCGGTGTAAAGTCAAAGGGACATATTGCGAATATGACAGCTATTATGCGCACTTGCGATTACACAGGAATATACTACTGTGTAAATAATTTTGTGTTCCACAAGCTAAGCTATAATTTATACCCACAAGTGATACAAAAAACGTGTAAAATTGGCAAAATTCTCAAATACATCCAAAATTACACTTGAACACCGGGCGACTAAAATTAATTCCTTTTTCTACTATTTCTCAGTAACTATTTGTAACACATAAAAATAAACTATACCATCGTGCTAAAAATCTTGTTTTCTACAATACGGTATAATTTTTAATTTTCCAAAGCGTATCTGAAGGAAGTTACGGCGGTGTAAAGTCAAAAGGACATATTGCCAATATGACAGCTATTATGCGCACTTGCGATTACACAGGAATATACTACTGTGTAAATAATTTTGTGTTCCACAAGCTAAGCTATAATTTATACCCACAAGTGATACAAAAAACGTGTAAAATTGGCAAAATTCTCAAATACATCCAAAATTACACTTGAACACCGGGCGACTAAAATTAATTCCTTTTTCTACTATTTCTCAGTAACTATTTGTAACACATAAAAATAAACTATACCATCGTGCTAAAAATCTTGTTTTCTACAATACGGTATAATTTTTAATTTTCCAAAGCGTATCTGAAGGAAGTTACGGCGGTGTAAAGTCAAAAGAACATATTACCAATTTGACAGCTATTATGCGCACTTGCGATTACGCAGGAATATACACCGATTAAGTTTCACTGAAACCCAATCACAATTAAGAATGCATCATATTAAACAAACAAACAAACAAACAACAATGTATTTGTATAGCGCTCACACAGAAACAAGCGCGAAAGAGACAACAACAACAACAACAACAGTACACGACATCAAGATGTGAGAAAAGAAGTAGAAAATTCACAGAAAGGAAATTTTTTTCAATAATAATGGAGATAAATAAAATGAAAATAAGTAAAAACATAAGTAATTGTAAATTAGAGTCATAGGGAAGCGTAAGGTGTAAGAGTGCGAGAAGTGGGATCAAAAGATTTAGCAAAAAGATATTTACGAAGTGAGGAGGAAAACCTACTAAAGGATGAAGAGGAAGTGATTGAGGAGGGAAGATCATTGTAGACCCGAGGCGCATAGAAAGAAAAGGATTTTGCGGACCAAGGTGACTCGTTGATAGCGCGAGGACAGGATAAAGGACGATGAACACGAGAATTAAAGTCATTAGAAGAAACTAGAAGATCAGAAATATAGGACGGGGAAGAGCTATTGTGCAGAATTTTATATATGAGACAAGCTCCAAGCATTAATTTAAGCATCAAAGCATTAAAGTATTAGCTCCAAGCATGGATGGTGTGGTTTTATTGGGTACAGTTTAATTAATGCTACACTATACTGAATAGAAAGGCTGTATTGTCCTCAATATTTACACATGAATCGTTCCGCCCGACGGGCGGGTAAAATACTACTGGGAACAAAGTTAACTACTGAGTTTTACTGTATAATTTAATTGGTTTAATTTCAAGTTGCATAAGCTTAAGTTGCATAAGGATATGGGTTGTAATATCATGCAATGCCAACTATATGAATATGCTGTTTTAGCGGACGCATAAATCTGGAATTATAGAGATGACAGAAAGTTTCATTGTTTTGATAGTGTTACACTTCTGAATTCAATTCAATTCAATTCAATGTATTGAGCCTCCAACAGGCTATATATATATACATAAACATATACATAGACACACACACATATATATATACACACACATACACATATATACATTTAAAAAACAAACACACACAAGCCATCAAATTGCACAGCAGCATTCAAATAGTTCAATACATGCAATATGTTTAATTCAACTGTGAAAGAAGGTGAGAATGTAGCTGTTTCGAGAAGGATTTAAGCGAGGGAGAGGACAGTAGGTGAGATGGGAGGCTATTGTATATGCGAGGAGCAGCGTGTTGGAAGGAGCGTGTAAACCAAGAAGATTCACAGTGACAACGAGGTTCAAGAAGGATTTTAGTTTGTCTTGTATCACGAGGACACGGATGTGGAGAAAGAAGTTCAAGTAAATACTGTGGAGAGTCAGGAGAATGCAAGAGTTTATAGGTGAGTGTGCAGATTTTGTGTTGAACGCGATAAGGAATAGGAAGAATACCAAGATCACGTAGATTGGATGATGTGGGATGATGCGGAGGAAGGCGAAGAATGAAGCGGCAGGCTTGATTAAGGATAGATTGTAAAATGTTGAGTGACTTCTGTGGAAGATGAAGAAACAGTGAATTACAGTAGTCAATACGAGGAATGATGAGAGCAGATACCAGAGATTGTGCAATTGATGAATCAATGTAGGGACGGATGAGGTAGAGGTTTCGAAGGATTAGACGGCAGGTGCCAGCTGTAGAAGTAAAATGTTTTTGAAATGACAAATGAGGATCTAGTAATACACCGAGGTCACGTACTGATGAGGAAAGATGAAAGTCAGATAGAGGAGGATGGATCTTAGGCGGGTGAAGTACGATGTATTGAGTTTTTGAGGAATTTATTATGAGCGAACGAGAAGAAGCCCACGCTGAGATATTATTGATGATATGAGGAATATAGTTTTGCTCAGACAGAGGAAGAAAGAACTGAACGTCATCTGCGTATATGTGAAAATGAATAGATAAATTTCGTAGTATTGGACATAGAGATGTCATGTAAACGTTGAAAAGGATAGGACCAAGTGATGAGCCCTGGGGGACACCTGATGAAAGAGGGAAATTTTGAGACCGACAGCTATCAAATAGAACTGAGTAGGAGCGATTAGTGAGATAGGAAGTGAGAAGAGAAAGAGCAGAATGAGAGATTCCTATGGAGAAGAGATCCTGAATAAGAATTTTGTGATCAACAAGGTCAAATGCGGATGACATATCAAGGAGAGTGATGACTACGGGAGATTTTTGAGAAAAATGAAAAAGTAAATCGTGATGAAGGCGGACAAGAGCAGTTTCAGTGGAACGATAAGGAGCAAACCCTGATTGTAGGTCATCAAGAAGACGGTTGTTGTAGAGGTAAGATGCTAGTTGATGATAAATGGCGGACTCAAGAATTTTGGATGAAAATGGAAGAAGTGAAACTGGTCGGTAACTATTTATAATGTTTGGGTCAAGGGAAGGCTTTTTGAGAATAGGAATGAGAATGGCATTTTTACTGGTAAGAAAAGTCCCATGAAGGAAAGAGGCATTTATAAGGTGTGTCAGAATAGGAGCCAGAAGGTGGAGAGAGGAAGATACCATGGCAAAATTAATTGGATTTGAAGGACAAAATGATTTTTTGGTGTTAGTGATGAGACGTATTGTGGTGGATATTGGTATATGGCTAAAAGCAGTAAATGATTCAGATACGGGGGCAGGGGGAAGGACGCGGTTTGTATATGTTGGAAGAGATGTGCGTAAAGCGACGATCTTATCGGTGAAAAATTCGGCAAAATCAAAACAGGTGATGGTGGACGCAGGACGATTCGGTTTACGACCTAGAAGAGAGTTAAGAGTTGACCAGAGTGATTTCGGGGAAGATAATAGTGATGGTATGTGATTAGAGTAATATGATTCCTTTGCAGCACGGAGAGAGGAAATGTAATGAGCGCGAAAAGAAGTGAATGCAGACCAATCAGTAGGAGACCGGGTGCGTCTCCAGCGTCGTTCTAGTCGACGTTGGGAGCGCTGGAGTGAGACCAGGAATGGTGAGGACCAGGGAGATGGTGGTGGCCGTTTATTACCACGAATGGTGCGGAGTGGAAAAATTTGATCAGCAATAAGCGTAAGCTGAGAATTGAAGAAGGATTCAAGTTTAGTGGGAAGAAGATGCAAATATGCAGAAGGAGATAGATAATGGTGGATGTAAGCGGTAAAACGTTCTGGGTTGTATGCCCTGTAATCACGGAAAGAGAAGGTTTTGGTATAGGAAGTGACGGAAGGAAGCGGAATGGAAGTAAGAAGGAGGCTGTGGTCGGTAAATTTTGTATCAGGGGGAAGAACAGTGACAACCGGTAGGGATGGTTCAGAGTGATGAGACGGATAAGGTGAAATAATTAAGTCTAAGATGTGACCGGCAGTATGCGTAGGAACACGCGGAGAAAAATATAATGCGTGAGAGTCTATAATAGAGAGGAATTCATTGGTATAAGGTTTTTTTTTAAGGAGAATCAGGCCAAAAGTTGAAATCACCAAGAATAATAAATGAGTGTGAGAAACGCGAGATTAAGGATTCAATAAGGACAGGAAATTCAGACAGAAAATTGGGAGTGGAACCGTGGTGGTCATGGCGGTAGACAATGTTAAGACAAACATCAGTGCGAGAGCAAATTTTGATAACAAGTGAGAGAACTTCAAAAGAGCTAGGTGGTGTGGCCAGGAGTGTACAGCGAGTAACAGACAATTTAGATTGATAAATGATACCAATACCACCCCCTGAAGAGCGATTTAGAAACAAAGGTCGAGGAACGCCTTGGAAAGAATAATGTGAAGGAATGGATGCGGAGAATATTGATGAGTCGGATTCCAGAAGCCAGGTTTCAGTTAGGCAGAGAATATCAAGGTTAAGTGAAATAAGGAGTTCGGATATGTAGGATGATTTATTTCGAGCTGAACGAATGTTTAGTAAAGCTAATGACGGTGAGCAGGCATCAGAGATGTGGCGCGGTATGCCAGCAAGCCTTGAACGTCAGGAGATGAGTGTACAGGATGGTGACTGAGTTATTTCTGTACGAGCACGAATCGATTCTCTTACCGCAATAAATGAGGGACAAGATGAAGACAGAGATGAATGATCGTGGGGACGTTCCATGTGAGAACAGTTGACGCATTTCACTGTGGTGGAAGAGCACTCCCTAGTTGCATGAGCGCCACTGCATTTTCCACACGTCAGCGCGTTGGAGCAGCGAGCGGCTGTGTGCCCGAGACCTGCGCATCGGTAGCATTTCGTTACCCAAAATCTGTCGTATACAGCACAAACTCGGAGGCTGACAAACAGACGGTCGCCGAGACGACGTATAATGTCACGGGTCCTCGGCGAAATTGACAGTACCGCGTGTGTCACATTGTTACGCGGCTTAGTGACGAAGAGCACCTTCAAGTCATCCGTTGGCGTCGCTGTCAGCTCCGGGTTCTTGAGACGAATGGATTCGAGAAGAGACTCAGCGGTAGATTCAGGCGGTACATTCACCATAGTGATTTTTGGGCGTAGTAAAGTGCGTGAAGGGGCATGCACTTCCACACCAGCTACCTGTGATCGGACACACTCCACCGCACGCTGGGCCTCATCCGACGTCTTGCATTGCAGGATAATCCCGCCATCAGGAGCAGCACGTGAACTCTTCACTGGGATGGCTGCAAGAGCAGGGGCAATATCGCCAGTGGTCACGTTTTTTTTAGAGGTGGACTTTACAACCACACTATATGACAGCCTGGCAGGTGCCTGTTCAGCCGAAGGTCCAGTATCAGCAATTTCGGATTTTCTCGCAAGCCGCGCCAAAGAAGACTCCACTGCACATAGACGAGATGCCACTTCCGATAGCTTGTCAGTGCCCGAAAGGACTTGAGTGGCCCTGTTGAGACACGGAGAGCACACCCAGTTGATGGCTTTAAGCAGCTCTGTCTTCGTGCCGCTTAGATTGGCACATTTCGTGTGGCTCCAGCATTCACACAGTTTGCAGGCGATATTTTTGTTCGAATCACCCGTGACATTAGATTTGCATACACAACACGAGTGTTGAGTGTGCGCATTCGCCATATTCACAAACAAGGTGAATGAGTGGATACAACTCCGCAAAACACAGCAAAGCACACCAAATACACACAAGGAGCGCGCACAACCACACACAACCAAGGTCACAACACGACTACACACGAAGGACGGGTGTGAATTTGAGCAGTGTTGAGGGAAAACATCGTCAATAATTAAAACAAGAATTTACAAATTTGACTTTTTCTGTTGGTCGTTTTTCATCAATTTTCTTTGTGTTTGTTTCGTGTTTGAGTTCTGAATTATTCCGCACCACGGGCAGCTTTAAATATGAGGCGGGTTGTGGAAAAACATGTTTTCTAAATTGAAACATAAATTTCACATTTAGACTTTTATATTGGCTAAAACTTTCCTATGGGTTTGTTTTTCTTTTTCAATTTCACTAATTTTTTCATGAATTGAATATTAATTATATTTTATGAACTGTTCCGCACGACGGGCGGGCTTAAATGTATTTATAAAGAGTGGGTTTAAATGATAGCGAGGTATATGATATTTTGCTAGCAGTAAATATTCTAGCGATAAAAGTAGAATAGCTCTTAAGCAAATGATTTTGGAGAATGATGTCAACCTTTAAATATATTTTGCGATCTGATGATATATGTATTAGGAATAATACGTAGCAGAATATAGATTGCATAATATAATATCGGCTGTAATATCAAGGGCTGTAATATCGGTGTAATCCAAAAAATAACAACTGTATGAATATGATGCATTAGTGGAAGCATTAACCGGGAATTATGAGATAATATGATAATGGTGTATAATTATATCGCCTTATGCAACAAATGTGAATTTAGCTGCCTCACAGTTTGGTTCCGATACTATATTGGCGGGTTGAGAGATAAGTATTGGTGGGCCACGTGTTTGGGACCCCTGGGGTAGATAATCTCAGTCTTCTGATTACAAATTATGATCGCATCAGTATATTTTGTGATCACAAACTATTAAGTTAAATCACCTCAGACTAGGCTGAGTGCGGTCAAGATTGGATGGTTGGGTTGGGTTGGGTAGGTTTGACTCAGGTTATACTGGGTTTTAATGATAGCGGAAAATATATAAATTTTAGCAATAAATATTATAGCGGTAAAAGTAAAATATTACTTGAGCAAATGATATTGGGGAATGATGTTAAGTAATAAATATAGTTTGGAAACATTCTGATGAAAAGATTTCATCATCTTTCATTATTTGTTTCGTGTTTGTGTTCTGAATTATACCACACAACGGGCAGATTTATATATCAGGCGGGTTGAGGGATAATATTTGTCAAAATAAGAACAAAAATATTCACATTTAGACTTTTCTATTGGTTAAGATATTTATAGCTTACATTTTTTGGTTTTCAATTTGTATTCATTATATTTTATGGATTTGATATGAATTTTATTGTATGAATTGTTCCGCACGACGGGCGGGTTTAAAAAGTGTTTCCATTTTTTAGTTCATTTTTTCAAATGGTTCATTTGAAAAAAGGTATTTTTTTAATAAAAATGCTCCGCGGGCAGCAACTATAGACAATAGAACGTTCAATTTACCCTGTAGAATTAATCCATACACAAAACCAATGGATTTGACTTCAAGATCCAGAACGGATCGTGTTCGAGTTCTGAATTATTCAGCACGACGGGCGGGTTTAAAGATGACTCAGGCGGACTGAGGGGAAATATTTTGTCGAAATAAAAATAATTACACTTATAATTTTCAATAGATGAATATTTTTATGAGTGCACCCTATTTCATTTTTATTTTTCCAAATTTTTTATGAATTTAATATGAATTTCATGTTATGAATTGCTCCACACAACGGGCGGGTTTTAATGCTATATATATATATACATAAAGAAGAAATTCTGTCTGTCTGTGTATGTATGCTTGAATATGATGTGACATAATTGCGCTGGTTCATGGTTCGCTGGTTCAATGATCAGGGACTTCAAACGCAAACGAAGAGATGGCTCATTTTTATGAAATAAAAATGTCCCGCGGGCAGCAATAAAACGTTCAATTTCACCGTGTAGAATGAATTCATATACAAAACTAATGGATTTGACTTCAAGAACCAGAACGGATGGTGTTCGAGTTCTGAATTATTCCGCACGTCGGCCGGGTATAAATATGAGGCGGGCTGAGTAAAAATATTTTGTCACAATAAAATTAAAAAAAATGAAATTTAGACTTTTTAATTGATCAAGGTTTTTATGAGTTTGCCTTATTTATTTTTAATTTGCAATATTTTTATGAATTGCTCCGCACAACGGGCGGGTTTTAATGCTAGTTATTTATAATTTGAAGTTTGCGGAGAGTTCTGTGGTTGAGATTGAGGAAGAGAGCAGAGCAGTATCTGATGCGCGAGAGAATGAGAGAGTCAGCAAGCTTAAGAGTAACGTCAGTGGTTAAGTGTTTTCTAATAAAATGTATACGACGAATGTGGTAATTACAAGTTCTAACTAATTGGGAAATATGTACATTAAACGTGAGTGTATCGTCTATTGATACGCCAAGATGTTTGGTGACATTTACCAGCTTTTTTGCACATTTTAGTTACATATTCCGGACTCATAATTGCTACATGTTTGTGTTTCTATTCTGCGCTGCATGTTTTTACTTCACCCAACCTGCGCAGTTGACCCAATTTTCCCACTTGCTCCAGTATTATTTTGCGTGTCGCGCGCTTGTAACTATTGTGTGCGCTATATTAAATACATGTTTGTTGTTGTTGTTGTTGTTGTGTTGCAGTTGGGAGGAATCACAGGATCATTTCGGCTTATTACCATGAGTCTGGTCTTGTCAGTGTTCAGCTTGAGCCGCTTGTTTGCTGCCCAGTGCGTGATGTTTTGCAACAGTTCGCTTACAATTGAAATGGCCTGAACAAAACTATCAAATTTGAAAAATATTAATGATCAAAAAGACATTCTGCAACGATTGTATTCCAAATACCACAGAATGCTAACAGCTGAAACACAATAGATAACACGTCCAATACATAACATTGACACATTAAACTGACACAAAGTGCGACTACATCGCCTGAAGGGCGATATGGTTGCACGCGAAAGTGAAAATGAATAATCGTAATTGGTTTACATGGATATTAATTATTAGACATCGAAAATACCTTCAGTCAATAAACGATAACACTGCATTGAATAAGCAACAACAATAGAGATGTCAGTGCCAATAGTGACGGGACTAATGAGTACCTCGTATACACACGATTACCCTACATCCCCCGCAGTTCACATGTGTGAACTCAGAAATCTGTCACGTAATCGTTAAGGTATTTTGGTATGTGTCGTTGTCGCCGTGGTCGTGTCGTGTCGACCGGTGAGGACACGTATCGGCGTGGCGTGTCGGCGTGTCGTCTCGACCGGTGAGGACACGTGTCGGCGTTCTCATCCGGCCTTGCATCAGGCGGACTGGGCGTACTTATTGTCTCGTTCTCCGGCGGACTGGGCGTACTGATTGTCTCGTTTTCCGGCGTAGACGATGTTGGAGTTTGACTAGTTTGCGGGTCACATTGTTCACGTGGTGCGGTTGCTGATGGGATGTGCGCCGAAGCCTCTGACTGGTCGAGCTGGATGTTGGCCGGGGTCGTATCCACCGAATGACGTCGGTGAGGCATCGGAGCGAACTCTGTGTGGCGAGCTTCCGTCAACTCTCTGATATGTCGCAAAAATTGGCGATTCCTCAGAGTGACTCTACCGGAGCCATCGATTTTCACCAGATATTGGTCATGCGGTAGAGCTTCTACCACCACACCAGACCTATCCCATCGTTTGTTGTGGTTTCCTGTTTGATTTTGTACCAGCACTTGGCTCCCCGGACGCAGCTCACTGAAACGACGAGTGTGTGGGGAGAGCTTATCCACTTGCTTCGCAAATCGCACCCGAAGGGCATTTTCCTGTCGTTCCCAGTTGTCGCGCCATACGGGGTGCACAGATGAGCCAGTGAAAACCTGTGTTCTCGGTGCGATGGGAAGGAGACCCTGTGTTGCTCTGCCAAACACAATCTGAGCGGGAGAGAGGCCTGTCTCGGGGTCCGGAGTGTGGCGATATTGTAGCAGTCCTGCTGAAACGTTCTCTTCATGCACTGCACCATTGCTCTCAGTGTGAGCCATCAACAGACGTTTCATGGACTTGACTGCGACCGCTGCCCGTCCATTGGACGACGGGTGGTATGCCGACGAGACGCGATGGTGGACGCCCCAACGGCTCAGCAGGTCGGTCGTGTCTTTGGCAGTGAATTCAGGCCCGCCGTCAGAGCTCAGCTGACTGGGCACTCCGAACGTGGCAAAATAATTCATGAGCGCCTTGATGAGCCCTCTGGAGCCGCTGGCTGACGATACGATGTGCGGCCATCCACTGAAGCGGTCCTCAACTACGAGATAACCGATACCTTGTGCGGTAAAGTAATCAGCTGCGATGGCTTGGAATGGACACCTGGGTGTGAGCGGGAGTATGGGTGCGGCGCGTGGCTGTGATGGTGACATCTTCCAACATTGTAAACACATGTTTCGAGCTGTTTCTATGTCCTTGGATAGCCCTGGCCAGAAAACACTGCGCTGTGCCCGGGAAAACATACGATCGCTCTCCTGATGGGCGGAATGCAAGACTCGAAGGACGTCCTTGCGTAGATCAGGAGGTATAAGGACTCTGTCACCGAGCATGATTACGTCGTCGAAAATCGACAGATCGTTACGATGTTGCCAGTAGTGCTGCAGCTCTTCGTCGAGTCCGTCACGAGAAGAAGGAAATCCTGCTTGAATTAAACCAGACAGTTTACGCAAATTAACGTCACCCACTGTGCCTTGTCTAGTTCGTTCCCACGTGACGGCACCTATTTTATTCACCGTGATTTTTGCAGCCGCTACTACGTCGCTTTCGATGTCACCCTCATTTGACGCCACGGTGCGGAGAGCTGCTAGGGCTTGAATGCTTGTGATTTTTTCGGAGTCATCTTGTTGTTCATCTCGCGAAGGATAACGAGACGCTGCGTCTGCTGCCGGGCACTCTTTTCCTGGTACATGGGTGATGCGGAATCTCCACATGAGAGTGCGCTGCTTCAAGCGAAACAGACGAGGATTGCTGATTTCATCGAGTGCTCGGTCTGACAGCAACTTGACCAGAGGTTTGTGGTCCGTTACTACCACGAGATCGTTGCAACCCAGCGTAAAATAGCGGCTGTCTTCGAGAGCCCAGGCGACCGCTAGCATTTCGCCTTCGACCGGAGCGTATCGGGACTCGGCGGGACGTAAAAATCTGGATCCGGCTAAGGTGATGCGCCATCCATTCTGACAGCATCCCGGCACGACAGACTCGCAAAGGCAGTGCTTTTGTCGCAGCCAATATCCTATGCCGGACTGCGACCAGTCCGGGTTGAGGCACGTCCGGCGATGTGGGTCGAATATTTCGACACCTTCTGATATGGCGTCGATGATGGCTGATTTAGAAGACTTAAATGCGCTCTCCAATTCTGGTCCCCACGTGAACTTTGTCTTGGGGCTGAGCAGTTCTTTGAACGGGGCCATTAATTTGGTGATTTTTCCGTAATATGCCACTTGGTGGACTAGCCCAAACCAAGCACGAATATCTGTGATGTTTGACGAGCGAGGGAAATTTGCAATAGCGTTGAGGTACTTTGGTAACGGTTTTACCGCGTTGGAGGTGATGTGGAACCCTGCAAACTTGGCCTCCTTTCCACAAAATTGGAATTTTTCCGGGTTCAGAATTATACCGCTTCGTCCTACACGTTCCAGGTAGTCGATTATTCGCCACCAGTGGGTTTCCAGATCGTCTTCCTATAGGATGACATCGTCAACACACTTGGTTTTACGCGGAACGTCTGATATGATTGCGTCGTACCTCTCAGTGTAAGCGTCTTGAGACGCCAGGAAACCCATCGGTGCGCGTTTGTACCTGAATCTACCCTGCTCAGTGAGAAAAGTGGTTTTGTGGCGGTCCTCTGGTCGGATTTCTATAGAGTGAAAACCGTTCCACGCATCTGTGACTGTTTTGAATACGCCTGGTGGAATCGATCGCGCTTGTTTGGCCGGAGGAATTGTATGGTGTGTCTCTCTGACGCTGTGACGGTTTAACGGCTGCAAATCGATGGTACCTCTGGGAGCGCCGTTAGATTTGGGCGTGATCACCATGCTATGTAGCCATGTGAGCGGAGTGTTTGGTGGAACTCGCTCAATTACACCCAGTGCCGAGTCCTTCTCGAGCTGTTTGGCCACTTCCTCTTGCCAATGCACCGGTACGTTCGGAGGCCTTCTGGTGACGAACGGTTGCGCATTTGGTGCCACTCTGATCTCCATCGGCGGTCCGTGCATGGCCGGCAGCGGCTGATGGGGACAAGTGGATGCGGCGTAGCGTTTCAGCAGCCAAGTCTTCATGTCTTCCGTTGCATCTATTGACGGAGAAAACGGAAGTGTAGGTGGGCGTCCGGGAGGAGCTGTTCGTGTCTCGCAACCGCACGACGCTGTTGCAGGTTTCAGAGACAGTGCGCAGGAAGCCGCAGATGTAGGACCAGCAGCCCCCACTTTTGGAAAGTCCTTCCCGATGATCCCGAGATGCACCATCGCCGAACGGCTCAAATAGAATCTGTCGGTGGAGTCCGTTACGTAGACCGCGACTGATGTGTTGACCTCCACCATTTTGGGGTCGCGACCGATCAGTATCAGGAACACAGCTCCCAGAATGTTGATTTCGTCGCTCTTTGCGGCGACAATCCTTTTTGTAACTTTACTCAAATGAACCTTTCGTAAACCGAGCTTTTTCAGGGTTGACAGACCCATTAAACACACCTGTGCTCCGGAGTCTGCGATAGTCTTGAGAGTGACTGTTCGCGCGGGGAGCCTGCTCAGCCTCATTTTGTCGTACATCTCCGCATCCACAGACACGCTGAGGTCCAACGTTGGATGTGAGTGCGACTCTGCCGTGAACCACTCGACCGAGTCTGCAAATACTCGCCGGTTCGTGTTGTCCAATGTACCTCGATTACGCCTATCCACTACGTCTACGGTGTGCGTGCTCGTTTCTACCGCTGTGAAGTGATGAAACAGAGCCTCGATCGAACTATGCTCTGCGGCTGGGGCGGATTGACGTGATCTTGATTTTTTCCAGCACTCCAAGCACGAGGAAAACTCTTTTATCTTGCCCCGGATAACACCAAACTGCGGCATCATGCGGCCACACTGGCAACGAAACTTGCGCTTTGTCTTCGCTTGATCATCGGCGCTAGGTGTCGGCGTTATTGGTTGGTGTCGTGGAGCGGTGGATTTTTTGTAGGCGCTGGCGGCGACCCTCATGTCGTCGGGCGACAAAGCCCTGGCGGCGATTTCTTTGCCATCAATTATGGCCACGACATCGTTGAGCGGCATGTCGTCCACGTCGGTGCTGCCTAGGAGGTCTTTGCGAATTTCTTCATCTGCCAAGCCGTTCACCATCACCAGCTTGACGACATCGTCTGCGTAATTGATGTGCGTGACGCCCGCGCACCCGCTAGCGCTACATGGTCCCTGTTTCGCCCACTGACAGACGCTCGCCATTCCTCGAAGTCTCGCCACGAATTGTCGGACAGGTTCGCCGGCATCTTGCGTTGTGCGGAGCAGTTGGGCTCTTCTTGCGCATAACGGAACGCTCAACACAGCCAGTTTCTTCATCGACGCCATGACCTCTGTTTCTGACTTTTCGGCGATTGAGGGGTCCTCTCTGTAGAGCGTGGCTTCCAACTCGGGCTCACAGCAAGCAATCAATTGTGCGGTGACGCTTGTGGGCGTAAGATTGGTGCCATTCTTGAAGACATCCCAGCGTCGTGAGAACGCGGCCCATTCGTCCTCTCCGATCGCTCGCTGTAATACCGGACGACTGATCCGTGGAGGCTTCTGGCGCGATCCTTCGCATTCTTCGTGTTTATTTTTCTGATGTAGTTGCATCAGAGCGACACATGCTGCGAGATCGTCCGCCCTCTTGACCTCATCGCAGCCGCTAGCTTCGCATCGGAGTGAGACAGGCATGATACTAGAATTCACTTGAGCTGTTGAGTTCTGAAGCTGTTAGCATGATCAAAAAGACATTCTGCAACGATTGTATTCCAAATACCACAGAATGCTAACAGCTGAAGCACAATAGATAACACGTCCAATACATAACATTGACACATTAAACTGACACAAAGTACGACTACATCGCCTGAAGGGCGATATGGTTGCACGCGAAAGTGAAAATGAATAATCGTAATTGGTTTACATGGATATTAATTATTAGACATCGAAAATACCTTCATTCAATAAACGATAACACTGTATTGAATAGGCAACAACAATAGAGATGTCAGTGCCAATAGTGACGGGACTAACGAGTACCTCGTATACACACGATTACCCTACAATTAAAACATCATCAGCAAATATTTGATAATGCACTCCGAATTTGTCTAAGACATGACGTAATGATATTATATAAACATTATTATATAAACACACACACACACACGCACACACACGCACACACACACACATACACACACAAACACACACACACACACCCACACACACATACACACACACACACATACACACACACACATTACATTACATTACATTACATTAAGACATTTATATCATCATATCATATCATGTATTTGTCACCATCATATAATTTACGCAATCGTTGTGACAGGGACCCACATAAGCATGCGCTTTTTTTCATGTGGGCCCTTTACAATGAATAAAGACAACGTACAAAAAAAAGTGACATCGTAACAAGATAAAAATATTTACAACCAATATAGGCACACTGCTGAATCAGTCGATCGTCTCTCGACACTTCGAAGCATCACTGATTATTTACATTTATCTTGATTCATCCCTTCAATGAATTTCTTCTTAAATGTCTTCAGTGTCCTACTTTGTTTGACGCATTTTTTTATTCCATTCCACACGGTTACTCCTCTAACGCTCAAGCTTTGTTGTCTAGCTCGAGTTCTCGGGAACCTCTGTGCAAATTTGTCCGGGTGTCTCTTGTTTATTTGAAATAAAGCCTGCAGGTGTTTGGGTAATAAATTATTGTGTGCTCGGTACATGAAAGCTGCCGTGTTCAACTGTACTAAACTGTTGAAGTCAAGAATTTTATACAAGTTGAAGTGAGCTTTTGTGGTCTCATAAACTCTTATCTTTGCTATTATACGTATCAAACGTTTTTGAGAAGTTATAATTTTTGTCAGTCTAGATTCATAAGTTGCTCCCCAAATATTATTACAATAATCCAGGTAAGGTCTTGCAAGGCTATTATATAAAGTTACACTGGCTTTTTCACCGATAAAATTTCTCAGTTGGAACATAGAATAGGATATTTTTGCCAACTTGTTTGTAACTGAGTTTATATGATTGCGCCATGTTAGATTTTGGTCAATTGTTAGTCCCAGAAATTTGACGGACTCAACCTCCTCAATGACCGTTCCACCTACTTTCACAGAAATTCCACAGTCTTTTTTATTTTTCTGGTTTTGAAAGCATATGTACTTTGTTTTGTCGGTGTTTAGTACAAGTCTGTTTTCATTCAGCCATTTGTCAACACGTTTTAATTCTCCATCAATAGTTCTTTGTATATCCTCAATATACGGGCATGAGAAGAATAAATTCGTGTCATCAGCGAAAAGCACCTTTTTACAGCTATTTGATACGCTGAGTAAGTCGTTAATATACAGGAGAAAAAGTTTAGGGCCAAGGACCGACCCCTGTGGGACTCCATATGTGATGACTTTTTTGTCCGATATCGCCCCACGATAATCGACCATTTGTTGTCGTTCATTCAGATAACTCTCGACCCAATCTTTTGGCTTGCCTCGTATGCCGTACACTTCCAACTTATTTACAAGTATTCGATGATTCACTGTGTCAAACGCTTTTCTCAAATCTACAAATATTCCTATTGTGAAATTGTTCTTGTCCAAGGAGTTGGAAATGAATTCGATGGTATCGGCGATTGCGTCATTCACAGACTTTTTCGACTGAAACCCATACTGACCAGAAATTATGATTTTGTTTTTTGAAATAAACTAGCTCAATCTTGAATCAAACAATTTTTCTCAAATTTTTGAAAATTGAGGAAGAAGAGAAATTGGTCTATAGTTTGTGAAATTTGTTCTTTTGCCTTTTTTGAAAATTGGTATGACTTTGGCTGTTTTCATTTGAGCAGGGAAAACTCCAAGTGTGAACGACAGGTTGCAAACATACTGAAAAGGTGTTGAAATGGACCTGACCGCTGTTTTTAGCAATCTCATGTCGATAAAGTCATCATCACAGGATTTCTTGCTCTCACATGACATGATGACGTTGCAGACCTCAGCTTCGGTGACAGGACTCAGGAAAATCGTTGACTCAACTCTTTTCATATTTATTGTCTTGAGATCTGCCGTGGCTTTTGGAATATTTTTTGTCACATAATTAGCTGCTTCAACAAAGAAGTTATTGAATGCGTTCGAGATATCATCGCCAGATTTGTAATCATGGCCGTTCTGATGAAACACACATGAATGAGTGTCAGTTTTTTCTCGTCCTAACGCTTTGTTCAGGATTTTCCATGTGCTTTTTGTGTCATTTTTTGCTTGGTGGAGAGCATTTGAGATGAAATTTTGTTTCGCCTGACGTATATGGGAAGTAAACATGTTTCGATATTCCTTATATCTCATATTATCTTTTTATAATCGAGTCTCTAGGAATTTCTTTTTATATTTACATGATGTTTTCAGTGCACTTGTCATCCATGGCCTAGTTTCCATTCTATTGTATCTCCTGATTCTGCGAACAGGGAAACAATGGTCAACGAGCGTGATGAACTGGTGTAGAAAATCACTATAGGCTTGATCAACGTCCTCATATTGAGTGCATGTCCAGTTTTTTTACCCAATAGTTCCAAGAATTCTTGTTCAGACTTCCTTGAAAATGTCCTCATCAATACACTTTCTCTTTGCCTAGAATCGCCTGGTCCACCAACTAGTGCATAAATGGGTAGATGGTCACTGATGTCAAAAGTGACTGTTCCTGACATAATCTTTTTTTTGGTAACGTTGGTGAATATATTATCAATAGTCGTTTGTGATGTCGATGTTATTCTTGTGGGTGATGTAATCAACGGAACAAAACCGTGACCAAAAAAAGCGTTAATTAGGCTATTTGTTTCCTGTTCATCCTTCTTTGCGAAGTCTACGTTGAAGTCTCCTACTACAAACCAATTATTTTTGTCACTTTTTTCGAGAGTTTCACACACAAAATCTACGAAGCTCCTCATACTCGACGCTGGAGACCTGTATACACAGGTTATAATAAAAACGTGGTGATTGAAGTTCGCTTTCAATGTTAGTGCTTCTAACACACCATTTGTTTGTGTAGCCTCGACTGAATTTTGATCTACAATTACTTTATTGTCAATGTAAACGGCTACTCCCCCTCCTCTTCTACTGTTGCGATTCGCAGTGAAAAGCTGATATGTTTTTAACTGATATAAGTCTAAGTTAGTATTATTATCGAACCAGGTTTCCGATACTGCGATTATATCAGGATTATATCAGGCTGCGATTATATCGCGCTTTTCACCCGAGGGTCTCAAAAGCGCTCACACACACACACACACACACACACACACACACACACACACACACATACACACACACAAACACACACACACACACACACACACACACACTCAAGCACAAGAGTCATAACATACACAATCACGAACACACATACTCACCTACATACACACACACAAAACAGACAAGTACATATGCGCACAAACACAAACATACACTCACGTTTACATACTCAAAAACACAAAAATACACACGCACATACATATTGAATAAGATAACACAGCAGGCATACAGCACAGAAGACAACACAACATATAACACATTAAGACAACACAGCAGGCATACAACGACATACACTCAGATTGAAAAATCACAACACAATAGACACACAAATACAAACGAGAAAACACAACACAACAGACACACAATGACATACACTCAAACAAATAGACAGAGAACACAACACAACAGACACACAAACACAGATAACAGAGCTCAACACAATAACACACAGACATCATACAATGGAGAAACATACATACACAAGAACGGAAAACACACGCATGAAACACATACACATAGAAGACAGAATTAGGAAACAATCAGACCCTATATTCAGTACTAATATATACAATATTATTAAGACAGTAATAAGACTTAGTGATGAAGAATTTTTTTATGTTTTTTGAAAAGAGATATAGATTTGATTGCGCGTATAGAGGGAGAAAGTCTATTGTAGATACGAGGTCCACACACACACACACACACACACACACACACACACACACACACACATACACACACACACACACACATATATATACATACACACACACATACATTACATTACATTAGGTAGATATTTATATAGCGCCCTACACCTAGAGGGTCTCTGCACACGCACACACACACACACACACACACAAACGCACACACACAGACACACTTACACACACACACACATAGCCACACACACACACAGAAAGTGAAAGGTAAAGAAAGAAGAGAGATAATTTACACCTTATAATCATCACTAATATAGACAATGTTCTCTAGAGTATAATACGATTTCACCACGAAAAATTTCTTTTAGTGTTTTTGAAGACAGGGATAGAATTGATAGAACGTAGTGTTGGGGAGAGCTTATTGTAAATACGGGGTCCTAAGATAGAGAAACAACGATTATAGTGAGTATGTCTAGAAGGAAAAGCAGGTTCCAATAAGAGACGGGAATCATCAGTTGACCTAAGTGTACGAGTAGATTTCTTGAAGGATAGAAGTTCAAATAAGTACGAGGGCTTACGGAGAATAAGAGTGGAATGAATGATCAAACAGATGCGGTAGTCAATAAGCGCCTTAATAGGAAGAAGTCCCAATTTTTGTAGATAGGGAGAGACATGAGAGCCAGCAGGGAGATTGTAGATTAGACGACAAGCTTTACTAATAACAGATTGAAGTTTGCGAAGCTGGCGGTGGTTCAGAGAAAGAAAGAGCGAACAACAGTATTGTACCCTACTGAGAATGAAAGAATTAGCTAGTTTGAAAGCAGCAGAGACAGTTAAATATCTACGGATAGAATAGATTCGCCTAATGTGAAAGTTACATACCCTAATGATATCAGAGATGTGTGGTTCAAAAGAAAGAGAATCATCTAGCAAGACACCTAAGCTACGAACAGTTTTAGAGAGAGGAACAGATAGACAAGTTAAACTTCTAGAAAATTGAAAATGGATAAATTTTGTCTTATCCGGATTGAGCTTGAGATGGTGGGACAAAGACCAGGTTTCAATGTCATCCAAGAGAGAAGAAACAGAAGATTGGGAAATAGTATCAGATGAGAGAATAATTTGTATGTCATCCGGAAAGATTTGGAAAGTGACATCATGACGATGAAGGATTTCACCTATGGAGGTTAAATAAATATTAAAAAGGAGAGGGCCTAGGACGGACCCCTGTGGGACACCGTATGAGAGTGGGAAAGACTCACTACAAGAATCACTGGTACAAACAAGCTGAGATCGTGAAAGAAGATAAGAGCGGAAGAATGATAATGCAGCGCCACTAATACCTAGGTTGGATAGAGTATTGAGTAGAATTAGATGACCAACAGTGTCAAAAGCCGCAGAGAAGTCCAGTTGAATGAGAAGAACATCCTTAAAAGCAAGAGTAGATTTAAGAATAGAGTCATAGAGGAAGAGAAGCGAGGTTTCTGTTGAGTGAAAACTACGGAAGCCTTATTGTTCAGGGAGAAATAGATCATGGCGCTCAAGGTAGTCCGAAATCTGGACATAAGCGGCCATTTCAAGCGATTTGGATAGCCAAGGAATTCTAGAGATGGGACGATAGTTAGACAAACAATTGGGATCAAGGTTAGGTTTTTTTCAGGATAGGGAGTATACTTGCGCTTTTAGACGCAAGGAATTCACCGAGAGAGAAAGAGGAATTGATAAAATAGGTAATGAAAGGAAGAAGTAACTCAATACAGTTGGGGATTCGAGCTAGGTTAATAGGGTCCAGGGAGGAAGAACGAGTGCGCACACGCCTCAGTAGTAGCCTGCAATCAGAGATGGAAATCGGAAAGAAAGAATGAAAAATGGCGGAGGTGGTGGGAGAATAAGACAATGTAGCAGTAGGGAAACGACAGCATATATTCGAAATTTTATTCTCAAAGAAATGAGAGAATAGGGAAGGTAAGCGAGTTGGGTCACTATCAGGAAACACAAGGGTATTAGATTTACCTAGAGTTTATTGAAAATATTCCAGAGGGATTTACTGTTGAGACAGGAGGAAATTTTATTATTATAATAGGATTTTTTGGCGTCCTCACACAAGATATAGATAAAGATAAGATGGTGACGCCGTGCAACACAATAAGATTGCCATGATGCATCATTTTTCAGACGCAACCAATGGCGCTCAAGTCGTCTAAGAGAAGTTTTGGAGCTACGAATTTCACTATTGAACCAGAGACTATGAAGAGATGAAGAGGAACGGAACTTCTTAACAGGAACAAGCTGATCTCTAAGAAATTCCAGACAGGAGTTGAAATATTTACAGAGATCATAAGGGGGTGAGAAACAAAACGAATCATAATTGAAAGAAGAAAATATCTGGTTACATAGAGAGTCGTAGTCAACAGTAAGATAATCTAGAAACTGTATTGTCGAGAAAACGGTTACACTTTATTGGATGAACTTAGCATACACACATAATGGTATTCACAAACACTCGCAATATGACACCCGCACACCAAGACGTCTCGTGGGTGACTGACTTGGTCCAGTGTTTGACATGGGGCGCCATCTAACGCTCCTTACATCTCCCTTTCTACGGAGAGTATCTTCTCGGTGGACGGATGGCACGGCCTGCTCTTGAGACGATCGGCGGAGAGTCGTTTTGAGTCAACACCACCGGCGTCGCTGCTCGTGCTTCCAACAGTGTGCCAGGACTCGTATCTTCATTTGTTCCTGGGTCATCACTGACATTGTTTGGCGATGCTGTGGCGGTGTCAGCTGGTCTTATGAAGCCTTTGTTTCGGCGTAAACTCCGTCCGGATTCTGTTAGGACCTGATATGACCTCGGGTGTTCGGTTGATCTGGAGACAACTCTGCCCCGCTGCCATGTATTGTTCTCTTGTCGGATGTATATGGGCTCTCCAGTATTGAAATCGGGGCGGGTTGCTGCCGAGCGATTGTAATGTGTCGCCTGCTCGTCTTGCCGCTCCTGTAGTCTCGCTCGGTGTAAATCTCGGTCAATATTCTGGTTGCTCACGATGCCTGGAAGGACACCCCTCAGTCTTCTGTTCATCAGGAGCTCGGCAGGGCTGGGTAGTTTCCTGTCGATCGGTGTCGCCCTCAGATTCAAAAGAGCGAGCTGCAGGTCGTCTCCACTCTCATTCACCTTTGTCATTGTTTGCTTTAGCGTTTGTATTGTGCGTTCGATCAAGCCGTTCGACTGGGGGTAGTGTGGCGAGCTGCTGATGTGATGGATGTTCCATTCTTCCGTAAAGCGTGCGAACTCGTGCGAACTAGTTTAGTTTGTTCGGCATCGCGGAAACTGGGAATTATAAGAAAGGCATATCGGATGTTCGGTAGCAGTGTAGGCACCATTCGTTCCTTGTAAATACTAATGTGTTATATTCTTGTATTTAGGCGCACACTTTTATTACATACATACATGCTACGTTATTCGTTACACTGTCGTATAAATTTGATGAAAAATGTTGTAGCACGTTATTCCAAACTATTGTCTGCGCGAAACATGTGTAGTGTATTGAACCATGTCCTAGGGAACCACACATAATTAAAACATAATCTTGTTTTGTGTTTAAATGTTTTTTATGTATGCATAAGTGACGTTTGTATAGTTTTTGAATTGTGTACGTCCATGTTCGCTTGTTCATACGCATCAACGTGCATGTGTATTTGCTATTCATGTGTGTTGCCTATTTAGATATACTGTTGTACACTGTTGTACTACACTAAACTGTAATGTATTGTGTATGTGTATGTACGTGTTGCACCCCGGTCCTCTATGCATTTAGTCGCGTGCTTTGCGCAAAAGCACAACCGTTTTGACCACTATCAGCTCGAGTTTATGTGGTTGTCGGACACACTTCCGGCGCGCTCCGACAACGGCATGAATCATCGGGCTATATAAGTGGGCGCACAATGCTGAGTGAACTCATTGTTCCTGCGCACTCGCCACTCTCTCCAGCAACACTGCAAGCACATCTCCAGCTGCTCCTCTGCAATACTCGCCTTGTGTTTAATGTTATTTCGCCGTGCTGTTTTGCAAGTCTACGCTGTACTTGCTAATACACTGGAAAAACCCATCTGCTTTTTCTGCATTGTAACGTATCCCTCGCATCTCTTCACGCCTTTTTAAAGGCGCACTCTTTTAGCGATTACACCTCATATGCGCCTTTATAAAGGCCAATTTTGTCAACGAATTCCGCAATTTTACGCCTTGCTAAAGGCGAATAATTGGTGAACTCTTGCGCAATCGTGGTGGCCCTTGTGCAACACTCCGTGCAGCTGGTTTTTCACGCCGGTTGCCATGGCTACCAACAGCAGCACAATCTCAAAAAGTTGTTTTCGCTGTTTCATTTTGCCAATTCTGGAGTACTGCGCCCCCGTGTGGTCTTCTGCTGCGGATTGTCACCTCAATCTCATCAACAGAGTTGTTAGAACTTGCAAGTTCCTCTGTGGTGACTTGGTTCTTGGTGATCTTTGCCATCGTCGAAAGGTCAGCAGCGTGTGCATGCTGTACAAGATCAAGCACAACGACCATCATCCGATGAGCAAGTCAATTCCTGATGATTTCGTGGCAGCAAGAAGCACACGGTTTACATCTAAACAGCATTCCCAGTGCATGGCTCCAATTCGTTGTCGTACAAAACAATTCCAACGTTGTTTTCTTCCGGCCACTGTGTCTACTTGGAACACGTTGAAGGAGGAGGCTTTCTCGCAGAACAATTTGAACAAATTCAAGGCCAAAGTAAATGAAATGCTACTGAAAGAGCGGAATTGACTGTTGAGTCTTATTAATTGTATATTTATTCATATTTATTGTTATTTATTCATGCTTATTGTTATTTATTTTCTATTTATTTATATTTATTCCTATTTTACTCTCTATTTATTACTATTTATTATTGGTTGTTGTTATTTATTAAATTATACTTTTACTCAGTGTTGGCTGTTGTTGTTTATTGAATCATATATATTGTTGTTGCTTTTAATTGAGTCATATTTATTGTTGTTGTTGTTTATTGAATCATATTTATTGTTGTTGCTGTTTATTGAATCATATTTATTGTTGTTGTTGTTTATTGAATCATATTTATTGTTGTTGCTGTTTATTGAATCATATTTATTGTTGTTGTTGCTTATTGAATCATATTTATTGTTGTTGCTGTTTATTGAATCATATTTATTGTTGTTGTTGTTTATTGAATCATATTTATTGGTGTTATTGTTTATTGAATCATATTTATTTGTGTTGTTGTTACTTATTGAATCATATTTATATTTATTGTTGGATGTTTCTTATTGAATCATATGTATTGTTCTTGATTGTTATTTATTACTTATTTATTAATATTTATTCTTATTTATTGATGGCTGTTATTTACTGAATCACATATTTATTGTTGATTGTTATTATTTATTGAGGAACGTGGGCGGAGTGACATTATGGATTGTTATCGGATGATGGTTTATTATTTATTGTTATTTATTTATTATTTTCTTTCCAACTCTCTTTCTAGACTTTTTTCTCTTCGAACTCTCTTTCTCTCTGAATCTTTTGGGCGCTTCCGGTACATGGGGCCACCTTAGGGTGGTAATAGTGCTTGCACTCTTCCCATGCTACTGGATTTGCCTGTAATTAATAATAATAATAAAACTAAATTGTGGTCCGTTGTCGCTCACCATCTTCTCGGGAATTCCAAATTCCGCAAATGTCTGCTTAAGTGCATCTTTCACTGCAGTCGAGCTGCAGTACGAAGGCATTCGCCGTACAATTGGGAACTTCGAGTAGTAATCAGCGATGGCTAGGTATTTCTTGCCACCCCAATCGAAAAGATCGGCTCCAACAACTTGCCAGGGTCGAGTTGGTACCTCAAGTGGTAGTAACGGTTCCTTCCGTGGCGCCTTTGCGAATTTGTTACAAACAGGACAGCTCTTGCACATGTCTTCTATGTCCTTGTTGATCCTTACCCAAAATACACATTCCCGAGCCAACAGCTTGCACTTTTCTTCACCCAGATGTGCCCCGTGCAACTGCTTCAGGATCATGGATGTTCTTGATGATGGGATGACAACGCGCTGTCCTCTCATGACTACACCATCAACAATTGATAATTCGTCCCGATATGGCCAGTATGCACGCTGATCCTCCCGGATGTCTCCGATTCTCTCGGGCCATCCCCTGTTTATTGTCTCGCTGAGTGTTTGCAACTCAAGGTCCTTTTGTGTCTCATTCCGAATATCTCTGATCCGCTGTGGATCGAAATGGAAGTGGTCGACTTGCACATTAAGATCGTTGCATGCCCCTGGCGCTCTAGACAGTGTGTCGGCCGCTGTAATGGCGTCTGGCTTGGCGTATTTGATCTCGTAGTCATATGGCTGCAGTGCTAGAAGCATTCTTTGCAGTCGAGGAGGGGCAGCATGAAGGTGTTTCTTCTGAATCATCTCCAGCGGTTTTTGATCGCTATGCACCGTCACCGGTCCACCATATATATACGTATGGAATCTCCGACATCCGAAGACTACTGCTAGTAGTTCTCTCTCAATGTTTGCGTATCGTTTCACGACATCTGTCAGGGCTTTGGATGCGAATGCGATCGGCCTGCCTTCTTAGATGAGCACGGCTTCCAAGCCTTTTTGGGACGCGTCTACTTGGATTTCGGTGAGTTTTTGTGTGTCGTAATATGACAGCGTCGTTTCTTTCGATATTGCTCCCTTGACGTCCTCGACAGCTGCTGCATGCTGGGGTAGCCAGTCGAAAATTACCTCCTTTCGCAGCAAGTCTCGCAGTGGTGCCGTTTTCTCAGCCAGGCCGATTATAAACGGGCTCATGTAGGTTGCCAAACCCAGAAATTCTTGCAATTCAGTCTTGTTGCATGGCTCCTTCATGTCCTGTAAGTCTTTGACTTTATCCGGGTCTGGGTGTTTCCCGCTTGCGTCAAAAACTGCTCCGAAGAATTTGACGCTACTGCACTTTATGAAGCACTTACTGCTGTTAAAAGTCAGTCCCGAACGTCTTGCTACTTTCATCAAGTTGTGAAGACGGATGTCGTGTTCTTCTTCAGTGGTGGAGTACACCACAATGTCGTCGGCAATGCCAATGGCACCTGGGCATTGCTCGAGTATTGCATCCATTTTTTGTTGGAATACGTCCTGCGACATCCTCAACCCGAATGGCATTCTGTTGTATCGGAAACGTCCGAACGGTGTGTTGAACGCCGTGAGTTCGGAACTTGCATCATCCAATTCCACCGACCAGTATCCGTCCTTGGCGTCCAATTTACTAAAGAATTTTGCTCCGGCTAACTGGTGCGATATCTCATCAAGTGTGGGGGCGCGGTGGTGAGTTCTCATGATGCATTTGTTGAGGTCCTTTGGGTCCAGACATACTCTTAATCGTCCGTTTGCTTTCCGCGTACACGTGAGGCTGTTCACCCATTCGGTTGGCTTTGTTACGCGCTCAATAACCCCTTGAGTCTCCATTTCGTTAAGAGTCTGCTGTAAATCATTTTTTACTTTGATTGGTACTTGTCTGGGTGCATGTACCACCGGCTGGGCTCCGGATCGCAAAACGATGCGGTACTTCCCGGGCATGTGTCCGATAGTGTCGAACCTGTCCGGGTATTGTGCCTTCAGTTGATCTGTACTGTGCACTCGGTCAATTGACTCTTGGTCTTGCCGACTATGGTCGTTCACTGTGTACAAAACGCACGTTTGTCCCAGCTGGCTGCTTGTTGGTGACTCGTTCTTATCATGTCGACGTACCCGCACAATATCAAGCGCCTTGCACGACGGCCAGCCGAGGAGAGCCGGGCGTTTTGTGTCGACCACGAAGAAATCTAGTGTAGCGGTTTTGCCATTTTCGTTTCGACATACCAAGCTCATAATGCCGAAATGCCTTATAGGCGTTGGTTTACTTGAGTTATCATGGTACGCTGTGAGCACCGAGCGGCACGGTCTGGTGTGGCCACTGGCGGGTTTCTCGCGCTGAAACAATTTTTGGAACATACGCAATGGCAAAATATTGCCAGCAGCACCGGTATCCACCTTGAATTTCATGCCGAACACGGTGCCAAACCGTTCAGTATCCAGGTTTGTGTACACTTCATGTTCGGTGCCTTCGACTTCGTCCAAGGTGTTGATGCGGAGTTTGCACACAAGATTGTCGACTTCAATGTCCTCGTCATGCTTTTCGATTTCATGTGCATTGCGCGGACGCGTTGCGTGACACATTGAAGCCCAATGATCCCGCCTACCACAATTATTACATGTTGTGCCATACGCGGGGCAGTTGCGCCGCCCCTGCTCATGTTGTCTTCCACAATACGTGCATGTGACGGAGCGCCCGCTTTTCCACGCGCCTGTCATGCCCTTCTTGCTCGCGTTGAATGAATCACCCGATCTGCGCGTGCAGACGGCGTCGTCTGCCTTATGTGTGTCTGTCTGTCTGCCTGCTAGGCCCTTCTTGCTCGCGGGTGTTGCTGCATTCCATTTCACGGCGTCATATTTCTGCTGGTCTGCTGTATTCATACGGGATAACTGCTCCATATGAGTCAACGATGCCTCGACCGTCCTGTCACTATCTAATACCTCGGATAGCTTAAGCGTGTCGTGCATGAGGAGTTTTTTTTGCAGCTCGGGGTGTTTGGTGCCAGCGATTACTTGGTCTATAATTCGATCCTCTAATTCCGAGCACCGTCCGTCTGTGTCGCTATTATCCTTGAAACGACATTTCAGTGCCTGCAGTTTGCACCGTGACACGAAATTCGTCATGTTCTCGTCTGGTGCTTGTCTAAATCTTTGCAATTCCAAGCGACTGATGCGAAAACTCGTACTAGGCTGGATTTGTCTCGTGAGCTGTTCCCATATATGCTGCGGATCGCGTCGTTCTTCCTCTGTCATGGTCCAGGAGTTGTACATCCTTATGCCTGTTTCCCCGGCAAACAGAAGTATGTGGTCCACTTGTTTATCCGTCGAGATGTTCTGAACTGAAAATTACAGCTCGCATTTCTGCCTGAACATGGATATCACGTTCATTCGGTCTTCATCATCCCAGTTCATACTTGGCGTGAGTCGTTCCATGGCTGCCACCATGTAATGTCGAGAAAACGGTTACACTGTATTGGATGAACTTAGCATACACACATAATGGTATTCACAAACACTCGCAATATGACACCCGCACACCAAGACGTCTCGTGGGTGACTGACTTGGTCCAGTGTTTGACATGGGGCGCCATCTAACGCTCCTTACAGAAACGTGACACTTTTATGCGATCTTAAGCTGAGAGGAATAAGCGCGGAAAATTCAATTAAGGAGTGATCTGAAACAGAGGAATCAATAGGGAAGACAGTCAAATCCTTGATAGAAATAGGGGAGTCACTGAATGAGAGCACTGTCGAGTCACTGAATGAGCAATGTCGAGGGTGTGACCATGTGCATGAGTAGAACCACATACATGATTTACTAAACCATAGGAAGAAATTAATTCAAGAAACGAAGAAGAACACGATTTGAGATGAGGGGCATCTAGTCAAAGATTAAAATCGCCGCAAAAGAGAATCCTAGAAGAAAACATAGAAATAAGCGTATCAATGAGAACAGTAAACTCATCTAAGAAAACAGAACTAGATACATAGTTACCACGATAGATTGAAATAATACAGACAGGGAGAGAGAAACGGCTAGTGATCTTACAGCAAACATATTCGAAGGAATTTATACACACATTTAGCTTACATTGAATAAGACGAATACAATCAGAATTAAAAATAATAGCAGCACCACCACCAACAGACTTAGAGGAATTATAACTATTGATGGAGCGAGACTGGTGATAAGCGGAGTAGTTAGAAGGAAGACAGCTATTAAAGGAAGAGATTTCAGAGAGAGAAAGCCAAGATTCATTCACAAAGAAAATGTCATAATTAACTAAGACAGAGAGAAAGAGAAAAATTTTAGACCTAATAGAACGTAAATTCCAAAGAGCACATCTTACATATTTACAATTAGCAGAAACAGATGGTGACATATTGAAATTAGGTTTAGGTGAAGAACACTTAGCGGTAAGACGAGAATGAGGATGACGAGTAGAATCATTGTCGCTGGAGGAGGACGAGGCTGGAAGATCTGGCTGGTCATTGGTCGGGTCTAGTTTCCCGGACGGCAGTCATCGATGGTCTGTGTGCGATGGAAGACCCGAGTTCTCACCGAGATTAGGCACGGGCACGCCGGGTCGAAGGATGAGGGGCAGGCGTTGCTACGACCAGCTCGCACACAGTTAGCGCATTTGCGCGCATCCTTCAGAGAACACGATTTGGTGGCGAGTTTGCCAGCACACCAGCCACAAGTGTTCTCGCGGGCCTGGCACTTGTCAGCCATGTGGCCGTGGCGCTGGCACTTGGCACAGCGAGTGACCCAGTAGCGGTCATGCACCACGCACCGACGGTCACCCAGGTACAGATATCCTGACTTCATCAAGGTATCCCGGATGGCAGGAGAGACGGCAACAACAACAGTCTTGGTGTGACCAGCAGACTTTCTCGAGAACAGCACCTTGAAGTTGGATGGGTGCGTCATAGCCGCTTTGACTCCGTCATTTTTGCGGCACACACAGTCAAAGATCTCGCTATCAGCGATGTCAGAACTGACCGATGTTATGGTCAGTTTTGGAACCATTTTGCCACGGCAGGAGGCATTGAGCTGTGTGTCAGTTTTCATGACCAGCATGGAAGACATTGTCGGCAGCTTTAGAGTCAGGAAGACTCACTTTGATGGCGCCACGTTTTGTTGTTCGCATCTTGATGACAGGAACAGATTTGAGGGCCTCAGACACACGTTTCTTGTCGACTGGAGCACTGTCTTGGGAGTGAACGATTATTTCACGTGTCACTGCCTGCGCGTATGACCGCGGATGTTGAACAGGCATCAGAGGCCGAGTGGGCAGCAGTGGCGGCGTCGGCAACAGTGGCGGAGTCGGCAACAGTGGCGGAGTCGGCAACAGTGGAGGAGTCGGCAACAGTGGCGGAGTCGGCAACAGCGGCGGAGTTGTTGACAGCAGCGGAGGCTTTGGGCAAGTAATTAGTGGCAGCTGGGCCTTGATTTCGCTGACGGTCTTAGTCAGCTGCACCAGAGATTGCTTCTCGGTCGATGAAGATTGGATCATGTCCACCATGGTTTGTTTGTCGGCGGTTGTTATGCCGACAAGGCTGTCCAGCCACTCCTGCATTTCGGCAGTGTTGCACTGACGAGCAAGAGAGCAATCCTCACAAGTGAAGGAGGCTC
>OU696586.1:4351248-4536248 GCA_916048095.2 Sacculina carcini
GATATTCACACCGCGGAAACGAGTACAAAACACCGAGAACAACGCACTCGGCACACCGCCGTACACTCTCACTCAAAGCTTCCGCGCACCGTTCACACTCACACCATGAACGCTTGATCTCGACTTCCCATGAAACTCAACGCGTCATCGCACCCCCTTTACACTGCCCATACTTCCCCCAGTTACATCGCCACCAAGACAGTACAGGATAGACGCACACGCGCACACATACACACGCACACACACACTCACATGCATACACATACACACACGTGCACACCATCTGCCATCACCAAACAAACATCTACCGCTCGCGCAAGGACCACAGCCACACAAACACGTGACTGCACACACACATACACGGCCTCTGCCAACGCGACCAGTGCTGCGCGTGTATACAGACACACAGACATACAAACGTTGAATGTCATGTAAGCAAACGTTCAATATATCGGAACAACTCGCGCATCGCTCGCTCTGGCGCCTCGGATGAACACTGTGAAATTACACTCCCCCCTGTTGCTCATCGCAACAAAAACACCGAGGGGCTACACGCCGTCGATTAGACCTCCGAGGCGATTCTGCGGGTGCGACGTCGTGCGATGCCACGTTGGCCCTCGGGGCTCGCCCAAAACTCACGACCAGCTCTTCATCGTCTGAAATCGGTTGCTGAGCGACTTCGGGCTCAGTATGCCGCATACGCAGGTCCCGAACATGTCGCGGTACACCGTCAACATCCACTGATTGATTAGACACAACACGAGTCACTACGCCGGGTAAATATTTGCTGTAACAGCGATTGTTTGGTGGCTTTGCCCACACCAAGTCACCTTGAACAAACGGGCACTCTTCGACGTCCTGGCGTGCAACAGATAAATCATGACTGAGTCCTTTCACTCGCGCAGTGTACTGATACAACATGTTGAATGGAGATGTTGATTCATCATTGTTTTGCGGCCGGACGTTGAACCAATATACAGCTTCCTGAATGGTGCATTGCTTGCGAGCAGCGATTGTTTTAACCGAACGATGACATCTCTCCACTATACCGTTGCCGGATGGTGCATGAGCACATCGGTAGTGGATTCTCACCCCCCCAACTGGTCGCGAATTGCCGAAACTCTCTGCTTCTGAACGCAGTGTCGTTATCGAGCAAAATTTCACGCGGGGCAGACCTCTCAAGAAACAGCGATTCAAGTAATGCCACCACAACAGCACTTGTCTGCACACGAACACATTTCCAAAGAGTGAACCGAGACGGTCCACAATCGATGATTGATAGGTAATGACAACCACCGTAGTGCGTGAAATCAATGGCAATCCTGTCCCACACATCTCTGACGCTCAAGTTTCCATTCCTCCACTTCACTGGGGCGGGATCTACGGAGTTGCACACATCGCATTTTCGCACTACTGCATATACCTCGCGTCGGGTTACACCTTGGTCGGCTTTTCGAGCAAAAAACAGTGACTTCCTGACGCCTGGGTGACCAGAATCGTGGTGGATATTACTGATCAGTTGATTTCTATCTATTCCAGCGGCACAAATCGGCGCGTCACGCAATTCATTATCCTTCAACCAGGTCCGTGGCACCCGAGTGAGCACATCTGCTTTGTTCTCTGCAGATTTAACGAGTTTCACTTCAATTGACATGTCATATTCATGTGCAAGATCGGCAATGAGGCTGATTCTGCGGCGAATGAGCATTTCCCCCGCGGCCTTTGTTTTGACGCGTGATTTTCCAGACAGCGCATCTTTCACCCATTTATGCACCACTGCGGAGTCCGTCATCAATTCGATACTTTTCATTTCCCACACAATGGCCAAATTGATGCCCTTGACCACCGCATCTAGCTCTGCCATATTAATATGCGTGGCGTCATCTCGTCTTAGCCATGCGGCATCTTCAATCACGTCTCCGTTTGACTCAAGACATGCTCCAATTGCCAGCGAGCTTGCGTCTACCCAAAGGCGAGCAGTAATCCCACTCACGTCCCAACGCCCATGTGATGGATCTTCTCGGTTGACTTTTCTGTCCAAATCAGCTACGACACTCTTGAGATGATCATCGTTGATTTCGTCGTCCCAGCCACACGACACAGCGTTCGCCTTTCTCTTGACAAATGCTGAAGCCACTCTCAACCAACCACACGACGGATAGTGAGCAATGAGTGCCCCACAATACGAAAACAATGACCTTTTTGTGAGCTTAGCTGGCAATTCCGGTAAATTGTTGTCTCTGGCCCAAGTGAGATGTCCACGCTCCTCCCAAACACGCAGACCCAATACTCTCGACCCATCTGCGACGACTTCGGGAGCCTTGCTGCTCAACCCATATCGTGCAAAGTGGCATTTGATGCGTTCCGGTGAGACAATATCGGCCTTGAACAAAATGTCATCCACATAGGCTGATGCCACACTTTCTATCTCTCGGTCCATCTTCAGTGTTGCGTCCACCACTGCCTTCATAACCATTGGCGCCACATTCAAACCAAATCCAAGTCTTGTGAGGCAAAAGCGAGTTCCGTCGATCACAACAGTTTGATACGGCCACAGTGACTGGTCAACTCGAATCTGCAAGTAAGCTTTCTCAAGGTCCAATATACCCACATTGACGCCCATACGCCGCCATTCACGCAGCTTTTGGCCGCACGCGTCAGCATCCGCTGTGTGGCTATCAATGCTTTTGTTCACTTCCCTGTAGTCGAGTACCGGCCGGACCTTGTTTTTATTTGGCTGCTCGACAGCCATCAACGGTATGAGGCCTTTTACCGGACCGAACCTGGCTTCATCATACTCCACCAGCCAACCTCTGGCAATCCAATCACGCAATTCCGTCACGTACTGAGGTCGATTAGACTTTTTCACGTGGTATTCTGATATCTGATTGTGTAACATCCCAGGCTCTACACCGTTGGCCCACTTCCAGCGAACTGTCCAGAAACCACCCCTGTCGGTGAATGATAGTGAAAAATCCTTTTCATCGACGTGTATGTCGTCATCCACATGCTTTTTATCCTCAGACGAACCCAACGCAGTGTGAGTGTGCACCAGTTTACCACGTAACACAGAATCATTCGCACATGGATTGAACGTAATATTACTGTCAGGAGATATACACACACCCTTCAACGACGTGATGGCATTCATTCCCAAGATGAAATCGAACCCCAGTGGCCTTGTCTGTGAAACAACAACTTCATGGCACGGTAGAACATCATCACCAATACTGAGTGTCACTGTGCCCGTGCCCAACGTCGAGAATCTCTCACCGCTCATGGTTACGACACTCACCTTTTTGCGCGCCCATTTTCTGCAGCAGGACACATGTGCTATGCTTTGACTGCAGCCCGTGTCGACGAGCGCACGTCGCTCAACACCGTCGATGGTCGCATTCACCGTCGGTAGCGTCCTGGCTAATATTGTCTCGGAGAGGAGTCCGGCGCTGACGACGCCTCTCCGCTGTCGTTTCCCGACTTGCCCTGACTGTCTCGGCCGTTTTGTTTGTTGTGCTTGTCGTGATCAAATCTGCTGCGGTTGCGGTTGGATGGACAATGACGCTGGCTATGACCAATGCCTCCGCAACAGAAACACTTGATTTCTCGTTGTGCTGTATGAGTTGCTGTTGGTTCCCTGGCGGCCAGACACACTTCGTTGTGCTGGTTCTCTTGGAGCAGTATGCGAGCCCTAGCTGTCAGCTGTGGCAGATCCAGCGACTCAAGTCGAGAATTCGCACGTAACGTTGTGCGCACCTCTGCAGGCAAGCCCGAGACAAATGCACACCGGAGAGCCATGTCAGGTACTCCACCAAACGCTGAAGCCAATCTCTTGAGATCGGCCAGGTATACATCGGGCGTCTCGTTGGGGTGTAGAGTGCGGGCATGAAACCGCTCGTAGGCTGTGTACGGATCAATTCCAAATGCCGCTTGCAGGGCCGACTTCACTTTCTGCACGCATTTTCTGTCAGAGATCGGTAGCTGCTGGTACACAGCAAAAGCACCGCCGGCCAAACGCAGAGCAATGACGGTTGCCACGTCAGTCACGCCTCGAAGCTCACACACGAGTTCCAGTCTGTCCAACCACTCTGTGATATTCTGCGCGTCCGATCCACTGAACTCTGGAATTAGACGCACGTCCATGCTGGTCCCTTGTTCATCACCGTGCACCGACATGGCCGAAATAGCTTGTAATTGTATTGGAGAACAAATGATGGACGATGAAATATATATAACACAATCACACAATCGCACAATATGACACCGAGTAAATACACACAACGCTCGATATTCACACCGCGGAAACGAGTACAAAACACCGAGAACAACGCACTCGGCACACCGCCGTACACTCTCACTCAAAGCTTCCGCGCACCGTTCACACTCACACCATGAACGCTTGATCTCGACTTCCCATGAAACTCAACGCGTCATCGCACCCCCTTTACACTGCCCATACTTCCCCCAGTTACATCGCCACCAAGACAGTACAGGATAGACGCACACGCGCACACATACACACGCACACACACACTCACATGCATACACATACACACACGTGCACACCATCTGCCATCACCAAACAAACATCTACCGCTCGCGCAAGGACCACAGCCACACAAACACGTGACTGCACACACACATACACGGCCTCTGCCAACGCGACCAGTGCTGCGCGTGTATACAGACACACAGACATACAAACGTTGAATGTCATGTAAGCAAACGTTCAATATATCGGAACAACTCGCGCATCGCTCGCTCTGGCGCCTCGGATGAACACTGTGAAATTACAGGTATGAAGAGATATTTCGCAGAAGTAGACTGGAAAGACTTGCTGGAAGCAGAAAGTGTACAAGGAAAATACAATGCCTTTTTAGAGATCTACAAAAGGGGTGTGCAACAATTTGTACCAAAATTCAGAGAAAAAAATGCTGTTGAAAAAGAATGGTTCAATAAAAAATGTGAAAGGGCACGTGTGCAAAAAGAAGAGGCCTGGAAAAGAATGAGAAGACGGAATACGTTGAGAAATAGAGAGAAATTCAAAAAAGCCCGCAACCATTACGTGAGTGTGAGAAGGCAGGAGGAAAGACAATATGAGAAAAGCATTGTAGACAAGAGTAAATATGAACCAAAGTTGTTTTACAAGTTTCTAAACAAAAAATTGAAAAGTAAGGTTGCTATAGACAAATTGATTGTGGATGGCGAAATTTACGAGGAAGCAGTAGATATTTGTGAAGTCATGAACAGGAAGTTTCAAGAGGTGATAGTTGATACCAGACTGGGAATTGACTATATTGAAGTATATCGCGAAGAGATTGAGAGGCGCCTGAGTGGTCTTCAATGTAGAAAAGCAGTTGGTCCAGATGATATCGCCGCGGTGATCCTGAAAGAATGTAGATATGAACTCCTCACACCGGTGTTCGATATTGTCCAAGGTAGCCTGTCACAAGGAATTCTTCCCCAGGAGTGGAAGCTGGCGAATATAATACCGATATACAAAGGAGGAGAGAGAGACAAACCGCTGAATTACAGGCCTATCTCACTAACAAGCGTCATGTGTAAATTGGTGGAGTCGATCATTAAGGACAGATGGGTATCATATTTGGAGGATAACAGTATTTTAAATGAGACACAGTATGGATTCAGGAGTGGAAGGTCTTGTGTTGCGAACTTGATGAGTTTTTATTCTAGGGTGATAGAAACAGTGCATGAAAGAGATGGATGGGTCGATTGTGTATATCTGGACCTGAAAAAGGCGTTCGACAGGGTTCCACGAAACAAGTTATTGTGGCAAATTGAGCATGAAGGAGGGATACGTGGAAAGCTTTTGGATTGGATGAGAGATTATTTGAGCGGACGTAAAATGAGAACAGTTGTAAGAGGTGCCAAATCGACGTGGAGAGAAGTCACAAGTGGCGTCCCTCAAGGATCAGTGCTTGGACCGATAATGTTCCTGGTGTACATAAATCAAATGACGGAGAGAATAGGCAGTTACGTGAACATGTTTGCAGATGATGAGAAAATTTTGAGAAGAGTGAAAGATCGGACCAGCTGCCAACAATTGCAAGAGGATCTAGACAGGCTATATGAGTGGAGTAGGGAATGGGGCATGGAGTTTAATGCCAGCAGGTGCCACGTTATGGAATTTGGTAAAGGAAAACTCAGACCATCGAGATGTTATATGTTGGGCGAGCACAAACTGCAGAAGGTGACTGCCGAAAGAGATTTGGGTGTAACTATTGAGGATGATCTGTCGCCGGAGAGGCATATAACCAGAGTAGTGAATGCGGCGTATAGAACCATAAAGAATATAAGGGTCTCATTTAACTTCATGGATGTGGAAGTGGTAAAAAAATTGATAAAAAATGTGATAAGGCACCCACTAGAATACGCGGCAGTAATTTGGGCTCCCCACAATAAAAACATATCGCTAGGTTAGAGAAAGTCCAAAAAGTAGCGACTAAGCTGTTAACATTGTGGTATCTTGGCATTTGGTCTGGCAGCTTTGGGTTATGGACAGTTGGCAACTCAAGTATCGTGTGTGCTGGTTTATGTGTGATGGAATGAGTGTGTTGGGAGCGTGTTGAATTACCAGATGGTTTGCTGTATTACCAATGTGTTGCTTGAATTATCGGTTGCTTTGCTGTGTTAAGATATAACATTACGTTTCAACGTTCTCAGTATAATACCTGGCGACGAAAGTGGGATGTTTCCGTTTGAAGGGCCCAAGGCTTATCATCGAGGCGATGATTTTGAATTATGGCTGGGAACGGTTGAAGTTTATTTAGAGGCTGTGGATATAACAGCAAGTCAAAGAAAAAAGTCAGTTTTGCTACATCTACTGGGGCCAGAAATTCAACAAATTTTTCACACTCTTGTACCGCTCACGGATTTTGCTGATGTGTACCATGAAGCTAAACAAAGGCTAATAACGTATTTCAGTCCCGCTAGAAATATTCTTGCCGAAAAAGTGGTGTTGCACGGTATGCTGATGGACAATGGAGAAAGCTTCAAACATTTTGTTTCAAGATTGCGTACACAAGCAGCTAAGTGTGGGTACAGCGGGGTGACGATGGAAGACCATGTGAGGGACCAAGCGGTCGCTGGTTGTAAGCCTAGGCAGCTACAGGAAAAACTTCTGTCTCAAAGCTATGAGAAAGGCACAAATTTGAGGCTCAGTGATGTTCTCCACGTCGCGAGAGGGTTCGAAACTGTTCAAAGTTTCCACGGTGTGGTATCCGGTGCTGTTGACAAACACAGTGTAATTGTTGAAAATTCCGCTGAACAGGTAAATGTTGTGAAACCTAGGCAAGGGGTTACAATATCGGACCAGTATTGTTTTGCATGTGGTGGAAAGGGGCATTTTGCCAAGTCTCCAAATTGCCCAGCTCGGGACAAATATTGCCATAAATGCAGGAAAATGGGTCATCTAAAGAAAATGTGTCGATCTGGAAAAGTTAACAAAGCGAATTCGATCTCGAAAATAAATAAAACCGATGATGACAATGCAGCAAAAAGTGGTGGTGCATATGCTCAAATCTGGAATGTTGCTCATGTAGAAGGTGACTTTAAGCCGTTATTGATCGAGGTCGAAATAAACGGCGCACTACGCAAGATGATTTTGGACACTGGAAGCCCTGTAACTATGGTTGGCATTGATCATGACATTCCGAATTTGAGACTGTGCCGGTCGAACTTGACATTGTCTTCTTATACAGGTCATCGCATCAAGCTGGCGGGTGAAGGTGTAGTTCATGCCAACTTCCAGGGTCGTTCTGGTCGTCTGCGGGTGGTCGTGTGCGGCAAACAGGGAGTTCAACCCTTGCTTAGTCGCGACTGGATGCAAGCGCTGGAGATATCATGCGGGATGAAGCCTGGTCCTCAGGTAAATAATGTGACATCTCTCTCTATTGACGTAGTTCTGAAAAAGCACTCGAAAATTTTTTGACGGGGCTCCTGAAAAAATGTCAGTCAAGGCAGAATTATTGTTGACACCAGAAGCAAGACCAAAATGTTTTCCACCAAGGCGTGTCCCGTATGCATTACAAGACGCGGTCAGACAAGAACTTTCCAAGTGGGTGGAAAAAGGATACGCAGAGAAAGTGACCAATCACACCGGCTGGGGCACTCCGGTCGTAGTGGTACCCAAGGGTGATGGTGTGCGACTGTGCGCAGATTACCGCATCACAGTGAACCCTCAGTTGCTACCACAGGCATATCCAATCAAGACCATTGATGAAATTTTCTCAACAGTGAACGGATCAGTGTTCGCTAAATTGGATTTGTCCGATGCTTATATGCAAATGGAACTTGAGGACTCGTCGAAGGATTTGACTACAATCGTTACAACTGAAGGCAAGTACCGGGTGAAAAGATTGCCTTTTGGCATCGCTACATGTTGTCACATTTTTCAATCGGCTATGGACACAATGCTTCAAGGATTGAAGGGTTGCGTGGCGTACCTTGATGATATACTCGTAAGTGCAGATTTGTGTCGTAACCTGGACGCGGTTCTAGAGCGGTTGGAGACACATGGAGTGAAACTGAACAGCAAAAAGTGTCGCTTTGCGATACCCGAAGTGCAATATCTGGGCTGGCGTATTTCTGCCTCCGGCATAAATCCAGTGGATGAAAAGGTGGAGACAATTTTGAACATGCCTGATCCTTGCAATGCTAGAGAGTTGAGAAGCATTCTGGGAGCATTGAACCATTATCGTGCTAGCCTTCCCAACCTAGCCACGGTACTAGCGCCGCTGCAGGATCTTCTCAAGAAAAATGTAAAATGGTGCTGGAGCAAACAGTGTGAGAGTGCTCTCAGTAGCGCGAAGAAAATGCTCACGAGTCCACTGGCACGCATGCGGTTTGATCAGAGACTGCAGGTAAAACTGATAACAGACGCCAGTGATGTCGGAGTGGGCGCCACCCTGGTACACGTTCTGCAGGATCGAAGGGAGAAACCAGTGATGTTTGCTTCCAGGAAGCTTACACATGTTGAACGCAAATACCCAGTCGTAGAAAAAGAGGCAGCTGCGGTATGTTTTGGTGTGACGCGGTTCCACCAATACCTGTACGGTCGGAGGTTTACTCTGGTGACGGAGAACCGAGCATTGTCACGAATTATCAGTCCAGACCGCGAGCTACCAGCCTTGTCCGCCCAGCGCATGCAACGGTATGCATTGCGTCTGGCTACGTACTGTTACGACGTGGAATTACGGCGGTCAGAAGACATGGGCATGTCGGATGCGCTATCTCGACTGCCCAATCCTACAGAGCAACCTGGATTCGTCGACGATGGAGACGGTATCAATTCGATAGGCTTGATCGAAAGTGCAGTAGTGACTTCTCGGGCTCTCGGGACGGCCACTCGTCAGGACCCAGTGTTGGGTCGGGTACTGGTGTGGGTGCGCACTGGAAGGTGGCCTTCCAACAGAGGTGAGTGTGCAAGGACATTCTACGACAAAAGATACGAACTGTCCACCGACGGAGATTGTCTTCTTTGGGGAGGAAGAGTGATTGTTCCATCAAAGCTGAGAGATACAATTCTGGCGGAATTGCACATGGGACACGTCGGGGTGACCCGGATGAAACAGCTGGCTCGTCGTCATGTCTGGTGGCCCAGCATGGATAGCGACCTGGAAGATATCGCTCGCGGGTGCCATGCGTGTGCAGAGAAGCGATCAAATCCACCAAGGGCTGTTCTACATCCATGGGAACCACCGTCAGGTCCTTGGCAGAGGCTGCACATCGATTTTGCCGGTCCTGTGGAAAACAGCATGTTGTTAGTAATGGTGGATAGCTACTCGAAATGGGTGGAAGTTATTCCGATGCGGTCAACGAATTCAGAGCGCCTTATACGAGAAATGAGACGTATATTCTGTTGTCACGGACTTCCGGTAGAGGTGGTCAGTGATAACGGTCCCTAGCTGATTTCGTCGGAGTTTCAGAATTTCCTCAAACGTAATGGTATCAGACATATTCGCACGGCTCCATATCACCCAGCGAGTAACGGTGCAGCTGAGCGTATGGTCCAGTCAGTTAAGAAGTCACTGGCTGCATCCAAGGCTGATGGATGCACGCTGGATCAACGCCTTGCTCGTTTTCTTCTCGCGTACCGAACAACTCCACATGCTACAACGGGAAGAACACCCGCGGAGCTCTTGTTTGGGCGGGCCCTCCGCACCCGTCTCGATCTCCTGAGACCAAATGTGGAAGCAGATGTTCGGGAGAAACAACTGATGCAGGCCGAAAATGCTGGTGGTCATAAGCGACCAGTGTTTGTAGCGGGAGATGCAGTGTGGGCACGCTACTACGGAGGCGTAAAGTGGAAAAAGGCGGTGATCGTCGCTAAAGCAGGGCCGGTGTCGTACGAAGTGGAGGTGGACGGTGCGATCTGGTCTAGACACGTGGACCAACTTCTACCTGCTTGACACCTGAGCACGGAGACGTGGAGAAGGGGTCGAGCGCGGCAGCGAGGAAACAGACGAGGGATATTGTCTTTCGTGGAACTCAGCACGTTCCGAGCCGGCGATACCTGAGGGAGAGTGATGGAGACCTGGCGGTGGGTGAAGGCAGTCCGAGTGCGGGAGACAGTCCAGGTGCCGCGAGTGAAGACAGTCCGGGTGCTGCGAGTGAGTGCGGGTCTGGTGCCTCGAGGGAAGACGATCCTGGCGCTGCTGGCCTACCTGATGAAATTGGAGTATCCTGTGGAGGTGGACAGCTGGACTCAGGACAAGGCGGAGCTGAGGATACAACAAACGACAACAGCTGGCGTCCGGCAGTACTGCGCCGCTCCGCCGAGTGCGTAACCTACCACGCCGATTCATCGACGAATAAATAAGTGACAATTATGTAAGCGGTATATTGTGGATTTTAGTAAAGGTTGAGTGGTGCGTTCATTCAGTGTTCATTCAGTGTGAGCATTACGCTGTAGCTGAATTGCTGTGAAGTTGTATACTTTCCATTTATGTATCATTGTGAACATGCGCGTTGCTTGGAGAAGGGGGTGTGTGGTGTGGTATCTTGGCATTTGGTCTGGCAACTTTGGGTTATGGACAGTTGGCAACTCAAGTATCGTGTGTGCTGGTTTATGTGTGATGGAATGAGTGTGTTGGGAGCGTGTTGAATTACCAGATGGTTTGCTGTATTACCAATGTGTTGCTTGAATTATCGGTTGCTTTGCTGTGTTAAAATATAGCATTACGTTTCAACGTTCTCAGTATAATAAACATCATTGAGCTCGTTAAATTATGAAAAAAGGTTAGAGAAAATTGGGTTGTCGTCACTGGAAAAGAGAAGGTTAAGGGGGGATTTAATAAACGTTTTCAAGCACAGCCTTGGCATGGAACGATTGGATAGGAAAGATTGGGTGGTTTGGAGTACGAGGGACCATAGGGGACACAATAAATGTCTACAGCAAACCCGGGTATTAAGGGATATAAAGAAGTACAGTTTCCCAAGTAGGTGTATAGATATATGGAACCGTTTGGGTAAAGAAATAGTTCAATCAAACAGTATAGCACAGTTCAAGCATAGGTTAAATAAATGTGGGTATGGAGACAGGACAGTCTGAGCCCTGTTCATTTCCTGTAAACTACAACTGTGAGTACAACTGTGAGTACACACACACGCACACACACACACACACATTACATTACCTAACATTAAGACATTTATATCGCGCTTTTCACCCGAGGGTCTCAAAAGCGCTCACACACACACACTCACACACACACAACACACACACACACACAAGTACAAGAGTCATGCACATACACAATCACGAACACACACACTCACCTACATACACACACCCATACACACACACAAAACAGACACACACACACACACACATACACACACACACACACACACACACACTGAACACAATGCACACGACCCATGAGAATCAAGTACAGGTCAAAGGAATCAGCTGACGAAGTGTAGAACAACACATGGAAGCTGCCGAAAGCTACCGAGCTGAAAGACCATGCCGAATACAGCAAGGTTTGGATCAAACCAGACTCCACGCAGGAAGAAAGAGCATTAATCAAGGAAAAACTCCAACTAATGAAAGAAAAAAACGCGAAACTGACGAAAAAAACAGGAAGAAAAAAAGGAGTTTCATTGGAAGTTGGTACACGTATTTATCAAGAAATTATATCATATGGGAGCAACGGATGCGAGGGAACAGACAGAAAGGCACACACAAGCTTAATGTACACAAACATCGACGGGTATATGTCGAGTAGAATCGAGCTCGATGAATACCTATGTGGAAAAAACCCTGACATTGTTGCTATAGTGGAAAAAACTCGAAGCAGATATTGTAGTTCAAGGCTTGGTTCATAGCAGGTATAACATATACAGAAGGGATAAAAATAAAAAAGCGGAAGGGGGACAGTGTGAAACACTTCATGGCGGCTTATGTGCCGCCAAAAAGTAGTTCAGGGAAGCTGAACGAGTTCAAAGAAATGCTCATTGATACTCTGAACGAACTATGCTATCTAATGAATAAGTACAGAAACTTAACAATTGTAGGAGATTTCAACTGTAAGGAAGTTGACAGGCAAAATTGGAACGCAAACGGATCACCGAAATCATGGAATTCAAGACTTATGATACTGATGATTAAAAATTACATGAATCAGTGGGTTCAAGAGAATACATGATTGAGGGTTTCAGACGAGCCATCAAATCTAGACTTGGTTTTGACTGATGAAATGGACATAATATAATCGTTGACGTATAAGTCAATTGTCCAATTGGTAAAAGCGACCATGTGCTGATGGAGGCAGCTTAAGAGTATGGCAAACCTGCAAAAGGTACCCGTAAATACTACGGTGATAAACTGAACTATGACAAAGCCAACATAAAACAGCTTAAGAGATACTTTAATGAGGTCGACTGGACCGCTATGTTGACAATGACGGATGTTCAACAAAAATTTGATCATTTTGTTGATGTGTACATGCTCGTTCTTGAAAGATATGTTCCAAGAAAAAAAATTATACACCAAGAAAAAATTTTTGTTAAAAAAAAGATGTGAAAAAGCAAGAGAGGACAAAGAAAAAGCATGGAACATATTGCGAAAGATAAATACTTATGAGCACTGGAAAGAGTACTAAAGAGCCAGAAACAATTACGTGAAAATAAGACGAGAAAAAACAATGAATTATGAAAAAAGTATAGTTGAAAAATGTTAAAAAGAACCGAAGATGTTCTACAAGTATGTCAACGGAAAGATGAAAAATTACGTGGGCATCGGAAGAATTCAACATGAAGGCGAGACCATTACTGAACCAGAGAAAATCTGCGAAACTATGAATTATAAATTTCACTGATGTCCTTTTGATGGAAGTCGAATCTTGGCGAAATGTAGGCCTATGGGAGATGTGTATTTATCTAAGAAAGATCTGATTGAGAGACTGTCGAGGTTAAATAATAGGACATAAGTTGGACCAGACGGAATAGAGGGGTGTAGTGTGTGGGTGTAGCATTATCAGGGAATACAGGGAAGAGTTGATGGTGCCATTGTATGACGTCATATGTACTAGCTTGCGCCTGGGTGAAGTTCCTGCACAATGGCAATGTTCGAGCATTGTTCCAATTCACAAGAAGGGTTCGAAAGAGGAACCATCAAACCACAGGCCTATATCACTGAAAAATGTGATTTGTGAAGTGTGTGAAAAAATTATCTAGGAGCAGTGGGTAAAACATCTGGAGAAAGAAGAGATTTTGTCAAATGCACAATACGGATTTAGACAATCAAGATCATGTGTGTCGAGTCTTTTATATTTTTACAACAAAATTATTGATGCTGTACAGGAGAGGGACAAGTGGGTGGACTGCATATACTTGGACTTGTGCAAAGCTTTCGATAAGGTCCCATTCAGAAGGCTTCTGTGGAAACTGGAGTATTGTGGAGGAATACAAGGGCCGCTATTGAAATGGATGTAATATTACTTGAACGATAGAAAAATTAGTACAACTGTGAGGGGAGCGGCTTCTTCATGGAAGCGGGTGAAAAGTGGGGTGCCACAAGGCTCTGTGCTCGGACCAATAATGTTTCTGATATATATCAATGATATAACAAACGGTCTAGACAGCACCGTTCACCTTTTTGCCGACGATGCCAAATTGATGAGAGTTATAAGGAGTACGAAAGACTGTAAACAATTGCAATGTGATATCGACAAGATTCACGAATGGTGTCAAAAATGGTTGATGAGCCTCAACGAAAGAAAGTGTCATGTCATGAAGTTTGGAAAAAGCGGGACCATCTGTGGACTATACACTGGAATGCGTCACGCTGCGAGAGGTGGACAAGGAACGAGATCTTGGCGTGATTATTCAGAATGACCTGTCACCGCAGGCGCACATTGATGACCTTTTCGCCAAGTCGTATGCACTTATTTCAAAACGAGAGGAGTGTTCAACTACGTGGATGAGAATATGTTCAGAAAAATCATGATAGCTCTAATTAGGCCAAAAATCGAATACGCAGCTGTAGTTTGGTCTCCACACGAAGTGAGACATATAACGAAAATAGAAAAGATTCAAAGACTGGCCACAAAATTGGTACCAAACTTGAAAAACATGTCTTACGAGGACAGATTGAGGAAAATTGAATTACCCAGGCTTGATGAGAGGGGAGAAAGAGGCGATTTAATAAACATATATAGATGCATAAACGACACGGTCAACACAAACGACATCGGATTAGTTTTCAAGGAAATGTGCGTAGAGGACACTTGAAAACTGAGGAAAACACGTTGTCGAAAAGAGGTAACAAAAGTATAGTTTCCCGTTTAGGAGCGTAAATAAGTGGAACCAATTAGACAGCAAAATAGTTGAAGCTAGAAATTTAAGTTCCTTAAAAAATATGCCAGCTTAAAAAACACCAGCTTAGCTCATATCCTGTAGAACAACTATGTGAGTACAACTATTTGAGTACACTGAAACACACACACACCCTGGAACACACATACACACTGAAACAAACACACACGTACACACACTGAAATTAATACACTGAAACGCACACACACACACACACACACATACACACATGCACATTTACATACGCACAAATACAAAAAGGCGCCAACACACATACACACACACATATAAATATTAAATACATAGCATTTAGTCAGCAATACATTCAAACATACAGACGAAAAGACAACACAGACACACAATACAACAGACATACAAGGATATACACTCGACAACAAACTGACAAAGAACACAACACAACAGACACACAAATACAAACAGCAGAACTCAACACAACAGACACAAACACAAACAGCAGAACTCAATATAACATACACACAAAGACACACATTCAAACAAACATAAAGAGTAATAAACCCTACAGGCATACAAACACAAACAAAATAACTCAACACAACACATACAGCATATAATCCGAAAACATACAAACACAACACCAGAAAACACACACACACACACACACACACATGAAACACACATGCACATAACAGACAAAATTGCGAAACGATCGAACCTTTTAATCACTACTAATACCAGTATATACAATATTATTAAGACTATGATAAGACTTAGTTAGAAAAAGATTCTTAGTATGATCTTTGAAAGGAGGTAGATATTTGATTGAGCGTATTGAGGGAGAAAGTCTATTGTAGATACGAGGTCCTAAGATAGAGAATCAACGATTGTAGTGAGAATGCCCTGAAGGAAAGGAAGGTTCAGCTAGTAGAAAAGGATTATTAGAAGACCTAAGCGAAAGAGATGATGAATTATCTAAGACAGAAGATGACTTTTTAAGACAGAAGGTCGAATAGATACGCAGGCTTACGAAGATGAAGAGCTAAATGGATAATTAAACAAATACGATACTCAATAAGAGCCTTAATGGGAAGTAACTTATGTTTTTGTAGAAAACAAGAAACATGAGAGCCTGAAGGAAGATTAAATACCTTACGACAAGCCTTATTAATATAAGATTGAAGTTTCCTAAGCTGGCGGTGGTTGAGAGATAGTAGACGAGAACAGCAATACTGAATTTTACTGAAGATGAATGAGTTATTTAACTTAAAGGCAGCAGAGATAGTTGCATATCTACGAATGGAATAGATACGCCTGAGTTTAATTGTACAGCACCTGATAATGTCAGAGATATGTGAATCAAAAGAAAGAGAGCTGTGGTATGTGTAATTAGCAGACAAAGACACACCACGAAAGCAAAAGCACAACTGTATCAATGTTCCACACACACCAACACACACCCACACACACACATTTATATAACTGCGAATTAGACCACACGCAAACAGAGACATATGATATACACACATACAATCACACAGCACACAGACATACATACAAGCGTCCTGGTGAGTCGGCAACTAACCGGGGAAGGTCATATTACACATGGACATAGTGCAGGACTGCAAACGGCCGGTTACATTCGTAGAATCATTCACTCACAGCATCAAGGTCACTCTCAGGCTAATGCACACACATATAGACAGACAGACACAACTTGGATAATAACATTCAGCAAAGGGTATCATTTACACCATCAAACTCGCACAAATCGCAAAATATAACATCGATACAAATTGTCATCTCAGTCCCCACACACTCCCCCGCCAGAGACGGAGTCATATAAAACACATTATATCATAATTAAGCAGGTATAGGGTACACACGCAAACACAAGCAGGACGCTCCCTCAATACCGTATCTCAGAAAACTGTAGGAACTGACATGCGACGGTATGAAAAGCAAATAAAATGACAATATCAGTAACACACGAGAAACGTATTATGTAACATAATGCACGAACATAACAAAATAGAAAAACGATGTCAAAAGTATACAAAATCAGCAGACGGTTTGAAGCGTAATCTGCGTCCGGAACGTGTCAACGACGAGGTCTGCGATGAACGAGGAGCCGCGATCGGCTGCTTGCTTGACGCAGTTGGTGAAGGCTCTGTTGACTTCGACGACCGACGCAGAGAGCGTGAAGCCGGCTTCGTAGTTTCTATTGTACGAGGCTTATCAGAACGAGCCGGAGATGTTGACGGGCGTTGGGCAGGTGGTTGACGCAAAACAGCTGGCTTGAGACGGTCGATAGACACAACGTGAGTATCACCGGTCGGCGTCTCAACCGTGAAAGTCTTGTCTCGTCGCTCCAACACTTTCCTGGGGCCCACGTACGGTGCCTCTACAGGTTTTCTCACTCGGTCGACTCGGATCCACACGTACGGACATGTCTAGAGCGAGCGAGGAACATAGGAGATCGTTTTCGAATGCGCTGAACCGGCGTCTACGTTGGAGAAGTCGATCGTTTGCATGTGTCGAGCGAGTGTTTGAATGAATTCTGGTGAGCAGTGATTGCCCATTTCATTTATAGCCGCTACCCGTGGGTACAAAATTCCACTGCCAGTCACTGCCGAGAACGGAGATGCACCAGTTTGGTTCGGCGCGCAACGCAGACCCAGTAGAACCACCGGTAGTGCTTTCAACCACTCTTCTTTTCGGGCGACGATCGCTGTCTTGAGTGTACGGTGCATGCGTTCAATGGCACCGTTGCACTGTGCATGGTAAGCTGTTGTCCGCAGACGATGAAAGCCGATGAATTGAGATAGGTGACGAAACAGCTGGGATTCAAATTGCGCTCCTCTATCAGTCACGACCTGCAGTGGCACACCGAATCGTGAGACCCAAGTGTCTAGGAACGCTGCGGCGACAGAAGCAGCGGTTATGTCATGAATTGGAGCAGCCTCGATCCACCTGGTGGTTCGGTCAACGCAGGTCAATAGATATCGATATGAAGATGGATATGTCTATCCATGATGTCGAGCAGGTGGTAACGGTCCCACAATATCGATGATGCACCGTGGTAAACGGCTCAGAACTGATCTGAAACGGCTCGATTGGAGACTTCGTGTGGCGCTGAATTTTTGCAGATTGACACGACTCACACGATCGTACCAAATCACGAACCTGCTTGTCCATATTCGGCCAGAAGTAGCGCGATTTTACCAATCGGAGTGTCGCTTTCACACCACTATGTGCGATGTCATGTAAGTGGTTGAACACGGTCACTCTCATAGACTGTGGCACATACGGTCGCGGCTCCGCGAGTGAAGTATCACAGAAGAGTGTGGTCGAGTCCAATGGGAACGGCTTTAGTTGACTGATAATAGGTTGCATATCGGCGTCATGAGCTTGCTCGACTGCCATTGATGGCAGATCGATGCAGGTCACGATGACGGCGTTTATCGGCCTGGACAAGCAGTCAGCAACGACGTTCTCCGCGCCACGGATGTACTGGACGTCGGTGACATACTCACTGATCACAGAAAGGTGGCGTTGTTGGCGGTCCAATTTGGCCATCTTGTTGTTATTGATTGCGCCGACTAGAGGACGATGGTCTGTGCATAGGACAACATGCTGACCTTCTATGAGGTGGCGAAAGTGAAGGACAGCGAGATACGCCGCTAAGAGCTCTCGATCAAAAGTGGAGTACCGTTTTTGGATGTCTGAGAGCTTCTTTGAATACAACTCTACCAATGAAGGCTCACCGTCGATCATCTGGTGGAGAGCTGCACCCACGGCGACCTGCGAGCAGTCGGTAACCAGCTGGTATTTTGTACATGCAGGCAGCGGATGATGTAGCAGAGCGGCAGATTGCAAAGCGTCCTTGCATGCTGCTACAGCAGATAGCTGGACTTTGCTGAGCTGCAGAGATTTGCTATTTGGATTTGCACGGATACGCTCAGTGAGCGGGTGGACGATTTCTGAATAGTGTCGGATCATGCGGCGGTAGAATCCGGTGGCGCCTAGGAAACGTCGAAGAGCGTGTGACGAAGACGGCGCAGGCTGATCGACGAGAGCGCTCACCTTCGATGTCGCCGGCCTGATACCGTCACTGTTGATGCGGTATCCGAGAAAATGGATGTCATTCTCAAAGAAGACACACTTGGACTGTTTCTGCCGCAGTGAATGCTTCTTGAGGGCATCGAAGACACATCTGAGATGGTCGTGATGTTGATTCTCGTCTTGAGAGAACACAAGAATGTCGTCAATGTAGACGAATGCGTATTCTAGTGTTCTGAAGATAGAGTCCATCAGTCGTTGGAATGTGGCTGGAGAATTTCGCATACCGTAGGGCATGAAGACATATTCAACAAATTCCGCTGGAGTGTCGACAGCGGTTTTAGCGATATCATCAGGAGCTACAGGCACCTGGTGATACGCTCTCAGTAGATCGAGCTTTGAAAACACGCGAGCACCGCGTGCAATCGAGTGGAGCAGTCATATATATGCGGGATGGGGTAACAATCACGTTTTGTTACGGCATTCAAACAGCGGTAATCTCCGGTGAGTCGCCAACCGCCATCGCTTTTCGGAACTAGATGGACCAGTGAAGACCCGCACGAACTGGAGAATCGCACAATACCATCTTATAGTAGCGTGTCTATCTCCCTTTTGATGGCAGTCTGCCTCTCCGGATAAAAACGTCGACGACTGGCGTGGACTGGTGCAGCACTTCCTGTGTCTACAGTGTGCTGAACGTTGATGCTTGATGGAAGAGAGACGGAAGTGTGGACCCGATACATCAAACAGCTGTATTCAGCTAGTAGTGAGCGGGCCGGCGCTGCTACCATCGAGGTGTCGATGATAACGAGACATGGTATGCTAGCAGACATCGGTTCCGCAGGAGAGTGCAGTGACGTGACTGTGTCGCGTAAACAGCGTGAGCCAAAGTCGACTACCAGGCGATAGTGACACAAAAAGTCATTTCCAATTATCGGTTCGGTTACATCAGCGACGATAAAACTCCAGCTGTAGGCACGTCGTAGTGCCGAAAACACTAACTCGAGCTTGACCTCGCCGAACACAGGGATTCCAGTGCCACTCGCTGATGAAAAACAGACAGTTGTTGGTGTTAGGACAAGACCAGCGGCTGATTTTGGTATGATTGATACACCAGCACCAGTATCATCAATCAATTTGATGGAAGTGCTGCCCACCTTGGCTGCGACTCGAAGAAGCGGCAGGTTCGTTGTCGCACAGACCGGAACCTGCCCCTTTAGTTTTCCAACTTTTGTTGACGGTCGGGTGAAGCCGTACGCGAAGAGGGCCGAGACGACGGTTGAATAGTTATGCCTGGTGATTTATTTGGCCACTTGCACCACGGTTTGCACGTTCTCGCGCGTGGGCCAAATAAGAGGTGGCCCGACATACTTGAGGTCGCTGATCGTCGTAGTACGGCTTCAATGTCATCCTACCAGTGTGTATCGATGGTGGTACACGAGGCCTAGCAGCAGAGGAACTACTGCCTGAGCTGTTCACTGTCAAGCAGGATGCATTTTGTTGTGCCAGTGGCATCAGCTCATGCGCCAGCTTAGCTAGTTCGGATATCGGCATATCTTTACGAGATGCGAGCACCGGTCTGATCGTGCCAGGCATGGCCTGACATAACTCATGACGAACCAGCTCACCTGACACTACAACCTCGCTGTTGCTTGCAACTCACCATGAAGGCATATGGGCGACCAGTCAGCACTTTCGTTGAGATAAGCTCGTCGAAGAGTTCTGGTTTGGTGCGCTCGAACAACTGTGTCACCTGGTTTTTTTATTTCCATAAAACTTTGAGACCTCAGACAGCTCGGGGGAAGCTGGCTCACCACATTAAGCGGCAAAGAAGATACTACGGGGTAGAACCGCGTAGTCTCTGAGACGATGTTTTGGAGGATTAATTGCGCCTCCAGGACGATAAACCAACCGTCGACGGCGTTCTTTATAAACGCTGGCGGTTTAATGGACACGCGACCAACAGCGGTCTCATCGCAAGCTGAAAGTGAAGCTTCCTCTTTCCCCAACATGTTGTGATTACGAGCACAAAAGTTTCAAATAGCGAAAGTGAAAAATGATTAATGAGGACAATTATGAATGAGGAAAACACAACTGAAAACTGACTTTGAAAATGCTCAAACCAAAATCGGGGTCACCAATTGTGGTATGTGTAATTAGCAGACAAAAAACACCACGAAAGCCAAAGCACAACTGTATCAATGCTCCACACACACCAACACACACCCACACACACACACATCTATATAACCGCGAATCAGACCACACGCGAACAGAGACATATGATATACACACATACAATCACACAGCACACAGACATACATACAAGCGTCCTGGTGAGTCGGCAACTAACCGGGGAAGGTCATATTACACATGGACATAGTGCAGGACTGCAAACGGCCGGTTACATTCGTAGAATCATTCACTCACAGCATCAAGGTCACTCTCACGCTCATGCACACACATATAGACAGACAGACACACAGTAGATAATAACATTCAGCAAAGGGTATCATTTACACTATCATACTCGCACAAATCGCAAAACATAACATCGATACAAATTGTCATCTCAGTCCCCACAGAGCTATCGAGTATGATAACAAGACTGCGTACAGAGCAGGATAGAGGTATACTAAGAGAAGTAGTACTATTAGGAGATGGAGAGATAATATACTTAGTCTTGTCAGGATCAAGTTTGAGATGACGAGTGAACGCCCAACTTTTTGTACCAAATATGACAGAACTGACTGAACAGTGAGAAATAGACGCAGACGAGAGAAGGATTTGAATGTCGTCAGTGAATATTTGGAAGGACAGATCGTGACGACGAAGAACTTTCCCTATGGGGGTAAGATAGACATTGAAGAGGAGAGCGCCTAATAAAGAGCCTTGAGGTACACCACAAGTTAGTGGACAAGCCTACTGCAAGAATCAGCGACAGACAAACACACACACACGCACATGCACACAGTCACACACTAACACGTACAGATACAATCACACACATTCACACACACACATATATATATATATATATATATATATATATATATATATATATATATATATATATATATATATATATATATACATTACATTATGCAACACACATACACTTACAAACACACATACACACACGTACAGCAGTTGTTTATATATGCATATGCATATATGTATGTATATAGATATTCACATGTAAATGTATTATATCGGCATTGGTGCGTGCAAACTTTTGGCGACTACTGTAGTTGCACTTGACAATTCTTATTGGTCATCAGGACAGTTTGAAAGTCAATCAATCAATCCATTAATGCACGGCGGTTTTCATTCATGCATCACAGGCTGGACATACACGTGTGCTTAGTGCAGTCACATTTAGTTGAAACTACTGCCACTAGATGTCGCTACTTGTCAATGTGCTGTCCACGTGTCCGATTGAGGACTGTGGAAGCGATATTGGTGTGCAATGCATTCAAACCCGCTCGTCATGTGGTACAATACAAAAAACTAAATAAATACAAATTAAGAAGCGAAAAAGCCAAACCAAGCGGAACTTCCAAAAGTCTCAATTTGTGTATTTTTATTTTTATTGTTGAAATTTTTTCCTCAGCCCGCTAATCATGCTGTTTTTAATCCGTTCGTCGTGCGGAATAATTAAAAAACCAAGCACGAAACAAAATAAATGACAATTTATTTCATCTGTATATTTCCTGGTAATACAAAAACAACAACAACAACGTGTATTTGCTATAGCGCCGGTAAAACAAAAGCGCGAAAAACGGAACACATCAATTGAGATAAAACGACAATTGTAAAGAATATGGGAGAAATGAGCAGGTAAAAGAGAGAGAAGTCACAAAACAACCGAAATGGGTAAATAGCAAGCACAAGCACAAAGGACACAGTTCCAAAAAATCAAGTGGTATGTTCGAACAATAAAATCGACAGAGAATTATTACAGAGAACATTCACAATAGGATAAGTAAAGCAGCAAGGAAGGAAAGGAAGCAGTAACTGTGCTCAAGACAGGGAAAAATAAGACAACGAGGAGAATCGAAACAATCATGAAACGGAGAAATAGTTGAAACAATATCACAGAGAGGCGAAAGGAGAGAGAGAGTGAGAGAATGTATGAGAAGTGAGTAATGCTTCCGTTAAGAATTATATGCATATAGTTTCTATTTTCTATAATTTATAGTTTCTATTTCTTTAATGACGGAAGACGTATTAGAAAGGGCCACTTCCCCAGAATGCATTACACAACACATGACTGGATATCTGGTACCATTTACTGATGGGTGGACAGGGACTGTCGGATTTCAGAATTCGCCTAATGAAATTCTCCTCCGCCGGGATTCGAGCCACGGTTCACCTGCTTGTGAGGCGGGTGTGCTACAACTACACTACCGAGTCCAACAGAATGCTGAGCTAGAAACCGTGTTTTGGGGCATTGTTTTTGCAGGCGGTTGACCCCTGTGTGTTCAGCGATGAATGAATGTTGTTTTTGCTATTAGTATATGCTCCGTTCTATTTGTGTGTATCTTTTGTTTTCCGTACGATAACAGCTAGTGGCGGCGCCAGGATTTTTCCGATGGCAGGACTAAGGAAAAAGTTGAGGGGGTGTGCAGGAGCGATGCGCAGCGTATCCACACATATCAACGTTGGCGTGTTAACTGCGTGTATTCTCAGGGAAAAAAACCTAATCAGCTTTACATGACGTGGCATGACCTAGGCCATGACACGTCATGTCACATACACGCTAATATATTCAAAACAATAAAAAGAAAATACATTAACAAAAAAGAATCAAATAAATATTACAAAAAGAATATAAATTTACAAAAGATTAATCAAAATTATCAACTTACCAAAACAATAACAAACAAACAAGGTGATACAATCCTAACGCAGACAAATCAAAACAAGGTAACGCAAAAGTTACGCGAAAACTAAAACATAGATAAATGACAGACTTAACAAGGAAAGCAAATATTATATACTAAACTTTGGAAATTATACAAACGCAATACAGGGGCTTGGCGAAGCATGAGAGCTACACTCGAACGCTGACTACATATTATTATAATAATGGACTGGGCACACTGATCCAGTCATCGAACTTGAATCAAAATTACAGGACTTCATTTACAGAGGTAAGAAATTGTATTGTCCATAATTATGATTGTTGGGGGCTTGGCATATTTTAGGGTGGGCTCCAGCCCCCTTGGCGCCGCCACTGTTCTGCGGTGGCAGCGAGCTGCACGGGACACGCATGTGTGTGTTTATGAGCTTCGACTTCTTCCCGTGTAGCAGCTGTCACTTACTGCGATTATATTTTAACAACTATTTTACCCATCTACCTGTTTTATTCTACTACAAAGCATTTGCATAATCCTGTTAAACAGTGTTCGAAGATATATATTCAAATTCATTCTAATGAAGGGGCAATGTAGCAAATAACGGATAATTCAGGGCGCGAACCCTGAAAATGATTGAGAACTCCTGGTCTAGACCGAACTAATATAATTCCGATGATATATTTTCCTCTTCATTTACCGATTGGTTTTCACATTGGTTGTTTTTTCCGATTGAAACCAACTTATTCTATGGTACACACACGTTTATTCACAAACACACACACACTTTAGCGTTGCATTGAATTGTGTATGTGAACGCAGTTGACGCCCATCGTGCAGTGGTTCGTGAGGGATGGGACTGGAAGGAGGGGGGGCAAAGAAGCGCTTAATCCTACACGCGCACAAACACTGGGGGTAGACTGTGTGCAGTGGGGATGGCGGGGGGAACGCTGCAAAGAAGCACTGTTGCAGAAGAACACAAACGTACACTGAAACACACACGCTGAAACACACACTGAAACACACATACACTGAAACAAACACACTGAAACACACACACTGAAACACACACACACACACACACACACACACACACACACACACACACACACACACACACACACACACACACACACACACACACACACACACACACACACACACACACACACACACACACACACACACACACACACACACACACACACACACACACACACACACACACACACACACACACACACACACACACACACACACACACACACACACACACACACACACACACACACACACACACACACACACACACACACACACACACACACACACACACACACACACACACACACACACACACACACACACACACACACACACACACACACACACACACACACACACACACACACACACACACACACACACACACACACACACACACACACACACACACACACACACACACACACACACACACACACACACACACACACACACACACACACACACACACACACACACACACACACACACACACACACACACACACACACACACACACACACACACACACACACACACACACACACACACACACACACACACACACACACACACACACACACACACACACACACACACACACACACACACACACACACACACACACACACACACACACACACACACACACACACACACACACACACACACACACACACACACACACACACACACACACACACACACACACACACACACACACACACACACACACACACACACACACACACACACACACACACACACACACTGAAACAAACACGCACACACACACACTGAAACAAACACACACACACACACACACACACACACACACACACACACACACTGAAACGCAGACACACACACTGAAACACACACACACACACATACATTGAAAAACAATGAAACGTACACGCACACACACACTGTGGATTCTGGTATTCCTGTTCATAATGCCGGATCTGGTATTCCTGTTCATGATGCCGGATCTGGTATTCCTGTTCACGATGCCTGATCTGGTATTCCTGTTCATGATGCCGGATCTGGTATTCCTGTTCATGATGCCGGATCTGGTCTTCCTGTTCACGATGCCTGATCTGGTATTCCTGTTCATGATGCCGGATCTGGTATTCCTGTTCATGATGTCGGGTCTGGTCTTCCTGTTCACGATGCCGGATCTGGTCTTTCTGTTCATGATGCCGGAACTCGTGTTGATGTGGTAGATGTTTTGCATCACGATCATTCGTATATTGTACATGTTGGAGCGGGCCACCCGGAAAGTTCGCCGAAATCTGGGGTGAATCGTCGTAGGAAAAGATACAGAGAGAAAAAAACGTGCAACCGCGTCGGAATTAGCACGTGTGAGAATCTTGGAGTTATGTTGTATGGTAGTTAGTGTTCCTGTATATTTTGTTGTTCTGTTCCTGTTTTTTATGAATCCAGTTGTCTCGGATATAATGGTTATGGTGATAATGGTTAAGTTTTTACTAGTGTTTTTACTCTATTTGTATCACTAGATGTTATATGTATGATGGCTTTGTCGTTTATACCCACTATTGGCATGTTTGTATCAATAGATGTTATTGTGTTGGATGTTTATTGGGTTTATACAGACTACCGACGCTGGTATCGCTAGATCTTTTTCGTTTTGTTTGTTTGCGGTGTTTCCTCATCGTTGGTTGGGTTGTATCTCGAGATATTGATGTGTACGATGTTCTGGTGGTTTCACTAGTGTTTTTTTGGTGGTTTGGTTTATTTTTGGTGTGATTGTAAGCAGAGCCGTAGCAACCGCCCCCCGTACCCCCCGGCCGGGGGGGCCCCCGAATGTTGAGGGGCCCCTTTGCTTCACGTATTATGTGATTATGTCTAATAAATACATTCAATATTCACAATGGGGGCCCCAAGTGTTGCCTTCGGGGGGGGGGGCATAATTTCTCGCAACGGCTCTGATTGTAAGATATGATGTCTTTTGTTTGATGTTTGCGGTTCTATTTGTGTTAGGTTTATTAGTATCTCTTGTTGTTTTTGTGTTTGATGTTTTTGAGGGTTTTCACCAATCATCGGCGTTTGTTTGACCTGATGTTTTTGTGTTTGAAGTGGCGGTTCTATTTGTGTTAGGTGTAGTTCTTGTTGTTGTTGTTTACGTTCCTCAGGTTGTCTGGCCGAGCAACCTCGAGCTCCTGAGGAAAGACACGGTATCGACCGGGTTGTTCCACATGTCCCTGATTGAATTGATTTTGTGTTGTCGTCTGGATTTGTGCTGTGCAGTGTTGCATGATGTGTGTGATAGTGTGTGGTGCTGAATTGCAGTCTGGACAGGTGTCATCGATTGAGTCATTAAACCTTCTCTGATATGACAGAAGGGCAGTATGATGACCGCATCTCAACCTGGCCAGATGCACCTTGTTTTCGCGTGTGTTTCCTTATTTGTGTATGTCCGGTGGGTGTCTTTGTAGGAGTGTATTGTGTTGTAGTGAGTGTATAGCTTCCCGTGCGATCTCTGTGTGTATGTGTTTCTTGATTAATGTGCGTGGGGTAGCTGGTGGAAGTGATGTGAAAATTTGTCGGTGGTAAAGTGTATGTTAATAAGTGTTAAGTGTATGAAAATTTGTCGGTGGTATGTTTCTGTTTGTGTTTTATTGTGTTGTGAGGTGATGTAGTGGATGCGCTGTGTTGGTGACTGCTGCTGCGAGTGTTTGTGTGCCTCTCCTGTCTAGATGGTGTGTCAGATTGAGGATTTTAGTTTCGTGATGGAGGTGGTCTACTGGTTTGGTGGCTGTGCATCCTGTGATTGTTCTGAGTGTGGTGTTTTGAAGTGTGTTTGTGTGGCGTGTTGCGAAATTGCTAGCCCATGTGGGGTTAGCATATTCTATCGCGGGTCTGATGTATTGTTTGCATATGGTGGTTGTGGTGTCTTTGTTGTGTCCGAAAGTTGTATGTGAGAGTGCTTTCAGTGTGTTGAGGCGTGGGTGACTTTGGTTTTAATGTTGTTGATGTGTTGTTTGAATGAGAGGTGTGTGTCGTATGTGACGCCTAGTATTTCGGTGTGTGCGTGTGTGGGATGATCGTGTTGTTGATAGTGATTTGTGGTGTGTAGTTGTGTTCGGATGTCCAGTTGGTGATGAGTGTGGCTGTGGATTTGGCAGGTGCAATGTTCAGTTGGTTTGTGCTGAACCATTGTTGTAGTGTGTTGATGTAAGGTTGTAGTGTGTGCACTGCTGTGTCGGCGTGTCTGTGTGTGCTTGTGATTGTGATGTCGTCTGCATATGATGATATCTGTATGGATGGAGTGTTGGGTGCTGGCATGTCATGTAGGTATAGGTTGAATGGTGTTGGTGCTAAAACGGAGCCCTGAGGGACTCCGTTTGTTATGTTGCGTGTGTGAGATGATTGTCTATTGTACCTCACATGGGCGCATCTGCCAGCGAGGTAGTTGGCCAACCATCTCAACCATCATGGTGTATGTCTTCGATTTTTACGATCAATGTCAATTTATTAAACATTTTTTTACATTGACTCAATCGTGACATGAGATTTGTTTTTTTAATTTATATTCGTGTTTCATCGTGTTTCATTTACTGGGAGACGTCATATGGTCTGACAGACCGGTGCGCCCTTAAACACTAGGGCTATGATTTGTGGCTGCCATTTTCATAGAAAGCAGTGAAGCGGTAATTTTGTCAGCCTTTTTAATAATTCCTGTTTTTTTAGTTTGTCAGCAGGCAGGGACCTGAACTGAGAATTTACATGGCTTTCAGCACTGCTGTGGGCGCTTGTGCGAGTACGGGCGGTGAATATATAGCGGCTTCAATTAATTATCAATATGTGCTCGATTACTCTGTATTCCGGTGTTATCTTCATATATTTTAATGTCTTTGTGTTATCGTTTCTTTTCTTATCCCGCTTGACGAACTAATTGCCAAACTGTATCCTCTTCTGATAAGAGCTGTGCCAAGCTGTGTCTTGTGTTCTCTACTGCTGGTCTAGTTTTCAGTGAATATTCTCTACTCTATCAGATCTTGCGCATAGTAGTAAGTCCATGCGTTGTCGCTTGTGTATATCACAACGTTTGACGTACTATTTGACGAACTTATTGAATCGTATTTTTATTTATTGTTGATGTTTCTTATTGAATCATATTTATTGTTCTTGATTGTTATTTATTACTTATTTATTAATATTTATTCTTATTTATTGATGGTTGTTATTGACTATATCACATATTTATTGTTGAATGTTATTATTTATTGAGGAACGTGGGCGGAGTGACATTATGGAGTGTTATCGGATGATGGTTTATTATTTATTGTTATTTATTTATTATTTTCTTTCCAACTCTCTTTATAGACTTTTTTCTTTTTGAACTCTCTTTCTCTCTGAATCTTTTGGGCGCTTCCGGTACATGGGACCACCTTAGGGTGGTAATAGTGCTTGCACTCTTCCCATGCTACTGGATTTGCCTGTAATTAATAATAATAATAATAATAACCAAGTTTCAAACTATGTGTCTGGTCTACCTCTCTGTGAATTGTGTTGTGTCTTGTGTTCTTTACTGCTGGTCTAGTTTTCAGTTGGAACTTTTCTAGTTCTTCTTGATGAGATGTCTTGCTTTTCGACCCAATGCTGGATTTAGCATTTCATTCAGCATTCCTACTAAACATTTGTTTCCTATTTTTATTAGTTATTTCCTTTTGTTTCACTTTTTCCATATTCTACATCATGGTTGCCATTGTTTTTGCATGATTGCTTCTGGAGTTTTGTTGTGTGATTTTATTATTGATAAGGTTCGACGTGTGATTATTCTTTTGTTTATCGCATGTTGAATCGGGAAAATATATGTCAACTAGGGGTTAGGCTAAAACATCAATGTGGTTCATTGGTTGGGTTAGCTTAACCTATGTATCTTTCTCTATCAATATCATCCATGATTTGATTGAAGACGGTATGAAATGTGTGATGAGTAGTGCTCAGACAAGATATTAAAGTCCTACAAGTTTCAATGTGACTATTAGTCGAACTGTTGAGAGTGCCCTCTATATATATATTAATGAACTACTAAAAGATATTTCCAGATTTGTATACCATGCGTTTAGCCAACGCCACCTAGATACATCTAGGTGTATCTAGGTGGCGTTGGTTTAGCCCGTAATATAGTGTTACAAATTAAGTTCTCTATAATGTTAGAAATGGAACTGTGTTAGCGATCTGTTTTGTACAATTTATTCAACCCGAAATATATTATTCTCCATATAATGTTAGAGCCGGAGCTGAATTTAGCGATCTACTTTCTCGCATTTTTGTAAAGTACACAAGTGCTGTGTAATGTCAGGGCTCGGTTAGAAGCGTACAGTGAGCTACATGTTACATGATACTTGACACACTTACATGACACGCGATACACCTACACGATTCGAGGAATGCTGAGTGTACGGTTACATGAGGCGAGTGAATCCTGAGCGTGCACGGGTCGCTACCGCGTACGGTACGGTGTTGGCCTTGGTGTTTGAGGTTGAGGCGTTCTATATCGTGTGGTTTAGAGCGTTTCTTCTTGCTGCAATAATTCATGCGTGCGTGCGGACACTACAAATTGGCGACGAGGATCCCACGGTCTGCAAAAAATTGTTTTTGAATAAAATTGAATTTTGAAAGTGTTTCTGCACCAACTGCGTTCCTGGCGAGACCGGGAAAGCCCACCGTACCTTGGGGTGAATGGGAATTTTCATTCAGAAATTACATCACCGCCATCAACGGGGATTCCTCTCCTGTTCAACGGCGCCGTGCAATTTTGCTGCACTGTGTAGGCGCCGAAGCGCAAAGGGCATATTTGGCTTTGCCAGCAGCAGTCAAACGCGAGGGTGAAGACGACTTCTCAATGATGTTGCGCCAGCTCGCCGAATTCTACGCGCCAAAAATCAACGTAATTTCGGAGCGGTTCGTATTTCGCCAGAGAAAGCAGCATCCATCTGAGACGACCGCAGAATATGTGTCTGCTCTTCGCTCACTGTCTGTCAACTGCCAGTTTGGGGCTCTAAAGGACGACATGATCAGAGACCAAGTGGTGGAAAATACGCTACATGAACGCTTGAGAGAAAGGTTTTTGCAGGACGCTTCATTAACGCTGGACTCGTTACTGCATACGGCAGAAGCCTACGAGAATTCAAAAAGACAATAAGCTCTGATGATCACACCGAGAACAGATCAACTAACACAAGATGTCTGTGCTATTCGTCAACCAGCAATGATATGTACTGGAAAAGACAAAACGATTGATTGCACTTACTGCGGGCGTCAGCATAAGCTTCCGCGCGCTGAACATTGTCCAACAAGACGTTCTACATGTAACACTTGCGGAAAGACAGGTCATTGGGCCGCAGTGTGCAGAACTAACGAGAAAAGGAACAAAGACCAGAGGAATCAGCGCAAGTTTCAAGATCAACACAATCGACACGTCAAAGAAGTAACAATACTATCGTGTTGCGCAAGCACTGAAGCAGAACCACCTGAACACCTAAAGAAAATAACGTGTAAAGCGCAAGTCAGGGCGAGAAATGGGACGAATGCATGTCTAACCATGCAGATCGACACCGGTGCTGGAGTTTCAGTGATGAGCTTGCCACTGGCGAAGGCTCATTTCAAAGGAGCTGTGGTCGAGCCAACTGAAACACGCCTGATGGGTGTAGGACGTCAGTCTCTTCACGTGTTAGGGACTCTGGCCACTACCGTGACTGTCAGAGACAAATCCGCGGCAGTGGATTTCTATATAATCAACACGCCGGGCTAAGAGGCACTGCTGGGATTGCCGACATTGGCCGACATGGGTCTCACCATACATACGCAGCACGGCACAATTGCCAAGGTGAGCGAGGACCCCGGCATCCTGACACAGGCACTCGCTGCCATCAAAGGCTACTGCCACAAAATAAAATTGAAACCTGACGCTAAGCCGACTGCATTCGCTCTGCGCCGATTACCGCTATCTGCGAGAGCTGATGTTACGACAGAACTGCGGCGACTACTGGATGCCGGCGTCATTGAACGCACCGATGCTTCAGAATGGGTCAGTCCAGTCGTCATTGTGAAGAAACCATCCGGTGGTATCCGACTATGTGTTGACTTGAGGGACCCGAACAAACAGATCGTAACGGAGGTGCACCCGATTCCGACTGTGACCGAGCTTATTGACAAGTTAACACGCCCGATCTCTCAACACGCCCGATCTCTTCTAGTGCGTTGGCACGCCTTTCACCGTCTCTGCCGCTGTGCTGCGTTGCACGGGTCGGTCGCGCCGTCGTCGGTGCCGTGCGAGCTTGTCGATATTGCCCGCTAGATGGCGCCACGCATTCACCACCAGATCCAGTCGACGTCCTGGCGCCGGATGTGACGGAACACTCGGGACTGTCGGCAAAATGGTGTCGCCGGCCGCACGCTCGACACGCACGATTGAATGCCGGGCATGCTGAGCGTCGCATGTGATGTTGACGCCGACAAAATCTACACGTTCTGCGCTCAGCCGACTATACTGCCGCCGCGTCATCACACTCATTGTCCTCCGACGTACACACCGTACTGACATGCACTTCAGCACTCATAATTTGCTGGTGCCTTTTAGCCACCTCTTCTGCCAATGCGGTCTTTTGTGCTTGAGCCAGCGTCAGGTCTGACTCTCTCAGCAATGCCTGCTGGGTGGCCTTGTCGGACACACCCATCACCAATCTGTCTCTAATCATTTCCTCTGTGTTAGAGAACTCACAGTTGGCCGCCTGTCGTCTCAACGCCGCGACAAACGTGCTGATACTTTCACCGGTCTGCTGCACTCGCTGGTAGAAAATATAACGCTCGAGTACTACGTTTCTTCTGGGGTTGCAGTACTCATCAAAACACATCAGCAGTGCATCGAGACCATCGTCCTCCGACCACTCGAAATGTGAGGCAATCTCTTGTGCCTGTCAACCAATACAATTAAAAAACGTCCCAATCTGGACCTCCGCTGGTTTTTCACGCAACTCTTTGGCCGCTGCAAAGTATGCCCAATCTCGACGCCACAGCTTCCACTCGTTTGCGAGCGATTTTGTGCATAAGTCCAATTCCGGAGGGGCCCGAGCCGCCATACCCGTAGAAAAATAATTCACGACAACCGCTCGGAAATTCAACACCGAATAATTATGGGTATCTATCCCCCTTCTGACACCATGTGTCGTGTCAAGAAACGCGTGCAAAAACGTCACGTGTATTGACCACAAGTGCTGTCAATGCAATGCTGTTCCGCGCTTCTAGCAACATGGACAGCGTGCAGTGTGCTCGTGCAAGATGACACCGCCGCTATATGATATACATGATTGGAGACAATGCAATACAATGCAGACATACAAACGCATACACATATATATACAGATATATCCTTATGCTACCCGCCACAATGACCACGCCTTTGACAGAACTGAACTAGTGAAGTGATGTTTTGTCGCTGATGGGCATGATACCGCTAGCGATCAGTCCCAGTGGCTGTGGCAGCAGGTGTGCCGTGAACCAGTGGCGTAGTGTACGAGTGACGGACGGTGTGAGACCCAGTCACTCACTAACGCCAACTGCAGCGCACTGGAACGACAGGGTGTGCCCTGTCTGTCGACCCGAAATCGACTACCCGACACCCGACGCGAAAAACCTTCCGTCTTGCTAAGAGATGTCCGAGCTGGGAGTGCACCGCTAAGTGACACTAGCCAGACTCGACGGCTTAAAGCGAACGTCTAATGCCTCAGAATCAAATGTGCTCAAGCCCACCTCTATGGGTGTCTGTCTCGGAGGAATAACCGGCTACGGTATTCAGTCCAAGGCAGGCGGCAGAGCACAATCTATCCTTGGCAAAACGCTGTGAGGGCGATGTGGTCTTTAAAAACACCGAAATGTATATTGCGTAGGTTAATTCGCTAATTTTACAGGGAGCGGGAGCGGTACCGTGGAGACCAGTCAAACTCAGAGCCGACGGCGTGAAAGAGACCTTTATTGCCGAAAGTGCACGCTTTATATACCGCAGGTTGTAACCGTACGGTGTAGTGTTACACGTGACGTCACTGCTACCGTGTGCAACATGATGAATGTGTATGTGTGTGTGTGTGTGTGTGTGTGTGTGTGTGTGTGTGTGTGTGTGTGTGTGTGTTTGTCTGACGCGCATGCGCGTCTAACATTTTGTGATAAATAAAACAGCAATAACAATCAAAACCATATACAAACACCGTGCACACATAATTGTTATATAACGGAATTAATACGTAATGATACTCGCGGTAATACAGTGACAGTGATATAGTGGCATTCATATAATTGGCAAATGCAAATACAATGAAACAGTGTACACATTTGACATACATGGAACAGAATTGATGTGTGTGGCTACACTACCCCCTCCCTAGACTGTCGAGTACAAAGGCGACATGTCGATATCTCTGTGGGGCACGTACAATGCGTCCACTGCGTGTTCTGATGCACGGCTTACTTGTAACCATCGGTGGGTGTGTGTGCTGTGAAGTTCTGTGCGGGCTGCGGTCTGTGCACTCAGATGTCCGGTGAACAGGCGCGTCGGTTCTGACAAACAACTCGGTAGTGTCAGGTTCTGTTGACGTGGAGTCGTTTATGATCGGCGATGAAGCAGCACGTTCTTCAGCTATTTTGACAAATGCCGGTTTGCAGCGATCAATGGAGATGACGTCGTCTTTGCTGCGTCTCATGATGGTAATGGTCTTGCCAGTCCTGGCCTTCACCAAGAAGGGACCGTCGTACCGACTCTCCAGGGGATGGCGATGACCATCTTTGCGCACGAAAACGTGAGTGCACGTTGACAGGGCACTGGGAACGTATGAACGCTGCTGAACCGGACGTGGCAGAGTTGGCCTAAGTTTCGCCATATGACGTCGCAGTCTGTTCACGTACGAAGACGGGTCAGAAGCTGGTGCTGAAGAGTGAAAGAACTCTCCGGGCAATCTCACCGTAGAGCCGTACACGAGCTCCGCTGCTGTGGCACCGATGTCCGGTTTGTGCGTGGCTCGGTTGCCTAGCAGAACCAGAGGCAGAGCGTCTGTCCAGGAGGTGAGATCATGAGTCCTCAGGAACGTTTTCAGCTGCCGGTGCAGCCGTTCCACCATGCCGTTGCAGGCCGGCTGGAAGCTGGTTGTGCGCTTTCGTTGACAACCAAGCATGCGCTGCATGTGACTCCACAACGCCGACTCGAATTGAGCACCGCGGTCACTTGTGATGGTGGTGGGCACTCCGTACCTCGCAATCCAGCTGCTGATGAACGCACGTGCGACTGTCTCGGTGCGTGAATCTGGAATGGGGATGGCTTCCGGCCATCGAGTGAAACGGTCGACACAAGTGAGGATGTAAGAACAACCACGAGACGGGGGTAGAGGACCCACGAGGTCAACATGGATGTGGTCGAAGCGTTCTTTTGGTGTGTCAAATGTTCCGATTGGTGATTTGGTGTGGCGAGTCACTTTGTTTTTCTGGCACTGGATGCAAGCTCTAGCAATGTGCCTCACTTTTCTATCCATATTGGGCCATGCGAAACGCTTGCTCACCAACTTCACAGTGGCGTCGACACCCGGGTGAGAAATATCGTGGAGAAATTTCATGTAAGGTTGCCTCAATGCCACCGGTAATACTGGACGCGAAGATCCGGTCGATTTGTCACACAACAGTGTAGTGTCGTCTGTGAATTTGACGTCCTTGAGCTGCAGTGAGCCAGGTGAACGACGGATTTCCCCTATGGACGTATCCTCCACTTGAGCGTGCGCGAGTGCGGTGAAATCGTCAATGGGTACGCTTGATTGTGTCAGCATATTCACAGTACGCGATAGAGCGTCAGCAGCTGCGTTGTCCTTGCCAGGAATATGCCGAATGTCTCCGATGAATTGGCTGATGAAGTCAAGATGTCTCAGCTCACGGGGAGAATGACGATCGGATGCGGCACCGAGTGCACTCACGAGCGGCTTGTGGTCGGTGAATACACAGGGATGCTGCCCTTCGATTATATGTCGGAAGTGTTTCACTGCCAGGTACACACCGAGAAGCTCACGTCCAAAGGTGCTGTACTTGCGCTGCGTTTTGTCGAGTGACTTGTGAGAAATGAGTGAGAAATATGACAGCGGTTGCCACTGATGGTTGACCTCTTGCTGCAACACTGCTCCTACGCCAGTGTCTGATGCGTCCACTACGATGCTGAGCGGAGCACCAGGCCGTTGATGGGCGAGCTGAGTTGCTTGTGACAACGTGTGTTTGATCGATTCGAACGCACCTTGTGTTGACACAGTCCAGGCGACGGCAGCTCTGGAGCGTTTGGCGCGATGTGTGATGAGCGCATGGAGGGGCTGAAGCATATGGGCGGCGTTCGGAATGAATCTGTCATAGTACGCTACCATACCCAAGAAGCGTCGTAGTCCGGACTGGCTGGATGGCAATGGGTGGTGACGTATGGCGTCCACTCTCTCAGGAAGTGGGTGGATACCGCCAGAGTCTACCATGTGTCCCAGGAACTTGACGCGTTTGGCACCGAGTACGCACTTGTCCTTGTTTACGACGAGGCCGTACTGTTGAAGTCGTGTGAAAACGGTTCGCAGGAGGTTATCATGATGTGTTTCGGACGGGCTGGCCAGTAAAATATCATCCAGGTATGCAAAACAATGAGGAATTCCGCGCAGCACCTCGTCGATGAACCGTTGAAAAGTTTGTCCCGCGTTGCCAAGGCCAAATGGCATACGCACCATTTCGTAAAGCCCAAACGGCGTTGTTATTGCGGTTTTTGGAATGTCCGCCGGTTCGACAGGAATCTGGTTGTAAGCGCGTACCAAATCCAGCGTAGAAAATAACGTGCAGCCGTGCAGGTGCCTTGAAAAATCTCTGAGGTACGGCAGCGGGTACCTGTCAGGCACTGTGCGTGCGTTCAACCCACGGTAATCGCCGCATGGGCGCCACTCACCTGGTGTTTTCTTCGGCACGAGATGCAGTGGTGATGCCCAGTTGCTGGACGATGGGCGTGTGATGCCGAGTTTCAACATCTTGTCGAATTCGCGTCTGGAAATGACATCGCGACCCTGTGGCAGACGTCTGGGCCTAAAGAACACTGGCTGGCCGGTGGTCACGATGTGGTGTGTGACTGTATGCTTCACCTGTGACGGCGCAGTGGGAGGAGCTGTCAGGTCCGTAAACTCGTCCAGGACGTGTTCGTAGGCATTGCAATCACCTGAATGCCGGGTGCTGTCAGCTGTAGAATCGAGCCCGTATTCAGGACGACGCCATCTCGTAGTAGCCGTTGCTGGTTGATGTCCACGACCAATCTGTGTGCTCGCAGAAAATCCGCGTCGATAATAGGCATATTTACGTCAGTGACCAGAAATGTCCACGGACACGTTGCGCCGTTGCCGAAGGTAACAGTGTGGTGTCTGGTGCCGTACATCTCAATGGCAGACCCGTTGGCGGCTCGTAGTCGTGTCTGATTTGCAGTGCGTGAAAAGCGATGTTTGTTGCTTTTGTATGGCAAGACACTCACTCACTTGTGCGCCAGTGTCTATGAGATATTTTTCATGTGTTGTCCTATCGCTCACGAACAATAATGGCACTAACCTTGCATTGCCTCCCAAGCACTGCGCCACGTGCTGGGGGCTCTTCAGTTTAACGCCCATGAGCACGGAGGTGAGCATTTACGAGCATCGGCACCGAAGCGCGCGTGGTAATGGCAGATCCGCCGCCGCTGTGAATGTGCTGGCTGTTGTGGTGAGCGTGATGCACTGTGGTGCGTCTCACCTCTACTGAAGGATTGACGATGCCGTGTAGGTAGTGGTGACGGTGATCGCCGGCGATTGTTGTACGCGACGGACGGCTGCCAATCACGTGACGTCGGGCGGTCATGCAGCGCTGTGCGTAGCTCCTTGTTGGACGTCTCCAGTCGTTGCACTGCTTCCACGAGTGTAGAAAGCACTTGCTCCAAAGCAGGTGGGTGTTGCTGTTGGATGGCCGTGACGTGCTGAGCTGCTGTGTGTCGAGATGAAAGACCGCTGGCCTCCAGATATCGATCGGTGGCGCCGGCGAGCTCGTCCAGTGTGCTAGAAGCTGGCAGTAATGCCAGAGCAGCACGTGCTTCCTGTGGTAAGCGCTGAAGAAACAGTGTGCGGAGAAGGCCTGTGTCTGCAGTAACATCGCCAGCTGAACGTAGCTCATGCCGCATAGAGCGCAGTAGGGCGGTGGGTTTCTGGTCGCCCAGTTGTTGGTTGGACAGTAACGCATCCAGTCGACTGGCGTTTGACTGCGCGAGCCGTTCCTGCAGGGCGGTGCTCAAAGCAGCGAACGATTTGGGTCCACGTAGCACGTCCTTCAATTGTGTGGCGATGTGTGGCGGCAGGTCTGCCACAACAAGTTTGAAGCGCGTCTCGTCGCTCTCGATGCAGGCCACATCAAACGCACACTCCACTTGTACCAACCAGACTTCAGGATCCTCCAGTAGGAACACTGGCAGTCGGAATGTGGTGCTGGGTCTGGGTACCGCTTGCTCGGAGCCATGAGGCTGAGCGCCATGCGCTGCCGTGCTCTGCACGGGGTCACCAGTGTCGCTGATGGGCATGATACCGATAGCGATCAGTCTCAGTGGCTGTGGCAGCAGATGTGCCGTGAACCAGTGGCGTAGTGTACGAGTGACGGAGGGTGTGAGACCCAGTCACTCACTAACGCCAACTGCAGCGCACTGGAACGACAAGGTGTGCCCTGTCTGTCGACCCGAAATCGACTACCCGACAGCGCGACGCTTGGTATAAAAACCTTCCGTCTTGCTAAGAGACGTCCGAGCTGGGAGTGCACCGCTAAGTGACACTAGCCAGACTCGACGGTTTGAAGCGAACGTCTGATGCCTCAGAATCAAATGTGCTCAAGCCCACCTCTATGGGTGTCTGTCTCGGAGGAATAACCGGCTACGGTATTCCGTCCAAGGCAGGCGGCAGAGCACAATCTATCCTTGGCAAAACGCTGTGAGGGCGATGTGGTCTTTAAAAAGACCGAAATGTATATTGCGTAGGTTAATTCGCTAATTTTACAGGGAGCGGGAGCAGTACCGTGGAGACCAGTCAAACTCAGAGCCGACGACGTGAAAGAGACCCTTATTGCCGAAAGTGCACGCTTTATATACCGCACGTTGTAACCGTACGGTGTAGTGTTACACGTGACGTCACTGCTACCGTGTGCAACATGATGAATGTGTATGTGTGTGTGTGTGTGTTTTTGTCTGACGCGCATGCGCGTCTAACATTTTGTGATAAATAAAACAGCAATAACAATCAAAACCATATACAAACACCGTGCACACATAATTGTTATATAACGGAATTAATACGTAATGACACTCGCGGTAATACAGTGACAGTGATATAGTGGCATTCATATAATTGGCAAATGCAAATACAATAAAACAGTGTACACATTTGACATACATGGAACAGAATTGATGTGTGTGGCTACAGTTTTTCTTGTTTGCTCGTATTTTTCCTCATTTTGTTTTTCTTGGAATATCATTCAAATAGGTGATACTTCCAGATGAAGCACTCTGTAAAATACGCGTATCATTTGCAGATCAACGGATAGGCTGAGAGCACCAACAGCCAACGGACCAATGACCAGCTACGTGTGCCAGCGTTTGTGTATGTGTGCGTGTGTGAAGGGGGACCTGTGTACATGGACACCTGTATTCCACTCAGCTATCCCAGTGGCTGAACAAAGTATGATTCAGTAAGACATGGTGAAACTATGAGTTTCAGGCGAGCTGGAAATGAGTCATGTTTTGTCAGGAAACAGCCAACATTCAGGAAACGCTTCGATAATCCATAATGTCTTCTTCACAGACGTGTTTTCATTATAGACATAACGTGCCGTAGAAATAGCGCATCAAGCACGTAAATAGAGCGCATCAAGCATGTGATGCACCGCACACGATCCACAAATGTAGGACTGACAATATAACAAATGAACAGTAGGTAACTAACCGAAACTGAAAATACGAAAAAAGAATCAAAATGTTACTTGGATATCAGTATAACAAAGTTATAATATAATAAACGTGTGAATAGTGGATTGAACTAAACTAGTGAAGTGATGTTTTGCTTGTTTGTTTTGTCCTTGTCTCCTAGTGTAGCAAACCAATTTAATTCAGAAGGGAAATTTCGTCAGTATTTTCCCATGAGTGTTTCTAGAGTGCCATCTCGCCATCTGGGGAAATTTGGTACATGAGGGCACCACAAACATTTTTCACAAAATCTGGTACCCTGCAATATTTGGCCGAAAGACTGGCAAAATAGATCACCACTCTATGGTCGGTTTCCTCAAATCTCGCCACAGTTACCCAGTGTGAACCATGAACATGGAGAATTTGAACCAGGTGCCCGTCTTCCGAATATCCGCCATAATTGGACCCCTGAAGCACAACAGTCGACTGTAGGCCAGACACCCACGGGAATCGCCGCTCCAACAGCGACTGAGCCGCATCGATGACTGTGGAACTGGCGCAGTGCAAATGAGCCCATGGCCGCAAGGTGCGGTGTCTTGGGCACTGTCCGCCGGTTCCGCAGCAACTCCAGGAGACGACGTAGCAGGAATCTGGAGAGACGCTAAATAGGGCTTCAAATGGACCAACGCGACCCTTCGAGAAAGAATTTTGCCTGACGGTGTTCGGAGCTGGGCTGAAGTAAAATCCATATTAGAAATCGCATATAGGCCAAGTCAGTCGAATTCCAGCCTGGATCCCTTACGCCTTCTTCCTATTATTACGTGCCAATACCCACATCCCAGCCCGGAAAGTGAAGAATTTAAACCCCTTATTCTTTCTCAACTCGACGTTTTTTTTCTGGCGTTCTTGGGCTTTTTTTATATTAGCACTAACCACTTATTTTACCCCCTCCATTCTCTCTACTCTGCTCTGAATGTATTGACTCTCAATTTCAGGGTTTTCAATGCTATCCTTGACCCGGGAGTCCAAATCTGGGGTGTCATTCATTTGCATGTCCGCCATTAAACGAGGGCACCTCCCGAACATGATATAAAACGGGGTAAATTTGGTGGATTCCTGCACCGAGGTGTTCATGGCGTATGCTGCGGCACCGAGTGTATGATATATTTACGATCACAATAGGGTAACAACGTCACGACCTGCACACAACCACTGCTGGACACACACTGACTCGTAGCGGGTAGCGTCATCCACGCTAGCCGCGCCCGCGCCCTCTGGGCGGGGCAGCATCACACTACATCTCCCCTCCAAGCGGCGGAAGGGGGGCGCTGCTGATCCTGCAGACGTAGTCGCTCAGGTGCGGCGGCGGTCTGCGGGTTCGGTCGCTTCGGCGAGGGTTTGGTGTATGTGGAGCCTCTGATGTTCCGCTCACATCCTCCCCCGGCGGCGGCGCGGGTCCGCTGCTGCTGCTGGTCTCTCGCGGCGGTTGCGGCGGCGACAGCTGTGGGCAAGGCAGGCACATGGCCTCTGGCCGCGCTGCGCTGACGAATGGTGGCGGCGTCACTTCGGAGGCGGGTGCGCTGACTGCTGGCCGCAGGTGGCGGCGGTTACGCCAGTAGAGACCGCCATGCGGTAAGCGTACCGCGTACTGGCGGCGACGACCAGTGACAGCGACCACGCCAGTCCGGTCCCAGCGGCCTGTCGTCGGGTCCTGGAGAGCCACTGTAGTGCCGGGCGATAACGGCGGCAGTGGTCTGGCTGACCGATTGTAGTTGGTGATCTGCCTGTCGTGCGCGGCCGCTGCTCGGAGATCACACTCAGCGGTGGACGGCTGCCATTCAGGCAGGAACGCGCGAGGATGCGCGGGGACGGCAGACGACACGGGGCGAATGTACAGCAGCTGCGCGGGCGAGCGGCCGTCGGCACCAGGCGCGTTACACATCTCCAGCAGGCCGGCAACGAACGCGTCCGTGTTGAGGTCCCCGTCGTGGGCCGACTTCTGGATGAGTCGCTTCACCCGCTTGACAGCGGACTCGGCGTGCCCATTAGAGGACGGGAAGCGTGGACTGGAGAGTCGGTGACGGACACGCCAATGTCGCAGGAACTCGGCAGTGAGACGCGCAGTGAACTGCGGGCCGCCGTCCGACGACAATATGGACGGTACGCCCGTGGCGACAAACACGCGCCGAAACAGCTTCACCAGCTGATGAGCAGACGCGTCAAGGCCACATTCAAACACCAGCGGCCAGTTGGAGAATCGGTCGGCGTATACGAGGAACGTTTTCCCCGCATGGTAGAAGAAATCTGCCGACACCGATTCGAAGGGCCGTGTCGGGCGCGGTTCCGCCATGTATGGCTCTTTCTGCTGAGAGTCCTTGTATTCGAGACACTCTTGGCATGACGAAACGGCCATGGCGTTGTCGTTATTAAGGCCAGGCCAGAATACAGTCTGGCGGGCGCGTTGAACCTTTCTGACCTGCCCCTGATGGCTTTCGTGGAGGCGGCGGAGGGTATCTTTTCGCAGGCGCTTGGGCACAAGCAGACGGCAGCCGACCAAAATCAGGCCATGGTCCGCAGTGAGCTAGTCGCGCACACCCCAGTACTGGTGAAGGCTGGACGGTAGGAGATGCTTATGCTGAGGAAAGCCGTCTAGCACGTACGGCATCAGCTGACGGCACTCGTCGTCCGCGAGAGACGCAGCTCGCACCGCCTCCAGAGTGGTGTCGACTGGCGATGTGCGGCGGCCTTCATCGTCCTCATCTGAGAAGGCGTCTAGCGTCTGTATGAAAAATCCAGACGAAGAGTCGCCCACGTCCGCGTCAGCACCGGCCGGCTGGGAGGGTGCGCGTGACAGGGCGTCGGCGATGTTGTGCTGTGCTCCTGGCCTCCAGCTGGCGACAAAGGTCAGGTGCAGTAGACGCTGACGCATGCGCTGCAGACGAGGATTGCAGATGTCTCCGAGCGCCTTTTCGTTCAGGATGGGCACCAGCGGCTTGTGGTCGGTGACCACATTGAAGGTGGGCAGGCCAGCCAGATATTGGTGGCATTTCTGGCAGGCCCACACCACGGCCAACATCTCCAGCTCGCAGACGGCATAACGGCTCTCCGTGTCGGAGACGAATCGCGACCCACACTGGATGAGCTGCCAGCGGCCCTGGTCGTCCCGCTGGCGGAGCACAAACCCGAGGCCTTTCTGTCTTGCCGCGTCCGTCTCCAACATGGTGGGCCTTGTCGGGTCGAATTGGCCAAGCACGGGCGGGCTGGCCAACGCGCGTTTTACGGCCGTGAAAGCAGCGTCGTGTTGTGACGACCACTGCCACTCGACGCCTTTGCGGAGCAGCTGACGCAGGGGCTCGGCAGCAGAAGCGATGGCGTCAGAGGAGTCGCCAAACTGATTCGCCAAGCCCAAGAACGACCGCAGTGAGGTCAGGTCCGTCGGTGTAGGGAAGTCAGCCAGGGCCCGAATTTTCTTCTCGTCGATGGTAAATCCGGAGGACGTGATGTGGAAGCCACAGAAATTGGCGGCAGTGGCCGCAAAGACAAACTTTTTCCGGTTCAAAGTGACGCCGGCGTCGTCACAGCGCTGCAGTAGTTGCCAGACTCGCTGCAGATGGTCGTCGTAGCTGGCAGTGTGCACCAGCACGTCGTCAACAATCTTGCACGAGTCCGCTAAGCCAGCCAAGGCGACGTCGCCGCGCCGGTTGAACTCGTCGCCGCTTGACACCAGGCCCATTGGCGCCCGGCAGAACCTGAACCGACCCCACGGCGTGATGAAAGTGGTGAGGTCTCGGTCCTCGCGGCGCAGGGGCACCTGAAAGTAGCCCTGTAGGGCGTCCACCTGGGTGAACCACCGGTTGCCGAGGCCCATGCTGGCTACGGCCTCGACAGGCGAGCGAACCGGATGAGTCGGTCGGCGGACGAAACGATTGAGACGGGTAAAGTCCACCGTGAGGCGGCAACCGTTGGGCGTGCCGTCCGCATTTCGTTTGCCGACCACGACAATGGGCGAGCACCAGTCAGTCGGGTGGGACACCGGCTCAATGACGCCCTGCTGCTGCAGCTGCTCCAGCTGCTGTTGTGCCTGGGCGCGGTGGCAGAATGGCACAGAACGAGGGGCGGTCACATTGTTGGGCACGGCATCATCTCGGAGGTCAATCCGCATTGCACCGCCAGTCATCTCGCGGAGGGGACCGTCCGTAGAGAACACGCGAGTGAAGGCCGCCAACAATTGCTCGCTGTGTGCCCGTCGCTCTGCAGCGGTAGGCTGCGCCGCGCTGGTCCAGCGAGGGCAATGTCGCGGCATCGGGACTGACGGTCCTGCGGTCACCTGCTGTAGATGCTGCTCGCGTGACATCTGGCGCGGAAATGCGCGGTGCAGCAGGCGCAGTTCCACTGCGTCCCGCCAACAGAGCAGAGGGCGCCGCACTGACGGCACCACGTACACTGTGGAGCGGCAAGAAGCGTCGCCAAGTCGCAGCAGCGCCTCGAATGTACCCAAACACCGCAGTGGCTGGCCGTTGGCGACCCGCAGGCGCGACGGCGGTGGACATAAGCTATTGGCGGCTACCCCGAGCTGCTGCGCGACTACAGCATCTACTACGGAGACATCGGCCCCAGAATCACAGCGCCATGTGATTTTGCGCGGTTGGTGCCCCCCCACGGAAACGGTTAGGCCCACGGTGGTCAAACGGGTGCGTTCAGCACGATCAAAAATATCACCGATATACAATGTGTCTTGTGTATTTTCGTCGTTCACAACACCATCGTTTGCATCACAGCCAACATATTCGACGAAGTTGTTTCGGAGGCGGCCCGCGCCGGACTGGGACGCACGGCATGCACGCGCGTAGTGGCCGCGCTTTCCGCATCGGCGACAGACGCAGTCAGCAGCGCGGCATGGCGCCGTCTGGTGTCTTTGGCCGCAGCGATCGCATGCAGAGCCGTTGCCACCATCAGCTGACTGCAGGTTCGGTTGGTCGCGCATGCGCAGTGGTTGACGGTCATGCTGGTCGCGCATGCGCAGTGGCTGCCGGCCGAACTGCTCGCGCATGCGCAGTGGTTGACGGCGCACGGCGGCGACCTCTGTACGGATGGTGGCCGAGCTAGCCACATCGGGCGTGGCTCGCTGCATGGCCACAACATCATGGCGGACGCACTCCGCTGACTCGCAAATTTTGACTGCCCTCTCCAGCGACAATTCGTTGTGGGCAACCTGCAGCAGCTGGTGCAGGGCAGTGGAGTCAGCGGTCCCCATGACGATCTGGTCGCGAATGCGCTCATCGCGGCAACTGCTGCAGAAATCGCAGCAGGCCGCCATCTCACGCAGGGAGAGCACGAAGTCACCCACCTTCTCCCCGTCGTGCTGGCGGCGGGAGAAAAAATGCCGGCGCTGCACTAACACCTGTTGACGTGACCGCTGGTGGTTTTCCAGCAGCTCAATGCAGGCTGGCAGATCAGCGTCCGCCGGCAGAGCCACAGAGTGTCGGATGATGCGGCACCACTCATCGTCCAGCAGCGTGGTGAGCAGCGCTTGTTGCTGGGCTGGGCTGAGTTTTTCGCTGCCAGATAACGTGCCATGAGCCAGCACTCGTTCCTTCCACGCTGTGAACCCAGCTGCAGTCGTGTCGTAGGACAGGCGGGCTGGCGGCGGGGCATTCACCCGGGGAGCCACAGCAGGTGCACCGGCGGGGGCTGCCGGTTCCAGCTGCTGCCGGGCGAGCATGCTTACCAGCGATGTCAACTGGTCCAGCTGTCGTTGCTGACTTTCCAGAAGAGCCTGCTGAGTCTCAGTCGGCTGCGCCATGTGTGATATATTTACGATCACAATAGGGTAACAACGTCACGACCTGCACACAACCACTGCTGGACACACACTGACTCGTAGCGGGTAGCGTCATCCACGCTAGCCGCGCCCGCGCCCTCTGGGCGGGGCAGCATCACACTACACCGAGGTGCCGATTTTACAATGTCGATCACTTTATTACAAAAATCTCTACCCTGATCTGTTACTATTTTCTTCGGGGACCCGAAAGGTGGAACATTGTTTGGATGTGGTGGGAAACCTGATCTGCTGATTTGACCTGCAGACTCTGTAGGTCAAATCAGCGTTCCCTCTGCAGTGCAGAGGGAACGCTGAAACCCACTTTGAATACAGGTCTGTGGCGGTCAGGATGTACCTATTTCCCCTGGGTGTCTCGGTAAGAGGTCCCACCAGATATATTCCCACTACCTCCCACGTGTCGTTTGTCCTAATCGGTGTATGCTCCGGTGCCATTGTCTTTACTTCCCCCAATCTTTGGCACCTATCACAACGGGAAATGGCATCTATCACAAACTTGGCCATCCCCTCCCAGTAAAACTGTGACTGTATCCTCGCCACAGTCTTTATACTCCCCATGTGACCCCCTCCGGATGGACCCTCTCAAACACGGTCTGCTTTTCGGATTCAGAGAAGATGACCTCTCTAAAGCTGACTTCCCCCCATTGCGTTGGAAAAACTGCATCCTGGAAGTATCCGAATCTGCAAAAACACAGCACGCGTTTAGAGCAAATCATGTTGTCATAGTGCAAAATTCAACATTTTCATTCCACGTTTACTTCATGTCGAAAATCAGCAAAATATTGAATCATTAGTTGCAATTGAACAAGCGTGTTATACCAACCATGTAACCGAAACTTGGACGCGCGTTGGATGACTTTATGTTTCCTCTGCCTTGACATTGACGAGGGACATGCTCCGGTTTGTGAATAGCACCTCAAATCCTCTAGAGTGGAGCCTGTCTGAAATTTTGACAAGTTTTCAAGTAGTACGTAACCTACTTTATCATAAATTCAAGATTAAACCACGTCATCGCTTTTACAACACAAAACACCAGCAACGATAACTGTTTATGTGTGCACAAACCAACCAGACGGCTATAAATATTATCGTTCATTAACAAACCAGACAACTAATACAATGAGAGGTTAACCAAACAAGCAACAAACACAAGCACTAACGAACCAAGCACCAACGAATTCAAGAACAACAAATTTACTCCAAAAGTACATTTATCCCCTATGAAATTAACCAAAATACATACCTGGGTACCCATGTCTACAATTAAAAACTAGCAACTACCCAACTACGTTACTACAACTGCACTACAAGAATAACTAACACTGGTCAACAACCAAAATGCTTCCGAGACCAACGTAGCATTTTTCATATAATTTTAGGATGCTAGTAACAAATATCATGGTTGAAATTGTTTGGTAGCCCTAATTTTCATGATACACCTACATGTCTCAACAGGTTCCTACAGGCTGGCGAAAGTGTATATTCACTACGCTCACAGGCTATCTGCCCTCAGTATTGTTCCATCATCATCAACAACAACAACAACATGTATTTGATTTAGCGCACTTTCGAGGGCAAAGGCGCGAGCAGGAACTGGAGTGTGTGGCTACACCGCCAGAGGGCGCGAGTGTATTAGGCGTGGGTGACGCTAACGGCCGTCAGCCAGTGTGTGTGCAGCAGTGGTGGTGTGCGTTTCGTGGCCTTATATTATTGTATTGTTGGTGTATTGTTATTGTTCTTTTGTGTGCTATTTAATATATCGTACATGGCGCAGCCGCTGCGAGACGACCAACAGCAGAAGCTGGACCAGCTCACAGAGTTGGTGACTCAGCTCGCTCGCCAGCAGCTGGCAATGGCAGCCCCCGCCAGCTCGCCTGCAGTCGCCCCACACACCATGGCTCATTGTCAGCCACCAGCCCGTCTGGCCTACGCCGCATCGGCAGCCGACTTCACCTCCTGGAAGGAGCGCGTGCTGGCGTACACCACACTTTCAGGCAGTGAAAGCCTGAGCCATGCCCAGTAGCAAGCGCTGCTCACGACACTGCTGGACGACGAGTGGTGCCGCGTCATCCACCACTCATTGACGCTTCCGGCGACGGCTGATTTGCCCGTCTGTATCCGCCTATTGGAGGAGCATCAGCAGTCGCGGCAGAATGTGCTGGTGGAACGCCGGCGATTTTTCACCCGTCGTCAGCGGGACGGCGAGAATGTGGGCGAATTTCTGCGCTCTCTGCGAGAAATTGCCGCCAGCTGCGATTTTTGCCCTGCCTGCCGCGACGAGCGTCTTCGCGATCAGTTAGTCATGGGGACAGCCGACTCTGCTGCCCTGCACCAACTCCTGCAGGTCGCACACAAAGACCTGACGCTGAAAAAGGCAACTCAGGTATGTCAAACGGCTGAGTTTGCCCGCCAGGACGCTGCAGACATGCGGAACACCGGACCCGATGTGGCTGATTCTTCTGCTCCCCGCGCAGAGGTCGCCGCTGTAAGCCATCTGCAACCGCGCATGCGCAACGCGCATGCGCACAGCAATGACTCCGTCTCGTGCGTCCGCTGTGGTGGGCACCACCAGACAGTACCGTGTCGCGCTGCGGAGAGCATGTGTCGTCGCTGTGGAAAACGCGGGCATTACTCGCGCGTCTGTCGCTCATCGCAGCCCGGTACCCGCCGTCGTAGAGATAATTTTCTCCGCGACGTCGCCGATGTTGCCGATGAAGTTGACGATGAGAACACACTAGATATGTGCCCGTATATCGGTGATGTAGTTGATGGCCAAAAACACACGCGCTTAACCGCCGTTCACATTGCCGTTTCCGCAGAGGGCCGCGCGCCGCGCGAGATCAAGTGGCGATGCGACTCTGGCGCCGATGTGTCTGTAATTGACGCTGGGGTTGCGCAGCAGCTCGGAGTGGCCGTCAGTAGCTTGCGCCCACCGTCGTCGCGCCTGCGTGTTGCCAACGGTCAGTTGCTGCGGTGTCTGGGCACGTGCGAGGCAGTCTTGCGACTCGGTGATTCATCCTGCCGCTCCACTCTGTACGTGGTGCCGTCAGTGCGCTGTGCTCTGCTCTGCTGGCGAGACGCAGTGGAGCTGCGTCTACTGCACCGGGCGTTCCCTCGGCAGATGTCTCGCGAACAGCACCTACTGCAGGTGGCCGCTGGACCGGCAGCCACACCTCAACAATGCCCGCGCTGGACCAACACAGCTCAGCCAACAGCGGCGGACCGTCGTGCGCACAGCGAGCAGCTTATAGCGGCCTTCCTTCGTGTGTTCTTCACGGACGGTCCTCTCCGGGAGATGAAAGGCGGGGCAATGCGGATCGATCTGCGCGATGACGCGGTGCCGTACAACGTGACGGCTCCTCGCTCCGTGCCGTTCTGTCATCGCGCCCAAGCACAACAGCAGCTGGAGCTGCTTCAGCAGCAGGGCGTAATCGAGCCGGTCTCCCACCCGACAGATTGGTGCTCACCCATCGTCGTTGTCGGCAAGCGCAAGGCAGACGGCACGCCAAACGGCTGCCGGCTCACGGTGGACTTCATACGCCTCAACCGCTTCGTTCGCCGGCCTACACATCCGGCTCGCTCGCCTGTGGAGGCTGTCAGCAGTATGGGTCTCGTCAATCGGTGGTTCACCCAGGTGGACGCATTACAAGGGTACTTTCAGGTGCCCTTGCGGCGCGAGCACCGAGACCTCACCACCTTCATCACCCCGTGGGGCCGATTCAGGTTCTGTTGCGCGCCTATGGGCCTGGTCTCCAGCGGCGACGAATTCAACCGACGGGGCGACGTCGCCTTGTCTGGCCTACCCGACTCCTGCAAGATCGTGGACGACGTGCCGGTGTATACCGCCAGCTACGACGAGCATCTGCAGCGAGTCTGGCAGCTGCTACAACGCTTCGACGACGCCGGCGTTACGTTGAACCTGCAAAAATTTATGTTCGCCGCCACTTCCGCCAATTTCTGCGGATTCCACATCAATGCCTCTGGATTCACCGTCGACCACAAGAAAATTCGAGCCCTCGCAGAATTTCCCGCACCGACGGACCTTACATCCCTGCGGTCCTTTCTCGGCTTGGCGAACCAGTTCGGTGACTTCTCGGACTCCATCGCCTGCGCTACTGAGCCCCTGCGCCAGCTGCTTCGCAAAGGCGTTGAGTGGCAGTGGACAACACAGCACGATGCGGCTTTGACGGCGGTCAAGCGCGCGTTGGCCAGCCCTCCTGTGCTTGGTCACTTCGACCCAACGCGCCCCACAATGCTGGAGACGGACGCAGCACGTGAGAAAGGTCTCGGATTCGTGCTTCGCCAGCGGGATAATCAAGGTCGTTGGCAGTTGATCCAGTGTGGGTCGCGATTTGTGTCCGACACCGAAAGCAGGTATGCTGTGTGTGAGTTGGAGATGCTGGCAGTTGTGTAGGCATGTCAGAAATGTCACCAGTATCTGGCCGGCCTCCCCACGTTCAGTGTGGTCACCGATCACAAGCCTCTCGTTCCGATACTGAACGAGAAGGCACTCGGAGACATCTCCAACCCACGTCTGCAACGTATGCGACAGCGTCTGCTGCACTTGACTTTTGTCGCTAGCTGGAGACCGGGTGCAAAGCACAACATCGCCGACGCTCTGTCGCGCGCACCTTCCCAGCCTGCTGATGCTGACGCGGACATTGACGAGTGCTCGTCTGGATTCTTCGTCCAGACGTTGGACGCATTCACAGAGGCAGACGACCTGGGTCATCGCACGTCACCGATTGACACCACCCTGGAGGCGGTGCTAGCTGCGTCTCTGGCCGACGACGAGTGTCGCCGATTGATGACGTACGTGCTGGGCGGTTTCCCTCAACACAAACATCTGCTGCCCGCCAGTCTTCACCCATTCTGGGGCGTGCGCGATCAGCTCATGCCGACCATGGCCTGATCCTGGTCGGCTGCCGCCTGCTTGTGCCTAGGTGTTTGCGGAAGGACACCCTCCGTCGGCTTCACGACAGTCAGCAGGGGCAGGCCAGGACTGTGCAACGCGCACGGCAAACTGTCTCCTGGCCGGGCCTGAACGATGAGATCGCCACTGCCGTAGCATCATGTTCGAGATGTCTAGAATACAAAGACAGCCAGAAAAAGGAGCCGTACCTGACGGAACCGCACTCGACACGTCCTTTTGAATCGGTGTCCGCGGATTTCTTCCAGCACGCAGGGAAGACCTACCTCGTGTACGCGGACCGGTTCTCCAACTGGCCACTGGTGTTTGACTGTGGCCGTGATACCTCCTCTCACCAGCTGGTGAAGCTGCTCCGGCAGGTGTTTGCAATGACGGGGATCCCGACCGTACTGTCGTCAGACGGCGGCCCAAAGTTCATGGCGCGCCACACCGCCGGATTTCTGCGACTTTGGCACATACGCCATCGTGTCTCCAGTCCGCACTTCCCGTCTTCTAATGGGCACGCTGAGTCCGCCGTGAAACGGGTGAAGCGGCTCATTCAGAAGGCGGCGCACGACGGGAATATCGACACAGACGCCTTTGTCGCCGGTCTGTTGGAGCTGTGTAACGCGCCGGGTGCCGACGGTCGCTCTCCCGCGCAGCTTTTGTACGGCCGCCCCGTGTCGTCCGCCGTTCCCGCGCATCCACGCTCGTTCCTGCCGGAGTGGCAGCCGCCCACCGCTGAGTGCGACCGGCAAGCGGCGAGCTTGCACAACAAGCAGGTCGCCCAATACAACCGGTCGGCCGTTGCGGCCCGGCACTACGGTGGCTCTCCAGGTCCCGACATCCGGTCGCTGGGACCGGACTGGCGTGGTCGCCATAACTGGCCGTCGCCGCCAGTACGCTGTGCGCCTGCCACACGGCGGTCTCTACTGGCGCAACCGTAGACACCTGCGACCCGCAGCCAACACACCCTCGCCCGTGGTACAGCCGCCGCCATCTGCTGGTACAGCGCCGCTACCGTCGCAGGAGGCCAGAAGCAGCCCCGCATCACCGCCGCCGCCGCCGGGGGAGAATGTGGGCGGCACATCGGAGGCCTCACGAACCCCGCAACTCCGCCGTAGCGCCCGACCACGCAGACCACCGTCGCATCTGAGCGATTACGTCTGCAGAGCCGACAGCGCCCCCTCCACCACTTGAAGGGGAGATGTAGTGTGTGGCTACACCGCCAGAGGGCGCGAGTGTATTAGGCGTGGGTGACGCTAACGTCCGTCAGCCAGTGTGTGTGCAGCAGTGGTGGTGTGCGTTTCGTGGCCTTATATTATTGTATTGTTGGGTTATTGTTATTGTTCTTTTGTGTGCTATTTAATATATCGTACAGGAACAGAGTAATAAAAATGTAGACGCAGAGCGGTATGGAGACAAAAATAAGGAGCGCAAATCGGCAGAAAGTGCATGGGTGCTAGCAAAATTGAATACATACATACACACAAACACATACACACGCACATACACATAGACATGCATACACATATACATATATGAATAGTGTAATGTAAAATTCCCTTCGTTGAGCGACGCAAAGATAAGAGAGGGAGTTTTCATTGGTCCTCATATTCGAGAGCTTCTTAAAGACGATGAATTTGAATCAGCTCTTCATGGGGAGGGGAAAGCTGCTTGGAAGGCATTCAAATTAGTTGCAAAGGGATTTCTCGAAAACAAAAGTGTAATATGTATTCACAGTCCAGGCTATAATAAGATGATGACGATGAAATTAACAACTGAATGAAATTAACAATAAGTGGGTTCACAAATCCCAACCACACGAAAGTCTCATACGATACAAACGACTATCAAACTCCCACGCGACACAACATACCCTCTCACACCGACTCACTATGCGCACTGCCTCTCTTGTTCCGCTCGACCCCACGGGAGGCACACTATCCAAAACAACCTTCTCTTTCGCACCCTAATTCCCCTAACATACGCCACCGTGGCCAAGTTGCACACAAACATACAAACACCGCATAAATACTCCGTAGGTAACGGGACGCATTGATGAAGAGCGAGCCACATGTACACGACAAACATTTGCTGCCTTAACACTCTCACACTTCCCCGAGACAGCAAATTTTCAAACTACTCTACGGAACGATGACACATTTACAACATAATACACTTAATAAACTATGAAGAGCGAAACCTAACAGGCCGCCTCAGACTGGACCGGTCTCGGAGTCTGTATCGCTCAGCAGGCGGAGCCTCCTCGCCACTACTCACTTGTTCAGGTGCTGCAGCGTCGCCCTGCTCGTCACCGATGTGAACATTGGACTCGATTGCAGGCTGGACTGGAGCCGCAGGCGCTGCTGTACGAGCGATGGTGCGAGTACTCCAATGCGGGAACCGTTGGACACCGTTTCCACCACTCGGAACACCTCTGGCCGGTCGAACATGTGACACGTGTCTGTTCACACCATCTCCCAAATCTACCGCCCATTTACTTGCACGCGCCACTCTATAGGGCCCCGCCCATTTGGCAGTGCACCGACCATCCGGCGGACGCAAGAACACCATGTCACCAGCCTTGTAGACGCCACGAACGCTTTCGTTTGAACGACCAGTGCATCGACTCGAATTAGTCCACCTTTGTGATAGTCTGGTAGACACAGGAACACGGCTCAACCGGATTATTGGGGTCTGCGGCACAGCTCTGAAAACACTAGCGAACGGCTTCTCCCTGGTGGCTTGGCTCGTGGTGGAATTGTAATAAAATACTGCTCTACCAATTGAGCAGCGAGACCTTGACGCCATTCGCTTGATAGTACGCTGGATTCGCTCACATATCCCGTTACCTTGATGACGATACGCACATGACCGCTCATGATTCACCTCCCAGTCACCAAGGAGACCATAAAACTCTGCGCTCAAAAACACTGGAGCATTATCCGACAAAACACTGGACGGAGGACCAAACTCAACAAACACACTTTCCAGAGCAGCACACACTGATTGAGAGTTCTCGCTATTCAGTCGCTTCCATATCGTGTATCTGGAGCAGCAGTCAATTGTCGACAGGTAGGCAGTGTTGTTGAAATATGTGATGTCCACAGCAACTCGTTTCCACACAGACGTCGTCGCCAACGAGCCGTGATGGTTTTCAACACGATTCACAGGATCTATTCGCCGACACTCATGACAATCGCGTATCACCTCGTCCACATCACCCGAACTTATCGCTGGGATCACAGCAGACACGAGCTCTTTGGTACGCTCAACACCCATGTGACCGCTGGAATGATGGATTTGTCGTATGGCTTCTCGATCACCTTTCGACAGCAAGGCAAAAGACTCCCCTCTCGACGATGGAAATCGCAGGCATCAAGGGGGGCGAGTCATTGCATCAGCCAGGTTTTCCTTCGTGTTCACTAGCTTCACGTCGAGTTTGAGTGAATAGGTTGTCAGTAACTCACGGACCACGTCTAATCGCCTGCGAATTAACATCTCAGACATCCCATGCGTGCGGATTCGATGTGTGTCGTTGGTGGCGCTGGTCAGCCACCCAAACACAACCGCAGAGTCCGTCATCAGCTCAGCTTCGTTAAATCCCCATTTGATGCACAAGCTCACTCCTTTGATGGCAGCATCCAATTCAGCGACGTTGATATGTGTTGTGTCTTTGGACTTTCTCAGCCAACAGCCATCCTCCACCGGTCTCCCATCCACCGTCAAGACCACTCCTGTTGCCAGGCTGCTCGCATCGACACAGATTTTTGGGGCTTGTCCTCCTACGCTCCAGAAACTACGAGTGGGATCCTGACGTTTCACTTCCTCGTTGATGGCTTTCACAATTTTCACCGTCTGTTGGTCAACTTTAGTGTCCCAAGAGACAGTCGATGGGCTCTCTGAATCACCAGAAATGTGCCGCTTCAGTAAACCACACGCCACACGAAGCCAACCGGCAATTGGGAAATGACCAATCCTCTGACCGCACAATGAGAATATGGATCGTTTCGTCAGAGAATCTGGAACGATAGGCACTTTTCCGTCTCTTTGCCACTGCATTCCTGATGGTCTATGTTCTAACCTCAGGCCGAGTACCCTGGCACCGTTCAGATTACGCGGTTGTTTGGTCACCAGGCCATATCTCTGAAGGTGTTGAACAACGTCTTCAGGTCGCACACGAGAATGATCCACAATGATGTCATCGATGTAGTGATCCACGCCTTCTGCATCAAATTCAGCCAACGAAAACACCTTTTTAAGTATGGCCGTCATAACTTTAGGACCGATGCTCAGACCGAAACCTAGTCTTTTCATAACATACTTCTTCCCCAGAAACTCGACCGCCTGAAATCTGTGCAGTTCGGCTGGCATGTGAATCTGCAGATATGCTTTTTTCAGGTCAATTATGGAAACATTGCTCCCCATGCATCGCCATTTGCGGAGCTTTTCGTCGCACACTGCTGAATCCAGCCCTGGATTACTGCGAATATTTGAATTCAGCCTTCTGTAGTCGAGCACAAGTCTGACTTTTTGCTTTTTCTCTTGTTTCACTGCAAACAAGGGCACTGTCGCACCTATGGCTCCGTGTTTTTGCACGTTATACGGGACCAGTTTGCCGTCTTCAATCCACGTCTTCACCTCATTTTCAAAGTCTGCTTTATCAACCGATTTTACACTGTAATTCGCGCCGCGAATTTCTTTGCTGTGGACCTCATTCTCCCAGATCCAGCTCACAGTCCAATTAACTCCATCGAATACAGCCTTGAAGTCCTGATCCTTGACCTCCAATCCTGACGTTTCCAATTTTTTGCACGGCAGGCTGCATGGAGGTGACTGTATTGCCGTGGCTCCCAGAAGAAACCCATCGCGGCGAGAATTTTGAACACTTTGTTGTTCGTCACACACCGCGGACTGGCCCAGCCACACTCGATCGTTGCTTGTGACAGTCACGCCACCAGCCGCCATCACTGCGTCCATCCCCAAAATTATGTCGAATGACTGATGATAGTCGGACTCACATAGCCACACACGCAGTTCTTTTATGACGACTCGATCGTCTGACGCCACGCGCACATTTCTAACTATCACACTTTGATCTGTTGACATACTGGCACCACTCAACAACTTCAGATTCAATTCGCTTTTTTCCGCCGGTAGCAAGTGTGCTAGAGATGTATTCGTGAAAATGGAATTTGAACTTCCCGTGTCAACCAGGGCCAACACACGCCCTCTCACACCATCAACACTCACTTCCACGACTGACCCTGAATTGCCGGGGGGACGACTGGTCCTCAAACTTAGAATTGAGCCGGCCCCCCTCTGGAGTTTTCCGACTTTGGACAGTTCTTCGCCACATGACCTGGCTCCCCACATGTGTAGCACACAAACCGTCTGCTCATGGTTGAACAATTTCTTGAGATGTGCCCCTGTTGATGGCACTTGAAACAAACTAGCGGTTTTGTGCCGACAGCAGCGTACGTGTGCCCCGCTTCTCCTTTGCTGTCTTCGTTCACGGACACTTTGGAGCACGCCACCTGTTTGGAGCAACTCAGAAGGTTGTCGAGAGCCAGCTCTTCCCTGTGCATGGCTCTCACGGTCTGCTCAATACTGGGTGGAAGACCCCACAGAAACTGGCAAGCGACCCAGCGATCTTCTCCGCTGCCGATCCCCACAACACACTTGGCTAGAAAGCGCAGTTCAGCCATATACTCGTCCAGAGTCTCATTTGCGTTCATCCACCTACGTTCTCTGAATCTTGCTAAAGCTGCACATGGTGTTAAGCCGAACGACTGGCGAAGGGCAGCGAGAATTGCGAATTCCTTCTCTTTGTACGCCGGAGACAGCCTGTAAACGTTGAACTCTCGGCCAGACAGGAAAGTCGGTATTGCGATTGACAAGTTCTCCACGCCTTTCGCCGAACAAGCATACCGCAGTTTGTCGATCCATGTGTCCAGATCACTGCTCCCATCGTATTTTTCAACAATATCTGTCAACTTCAGTTCGTCCATCGTAGTTCTGCCGAAATAGCTTGTAATATGTATTCACAGTCCAGGCTATAATAAGATGATGACGATGAAATTAACAACTGAATGAAATTAACAATAAGTGGGTTCACAAATCCCAACCACACGAAAGTCTCACACGACACAAACGACTATTAAACTCCCACGCGACACAACATACCCTCTCACACCGACTCACTATGCGCACTGCCTCTCTTGTTCCGCTCGACCCCACGAGAGGCACACTATCCAAAACAACCCTCTCTCTCGCACCCTAATTCCCCTACCATACGCCACCGTGGCCAAGTCGCACACAAACATACAAACACCGCATAAATACTCCGTAGGTAACGGGACGCATTGAGGAAGAGCGAGCCACATGCACACGACAAACATTTGCTGCCTTAACATTCTCACAAAAAGTGTTGCGGCGTACACATCTGTATAGTTTTGTGTTTACTTGTGAGTTGTTTTTCGAGTAATTTATTTCCTTTTGATTTGGTGTAACGTGCATTTTTCTGTTATAACTTTGCGTTACCGTATATATATTTGCGTTGTGTATTTGCGTTGATTTTGCGTGATTCATGTTTCGATGTTTTGTGCTATATGCTTTGTGCCTAGTGACTAGCGTTTGTCCATGCTAAATTTAGTTGCTAAATTTAGAGCATCTGAGAGTGCTGACATTTGCTCACGCACTTAGCAACAGCGTTTGCAAGCACAGAGCGGAGTCATACCGTATATGTGGTATGCGCACCGGTTCGAGAATATTCTAGAACCACGCGATTATACGTCATGTGTGCACGTATAAAAAGGCGCCTGTGTTTCGTATCAGTAGCAGATAAGCTGAACATTTCGAGTCTGACAGAGCTACTCTCTGTGTCTCGGTAGTTTGGTGTATTCTGTCACTCTGGTATTGCACAACGCTAGAGTGAAGTGGGTATTCCTACTGATCGCTCACTCGTTGTTCGCCCGCTAAGGCTAATATCACTAGCATTGCTTTAGATATTAGCCCGTGACCCTTTTCAGAGAGTGACCACACCTCTGTCTGGGATTGTCGCCCATTTATGCATTTTGTAGTTGCACGTTATTTTACTTGTGTGCACTGGGCTTACGAAACATTGTTGCTCGCTGCGCGTATTTACACTGTGGCCCGCTGCGCCTATTTTTACTTGTATGTTCTGTATTGTACATGATTTTATGATGTATTGTTATGTGTTGTTATGTACTGTTAATGTATGGTAATATATAACTGAAACTACAGCATCTGTGTTGCTTTTGGCGAAGTTAGCCAGTAGCGCAACAGTGTGGTGTGAGTTTGACTTTCATCGAAGCGTTTGCAGATAGCAGAGCAAGAGCGTCCTCGTAGAGCGTAGGGAGGATGTTATAGTGCGTGAGCGCGTGCATATGACGCGTCTCATGTTTCAAGTCTCGCGCCCGGGTATCGCGTCGCATGTGTCGTGCAGTGGGCCAGTGACGGTGTTGTGTCGAGGGTTGTCGTGGTGTAGCGTCGTTGTGTTTGGTGCTGTGTATATTGTGCATATCCTTGTTGTGTTTCTTCTCTTTATCTGCCTTTCTTCAATACACTGAACTACAAAAAGGGAGAGAAACTATGAAGAATTGGTGGAAAACCTCATCAAGGCTTACAAGATCATGGGATGTAACATGTCACTCAAAATCCATTTTTTGGATTCACATTTAGCCTTTTTCCCAGCAAACTGCGGAGCAGTTAGTGACGAACATGGTGAAAGACTTCATCAAAATATTTCAACCATGGAAAAGAGGTACCATGGTAAATGGAACACAACAATGCTTGCAGATTATTGCTGGACACTGACAAGAGACGATTTTTTTAAGTTCAATCACCGAACGACTGCAACAGGAGCCAACCCAGGTGGATTACCGCTCCTTAGATTATCGCCTCCTTAGACTCTTCAGCCTGTTATAAGCGTCAAGCAAAAAGGCATAGAGTAGACATATGGATTAGAATTCAAAACAATCACATATACTGTATATTTGTATTTGTATTTCGAAACGACACAGTTAACATATTGTCGCTGATGGGCATGATGCCGCTAGCGATCAGTCCCAGTGGCTGTGGCAGCAGGTGTGCCGTGAACCAGTGGCGTAGTGTACGAGTGACGGAGGGTGTGAGACCCAGTCACTCAATAACGCCAACTGCAGCGCACTGGAACGACAGGCTGTGGAACGACACTGGAACGACAGGCCCTGTCTGTCGACCCAAAATCGACTACCCTACAGCGCGACGCTCGGTATAAAAACCTTCGGTCTTACTAAGAGACGTCCGAGCTGGGAGTGCACCGCTAAGTGACACTAGCCAGACTCGACGGTTTAAAGCGAAGGTCTGATGTCTCAGAATCAAATGTGCTCAAGCCCACCTCTATGGGTGTCTCTCTCGGAGGAATAACCGGCTACGGTATTCAGTCCAAGGCAGGCGGCAGAGCACAATCTATCCTTGGCAAAACGCTGTGAGGGCGATGTGGTCTTTAAAAAGACCGAAATGTATATTGCGTAGGTTAACTCGCTAATTTTACAGGGAGCGGGAGCGGTACCGTGGATACCAGTCAAACCAGAGCCGACGACGTGAAAGAGACTTTTATTGCCGAAAGTGCACGCTTTATATACCGCACGATGTAACCGTACGGTGTAGTGTTACACGTGACGTCACTGCTACCGTGTGCAACATGACGAATGTGTGTGTGTGTGTTTGTCTGACGCGCGTGCGCGTCTAACATTTTGTGATAAATAAAACAGCAATAACAATCAAAACCATATACAAACATCGTGCACACTTAATTGTTATATAACGGAATTAATACGTAATGATACTCGCGGTAATACAGTGACAGTGATATAGTGGCATTCATATAATTGGCAAATGTTTCAGTCTCTGACTAACCCTCGCTAAGTGTGCACGTGTTTACCGTCGCTCGTTCGCGCCCGGCTGTCTACACTTCGCTGACGCTCACCGACGACAGATCCTGCTTTCTGCTAACGCTGAGTGTTCCTTGAGTTATATTTCAGTTGTTTTGTTTTATTATTATATTTGATTTAGCGTTATTTTGATTTTCCATTACTCGTTTTGTTCATTGATAATATTTGCCTTTTTAAAGGCGGATATTTTCTTCTTGCGAGCTCATTCATTTACTTCTAAGACTGTTTAAGTCAATTAATCTTTCTTTTGTTTCAGGTTATATATTTGAATTTTTATATTTTGTTTCTGAATGTGATTGAGAATCAGGGTTCGCAGCCATAGTTGCTTTGCAATCTTCCTGCTGAATTCTCTCATCACATTCTTTTTCGTCACTTTGCAGTTCAGTTTGTATATTGTTTCATTTAACTTTGTCTATAAATATAAGTGCTGTTCATGGATATATGTATTATTTTCTGTCTCATGTCTGTTTTGTTGATGTGGCGGGCTGAAAATTGTAGCCCCGCCCCGACGGCTAACGGTCGGTTTTCCCGTTTTCCGTCAGCGCCCAGCTCTTTCCTCGCACTGAGGTGCCAACTAATTCTGTTTTGCTCTCATATTCTGTCTTTGTTGTCGCCCATTGGACATTTTGCCTTGCGATATGTGTTTAACAATGAGCTCTCAATAAATTGTTCTCACATGTGTTTTCTAGTGTTTTTCTTGTTGTGTGTGTATTTGTGTGTATGTTTGCTTTGTATTGTGTGTGTTGTATGCTTGTTTTTTGTTGTGACATTTCGTATGCATGTGTTATGTGTTGTGTTTTTGTGCTCGCATGCGTCGTGCATTATGTGTTTTTGTGTTTATTTGTATGTTTGCTTTGCGTTGTGTGTGTGCTTTCTCACACCGTGGATTTGTCGTTTCTGCTGATGATGTTTGGCGATGTTGAAATGAATCCCGGTCCTGCTCGACCAAAAAAACGATTTTCAAATATACTTTTCGCCAACATCAGGGGCTTGTATAAGAACATCAGAGATTTGACAGCAGCCAGTCGCTCCAAGGACATCGTTATCTGTGCCGAAACGCTTGTGTCCGATTATCGGGACCAATCTGAGCTCTTGATGCCAGGTTTCAGTAAGCCATTGCTAATCAAACGTGACTCAAAAAACAGGCGGCGTGGCATGGCAGTGTACGTACGCAAAGGCTTTTCAGCAACGAGAGTTATAGCGCACGACTGCACTTGTCATGAAGTTATGCTGCTGCGTGTCAACACCGCCTTGATGAATTTTTACATCTTTGGAGCCTACCGAAATCCAGACAGTAACGACTCTATCTACGAATGTCTCTTGTCAGCCATGTCAACAATTCAGGAGAAGGACACCAAGTCAGCATTTGTATTTGTGGGAGACATGAACGCCCATCACCGTGAGTGGCTTTTGTCGACATCTCCTACAGACGCTCATGGTAGAGCAGCATATGATTTCTGCAACATTTCTGGCTGCTCCCAAATGGTGTCCGGTCCCACACATCAAGCAGGAAACTGTTTGGACTTGGTTATGACAGACGTCTCAGATATCGTGAGTGTAAACGTGGAAGCTCCAATAGGAAGTTCAGATCACTCGTCGCTGTCCGTGAAGTTGACATTGAGACAGAAGGTTTCTCCTTACACGATTTCAAGGCTCGTGCACATGAAGAACAATGTTGACTGGGTGAAGGTGAATGATGAATTGAAAGCAATTAAAGTTTCAAATCTGCAGCAGAATTTTTTCATAGACGTCATGTCACTCAGAATTATTTCTCTGTTCTTCACCAATTCATTCCACAGCTTCACACCGTTTATGGTGAAAGCGTGATTTATGACGTATGTTCTTCTGTGTTGAACTAGGAACAGGTTGGGACGACGAGGATTTGTTTCAAAACAAATCTGTAGATTTTTGTGCAATTTTTTATAAAAAACTTTTTACATTAACTTACATGTTTTGAAGTGTATAAGACCTGAAATATTTAATATTTTTCCTCTGGTGAAAAGCGGTTTGGATGGTGTGTTTCGTGGTAAATTGTATATGATTCTAACAATTCGTTTTTTCAAGACCTCTAATCTTTTCATGTATGATTTGCATTTGTGGCCCCATATTTTGCAGGCATATTCAAAATAGGGTTTAACCAGGGCGTTCTAAAGCATTAAACTTTCTTCTCTTTGAAGTAAATGTCTCGCTTTACCTAGAATAAATGCAGCTTTTGATACTTTTCTTGCTGTGTAATTGATGTGATCTTTCCAGCATATCTTGCTATCGAGTGTCACGCCAAGAAAATGTATTGTTTCGACTCTAGATATGCTGGTATTATTGGTAATAATTTCGCCGTCCGGATCAACATTGAGTCTTGGAGACGAGAACAAGACAAATTTGGTTTTTTCGGTGTTTAACGACAGTTTGTTTTGTATAAGCCAGTCATTTAGAGCCCTTAATTCACTATTTGCAGTTTCGAAGGCTTCTTTCACCGTAGCGCCAGAGCAAACTAAGTTGGTATCGTCGGCAAACACTACTAGCTTACCGGAGCAAACTGCTTTAAACATGTCGTTTACATATAGAAGAAACAACGTTGGCCCCAGAATAGATACTTGTGGTACTCCGTATTTCACTGTTTCTCTTTCGAATATACGTTGTTTAATGAGACTATTTGGGATCTATCGCACAGGTAATCTCTAAATAGTGAAAGTGAAATGCATCTAATGCCGTACATAGTTAATTTATTCAGCAGGATAGTATTGTCGCTGATGGGCATGATGCCGCTAGCGATCAGTCCCAGTGGCTGTGGCAGCAGGTGTGCCGTGAACCAGTGGCGTAGTGTACGAGTGACGGAGGGTGTGAGACCCAGTCACTCACTAACGCCAACTGCAGCGCACTGGAACGACAAGGTGTGCCCTGTCTGTCGACCCGAAATCGACTACCCGACAGCGCGACGCTCGGTATAAAAACCTTCCGTCTTGCTAAGAGACGTCCGAGCTGTGAGTGCACCGCTAAGTGACACTAGCCAGACTCGACGGTTTAAAGCGAAGGTCTGATGTCTCAGAATCAAATGTGCTCAAGCCCACCTCTATGGGTGTCTGTCTCGGAGGAATAACCGGCTACGGTATTCAGTCCAAGGCAGGCGGCAGAGCACAATCTATCCTTGGCAAAACGCTGTGAGGGCGATGTGGTCTTTAAAAAGACCGAAATGTATATTGCGTAGGTTAACTCGCTAATTTTACAGGGAGCGGGAGCGGTACCGTGGATACCAGTCAAACCAGAGCCGACGACGTGAAAGAGACCTTTATTGCCGAAAGTGCACGCTTTATATACCGCATGTTGTAACCGTACGGTGTGGTGTTACACGTGACGTCACTGCTACCGTGTGCAACATGATGAATGTGTATGTGTGTGTGTGTGTGTTTGTCTGACGCGCATGCGCGTCTAACATTTTGCGATAAATAAAACAGCAATAACAATCAAAAGCATATACAAACACCGTGCACACATAATTGTTATATAACGGAATTAATACGTAATGACACTCGCGGTAATACAGTGACAGTGATATAATTGGCAAATGCAAATACAATAAAACAGTGTACACATTTGACATACATGGAACAGAATTGATGTGTGTGGCTACAGTATGGTCTAAAGCAGTGGTTCCCAACTGGATTCGGCTCGTGGACCCCTAACGGTCTTCGGGCACTTTCCGTGGACCCCGCTTCAATTTTGTCAAAAACGCGAATTTCAATTTCAATGCGAGACCTGCTCTTTGCAGTCCGCCACCAGTTTTAATATGTTTGGTTTGGTCTCAGAACATGCGAGTCTCATATCACTACTCATTTCAAGTCGATTTCTCTTCTTTGGCTTCAGATCGAACATCACTGAAAAATCTGTTTCACACAAGTACGTCGTAGGAAACGGGAGAAACATCTGCGCTGCCTTGTTGCAAAGACGTGGATAGGTGTCCTGCTGTTGTAACCAAAATTCGCTAAGGCTTAGCTTTCGGAATTCTGCCTTGGCCACTGCTGATTCTCGGAGCATGAGCAGCTCCTCTGCCTCCTCCATTTCGTCGTCCACGACCGCTCCGAATGGTTCTTTGTACCATGGATAGTAGGCCGGTTCGACGCCGTCGAAGTAAGCCTTGAACTCACTCGTGAGCCTTTTGAGATGCGCAGCGATGGACTCCTTCAAATCATCAGGGAGGTCAAGTTGTTTGTCGAGGAGGAAGGCATCAAGCAATGGAAAGGCAGCGACGTTCCCTCGGTGCAGTCTCCGAATCCAGAGGGCGATTCGAGCCCCCAATCCGGCGAGTTTGTCCTTCACGTCCGATACAGACGCCTCACGGCCCTGGAGAGTGACATTTACCTCGTTCAAGGTGCCGAAAATGTCTGCCAAGTACGCCAGCTTCGTCAGAAACTCCGGGTTTTGTAGTTTTCGTGGCGATGATCTCCTCTGGTTTCCATCTCGCGAAGGAAGATCTCCACTTCCGTGTGCATTTCAAAGACCCTGGCCAGGCACTTTCCCCGCGAGAGCCAGCGAACCTGAGTGTGGTACAGGAGGCTCGTATGGGTCGAGCCCATTTCCTGTGCCATCATTCCGAAGAGCCGGTGGTTCTTGGCGCGCCCTCGAATGAAGTTGATGGAGCTGATCACGGAGTCGAGCACAGAGATCAACTCAGGAGGCATCGTCTTCGAAGCGAGAGCGTATCGGTGAAGAGAGCAGTGAGAATTGGAGATGTGAGGCCACTTACTCTTCACGAGGGCAATGAAGGACAGTGGAGGACAGTGGAGAGGTTACTGAGAGCGGCAGTGCGAGAGGAAGCCTAGCTGGCTTGGCGGGCTCGCTTGAAAGTATCCTATCAGAAGCGCTCCCTCGAGAGTGACGTCATTTTTTTCTCTATCTCTCATACTTATTTTGATAAATAAGTCTTATTGGTCTCTTTTCTGAGAAGGTGAAAAGGCTGTTATTTATTTTAAAAAAGACTCTGAGTTATAAATATATGCAGAACTCTTGTTTTTTTATATTTCATGTTTTGGAAACGGACGAATGAGAGACGTTCCCGCGAATGACGTCATTGCCTTCCTAGTTGTTTAAAAAAACACGAAGGACACTCTTAATAAGACAATTTTTGCATGTAACAAGGTCGAAAAGAATTATGCTATGTGATTTTAAAAGATTTTTCTTATAAATCTTGCTCGTAAACTAATTCATTTATGTTCGTTGTTAATAACTCGTTCAAAAAATGTTTTTAAATAGTCACTCAAGAAAAGTCTTGGTAAGCTATTGAAGAAAACGAAGGCAAGCGAGTTACTAGGTGATACTTGATTATTTTGAAAAAGAAATAGAGATCATTACACGTGGACCCCCGGCCAGGCCTTCGTGGACCCCCAAGGGGTCCACTGGACCACTGTTGGGAACCACGGGTCTAAAGTATCGAAGGCCTTTTTAAGGTCGATGAAAACACCAATGGAACACAATTTTCTGTCAACTTGCTTGGAGATCTCCTCGGTCAAGTCTAGAATGCGTGTGACGTATTTTTACCTGGGCGAAAACCGTATTGATTTTGATCTATAAGATTATATTTATTTATGTACTCATTGATTCTGATGTGAATTAATTTTTCTAATAGTTTGGAGAACTGGGGTAGCAGTGAAATTGGCCTGTAATTTGCACACACATTTGTATCTCCACTCTTGTACAATGGAATCACCTTGGCAATTTTAATTTGTGATGTAAACTTGCCTGATGAGAGTGATAGGTTGAAAATATACTCTAACGGATGAATTATGAATGTACTAGCTAATTTGATCATCTGCATATTGAGACCGAATATATCAAACGAATATTTGTTTTATAAATATTTGATTATGCGAGAAATTTCAAAGGCGTTAGTTGGTCGCAGGAAAAAACTTACTAAAATTCGATGATGTTTTGTTTTTGTGTGAAGATGATCGCAAGAGGTGAATGTGATTCTTGTGATTCTTGGTGTAACACGTTTGCTTCGTATTGTGGCGCTAGATTTTTTTGTGGTTTGCGAGAATTGTTGTTTTTTCATCACTGTGAGTGTGACGAATTTGGAGTAGCAGCGTCTGTGGTTAAACGCATGGCGTCATCGTGTGCAATGCAGAGAAAATGGGATGAGCCGATAGCCGATGCCTCAGTGCAGAAGTGTTTGCAGGAGTTGTGTGAGCGGGCAGCGACGGCCGACCCGGCTCATGGCCAGTGGCGAATTGTTGGTGAACACGCCAACGTCTGGGTTGATGCGAGCAGTTTGGCAGTTGGAGCTGGTGTTGAGGTTGAAGGCAAGATGATTGAAGACGCATCGTGGCTTCGTCGTGATGATCACCACATGGCCGAGTTGGATGCGGTCGTCAAAGGTCTCAACTTGGTCTCTCTCAACAACGTCTACACCTACACACATTTAACCTACGTGTGTAGGTAGCTTCGATTGGTACAGTTACCAATCGAAAAATGGCCTTGAAGCGTTTTTCCTAAATATGCACATGCTCACGCGTAGAAAAACAAACCACCGATCAACGATTTTATTCGGTTTAATTGCCAAACAAAACTCAGTGAAAATAGTAAGAAATACAGGGCTGACAACATAAGAGATGAAAAGGAGGAAAAACGAAAACAGATTGAGCATGCAATGAACACATGTGGAAAAGACGCTCAGAACGAAATCTGTTGAAAGAAAATGTTCGGGGCCTACAATAAGACTACACCACAAACACAGTAATGCAAGGTTCCTGAAAAGTACCCAAAGACAAATATCACTTAGATAATAACTCTGCGTCTGCAGCGTCTCGAAACAAACCAAACGATTTTATTCGGTTCAATTGCCAAACAAAACTCGTAAAAACAGTATGAAATACAGGACTGACAACATAAGAGATGAAAAGGAGGAAAAACGAAAACAGATTGAGCATGCAATGAACATGTGGAGAAAACGCTCAAAACGAAATTCCCAAGAAACTCATGTTTGGGGCCTACAATACGACTACACCACAAACACAGTAATGCAAGGTTCCTCAAAAGTACACAAAGACAAATATCACTTAGATAATAACTCAACGTCTGCAGCTATTTTCCTGAACAGAGACCTTTCAAACAACAAAACAACAATGGAATTGGTCCTTACAACTTCCACTGCAACCAAAATAAGACACCATAATAAGCACTCAATTAAATAAAGGCCCTGTAGTGTTCTGTATATTCATATCGTTATTGATGTTCCGAGCGTGGCGCTCATGCGGCAATTTGTTACTGGGCCACGTATTAGGACAAGCCTACTGGTTCAGCTGATCATAGGTGTGTCAACTCTTCTTGGTAAGTATGGGAGTACGTTGAATACGTTGGCATTGCGTTGCCGCACTGCGTGAGTTGTCCTTGAGGTGCAGGTTTGCGACGCTGCGCGATGAAATGATACGCGACCAGGTCGTCGAGCATACACGGCACCCGAAGCTACGAGAGCGTTGCTTGCAGGACAGCCAGCTGACGCTCACATCACTGTTAGCGATCGCTGAGTCGTATGAGCTCTCGCAGCAGCAAGCGGCTGTAATGTCTCCGACCAACCACGCTGTGTACAAAATGAGCCAAAGAGCGCACGGCAAAACCACCGACAACCAAGGTAAGTGCACAAATTGCACGCACTGTGGCAAAACACACCAGTTTCCGAGACACCAGTTCTGCCCGGCTCGATCTTCAACATGCCACACATGCGGACGCAAGGGTCACTGGGCCAACGTGTGCCGAACGGTGCGTAGCAAGAATAAGCCTGCGATTTGCGGCCAGACCACTGCTGTCGCTCAGAACTCGAGCAGTGGTAGCACAGCCAAGGGATTAACGGTGTTAAGTTGCGTAGCACCGTCAGCTCATAAAATATCATGTGCTGCGACCATCCAAGTGTCCGAGTCCGGCATGAAGGCGCGAGCCACGCTCCAAGTAGACACTGGAGCCAGTGTGTCAGTATTAAGTTTGCCACTGGCCAGGCAACATTTCAAGGGGACAACGGTTCGCTCGACATCAACACGTCTGTTCGGTGTGGGTCATCAGCCGCTGTCCGTCGTTGGTGTTTTACCCACCACTGTGTCAACAACCACACCGCTGACGTAGATTTTTACGTCATCGACACGCAGACATCAGAAGGTTTGCTGGGCCTAGACGCACTCACTAGCATGGGTCTAACGATTCACCCCAAACAAGGCCTGGTATATTCCGTGTCTTCTGACACCACAGAGGTTTTCGATCATCAGGAGCCGACACCTCTGCCACCCATCACCGGCTACCAGCACACGATTCGTCTGAAGCCTGGAGCTCAGCCGGTCAGAGCAGCGCTCCGTCGTCTGCCTCTGGCAGTACGGAAAAATGTGTCGAGCATGCTAAAGAAACTGCAAGAGGAGGACACGATCGAACGATGTGAGTCATCGGAGTGGATAAGTCCTATCGTCGTCGTCCGCAAGAAATCGGGCGATTTGCGACTATGTGTTGACCTGCGCAGTCCAAATAAACAGATCGTCAGCGAAGTGCACCCGTTGCCACTGTACAGGAACTTCAGGTGCAATTGCGCGGGAAATATTTCCCTCGACTCGATTTGCGCTCTGCATATTATCAGATGCTGCTAGATCCATCATCGCGGTCGATAACGGCATTTATAACACATGATGGTTTGTTTCGTTTTAAACGTGTGCCTTTTGGTCTTGTTTCAGCTGGCGCTGCCTTTCAGCGATTACTAGATCGACTTCTTGAAGGAATATCCGGCTGCTGTCATTATATTGATGACATCGCAGTATGTGGAGCTGATCGGCAGGAGCACGACCGCCGTGTGCAGCAGGTACTGCGTCGACTGAAGAGTGCGAACATCACTCTGAACCCTGCAAAGTCCGAACGGTGCCAAATGCGCATTAAGTTTTGTGGCTACATGGTGTCTGATTCAGGGATATCGCTCTGTGACGATCATCTGCGAGCCGTTCGCGATGCGCCCGTCCCAACAGATGGTAAGCAACTGCGCAGTTTTCTTGGCCTATGTGGATGGATGTCGCAGTTCATCACAGGCTACGCCGAGTTGACCACGCCGCTCTTCGAGCTGTTGCAAAAACACACCACCTTTTCTTGGACACGGCGATACCAGGACGCGTTTGAGCGACTGAAGGCCCGGCTGGTGGCGGCTAAACCGCTGCATGTGTTCGACCCAGAAAAACGTACTCTGGTCACTACTGACGCCAGTGAGCGAGGCGCTGGTGCCGTCTTGTCACAAGTCGACAGATCAGGTAACGAACACGTAATTGCATTCTGGAGCCGGCGCTTTTCGCCAGCAGAGACACAGTACTCTGTTACAGAGCGAGAGGGGCTTGCTGCCGTTCAGGCAATAGAGAAATGGAAGATCTTTCTTTGGGGCAGACATTTTGTGCTTCGGACGGATCACTCAGCATTACGCACGGTTCTTTCGGCTAACTATGGAGGCCGTGCTGGTGCTAGGATTGCCCGTTGGCAGTCCAGACTAATTCCATACTCGTATGATATTCAGTATGTGCCAGGTTCACGTCTGCCGGGAGCAGATGCGTTGTCGAGGCTGCCTGTCGACGAGCGGAACATGACAAGTGCGACGGACGATGAATTCACGGTCGTCGCTACCATCGAAAACGACCGGACGTGCGTCACCGAGAAGGATGTGCGCTGCGCCACCAAAGACGATCCTCAACTGCAAGCTGTATTTCGGTGTCTGCAGCGCGGGTTTCCTAATCGTGGTTCAGAGTGTGATCTGCTCGTCAGACCATTCCATGCTGTTCGACACGAACTGTCCGAGGATAACGGCTTACTGCTTCGTGTGGGATACCAGCTCGTGGTGCCTGCGTCATTGAGGGACACTTACCTGGAGCACGCTCACTCTTCCCACGAAGGAGTGGTGCGAACAAAGAATTATCTGCGGAGCATCGCATGGTGGCCTGGTCTAGATAACGACGTGCGCCAGAAGATCGACAAGTGCGACAACTGTCAGTCGAGCGACAAAGTTCTTTGCGGCAAAGCCAGAGTCGCACCGCTGAAGCCAGTCGCTCACCCGGCCAAGCCGTGGGAGAAGCTGGGGCTCGACATTGTTGGACCCATCAACTTCGCTCCAACCAGCTGTCGTTATGCAGTGACGCTGGTGGACTACTATTCCAAATGGGTGGAGGTAGGAATGATGAGCACGGTCGACTCGTCAACCATCATCAAGTTTCTGGACACCATATGGAACAGAGAGGGTCTTCCAGAATCATTGGTGACGGACAATGGGCGTCAGTTTACGAGTGAGGCGTTCGAGAGCTACCTGGAAAAGGGCGGGGTTCATCATGTGAAGTCGTCTGCGTATTGGCCGCGTGGTAATGCCGCGGTAGAGCGCTTTAACCGTACCTTCAAAGCGTGGCTTCACAATTGGCGGCACGGTGACTTGACGGAGCACATCCAGCGTTCGCTCGCCAAGTACAGGGCCACACCGCACTGTTCTACGGGAAGCGCACCTTCAATGCTGTTGCACGGCCGACCCATGCGACTTTTGTTGCCTGTTGCGGGAGCGGCGCCGACGGGGCAAGTGAAAGAACGAGTTGCTCGTCAACAACAGCGGAACAAGCGGAATTACGACGGTCGTCATGGCGTCAGTGAAGCCGCATTCTCCCCGGTTGACGTTGTGCGCGTACGACGCCCTGGGCATCTATCGAAGGCGACGAGACGTTTCGGTCGGCCTTTGAAGATCATCGGACGAAGAGGATCAGCGTATCAACTGGAAGACGGATCGGTGCGCAACCCCGCACACCTCGCCAAGTGGAAACCGTCGTCCTCGAACGAGGTTCGCGTGTGTCCCACCGCGGAGCCGGAGTCTCATCAGAGAGAAGTCAAATTGCCGGATGCGAGTAACGTCAACGGCGCCGCACTGTCAACTGGTCAGGACGATAGCGGGCACTACCAGCTTCCTGCTACACCGGAATCCGCAGAGATCCCCGTTCCAGTACGAGTCAGATCTTCTGGCGACCGGTCGCTGAGCGTCGAGACCGACGATGCGACCCGCGTCGAGACCGACGATCCGTCTCGCGTCGAAACCGATGACCCGACTTCCGTCGAGGCCGACGCGCGTCGGCGCCGATGTTCCATCACAAGTCGTCAACCTTGATGATCCGTGTCGAGCCATCGAAACTAACGATCTTCAGTGAAGGCATCAAATGCCTTAAACGCGTCACAAATGTCAGGTCGCCATCTGTTCCGTCACACCGGTACTAGTGCTTGCACCATTAATTAATACCAATAAACAAACAAACACACAGAATCACAGAAACCACCTCTGTATTGATACCGACAACGATCCAGATAACAACGTCATAAATCATCGAGACGGAGACAACGTGGAAACAAACACAGACTCTGCAAACAGCTGCATGACGCAACTGCTAACGCTGAACGGCACTCGGTTTCATACTCATCCATGTAGCCACACCCGAACAGGCTCTTAATACTCCAGCAACCTGGTACACACACACATACCCGTCACGTAAATTAAACCGCTGCAAACAATTACAAAAAACTGCACATTGTTAAACCACATTATCAGTATCCTTTTGACAGAAGATCACTCACAATCAGCAAAAATGACAGAATCATCACCGAACAATCAAACAAACAAACACGTGAACTACACGTAACACCAACCTGCTAGAACTGATTCCGTCCACCCTGACGACAAAGATACTGACCACAAAACCTGATGACCTGAAACACAAACGACCACCACATGAAAAGGTGAGGCGAGAGACAAACTAGACAAGATTGTGAGTGAATACAACATAATCAGACCTGTATATATCACCACAGTAGCATAGTGACAAGGAGTCAGTTATCATCACAAACACGCAATGAAAGCAGGTGGAAACTCTCGATCATGTCTTGAGCACTCACATTTCAGCCAGTCCACAGACAGCAGTAGATACCAGACCGAATTCTGAAACAGAACAGTCACACACACACACGGTGTTAACTATATATGAGTGCAGAAGTCGCCCATCAGCAAAACCACACAAATATCAGCGAATGTAGGTAAATGCAAGACTCAGCAGCACAGCCATAAGACGAGTCATTCTCATCACATTATCATACCACACCACCACTACCATTAACACTAATTACCACTCACCCGAACATGTGAAGACACCAGATATGACGTTTCAGGGCCGCACCTGCACACACAAAAACACCTGAGTAAGTGGTGCGGTATGACTGGTGACAGTGAGAGAATGGGTATTAGTCGTGTCAGAATGGGCAGTGTCCCTGGGAAACAGCTGACACATTGAGCCAGCACGTCTCTCATGCACGTGCACCAGGCCGACCACATGATGTCGGTTCTGGACCCCTGCACCTTCATCACCCAACCATTTGATAAATAACGAGCAACAAATAAACTACCAACAAAACGATTCGAAAATTGAACGGAACTAAATGGAACTGATGCTCATTCCATCATTGACACTTAATTGTCATTTTAGGCACCATTCAAATACAGAAGATGACTTACCATGGTAAAACGGTCCCTCACACACACAGCTGCCTGATGCCTGGTAACAAACACAGATGAGCATAGTAAACACCCATGTCAATATGCACAATACACGAGACAATTGGCCGGGTACATCAGACAAAATGAGTCACCAAGGTTTCTGTAAGACAGGGATAACTTGTGTCATCATGTCAGTCAGTGCTGATAGTGTGTATAATGTCGACACTCACAGCCAGTACAGTAGACAGTAGAAAGTACAGCACACAAGCGACATCAGGTCATCACGTCACTCAAGCCACACCAAATCATCTGCACACACACACACATGCAAGACGTGGAGCAATGAGACACGTTGGCGAGACAGCCATTGGGAAGTTACACTGTAAGTCATCAGTAATTCAAGTATTTGCTCAGCGAAATCGCAAGTCTAACATGTGATACCATCATGTATGTTCATAATAGATTGACACATTACAGACTCCTCATCAAACTCACCGAGTAACCGAGTCATTAGGTGCTGAACTCTCGTGTCAGAGGTTGTAATAGTGGCTCGGGTTCGTTCATCATCACTGTAGATGGGCGCGCCATAACAATTTAGTACCGCGCAGCTCCTGGAAACACGCGATTGTTGAGATCACGCGGGAATAACACTGTTGTGACACCGCAATACCTTGCGCCTGAAAAATCACACACAAAAACATGTGAAATGCCGGAACACGATGATAGAATGTGTTGTGTGATTAGCGCATAATCAGAAACAGCCTCTTGGTCAAATGCATGAGTCTCACCATAAAAGTGTAAGATACCAGTATCATCATAGCATAGCAAACAAAACTGGCAACTGTTTATGATGCGAGTTGCCAAACTCACCTGGCAACACACGGGTATAAATGTAGCCTGCTTTCCATTCCGAGAGAACCTAGAACATGGGGTTGCACCATTTCCAAATGAGCAGTCACTTCTCGCACCCACCTCGACTCTTGACAGCTATAAGAAAACATCAAAATACAAACGACTTGATAATACTTTTTCACTCAATATGCATTATCATAGCTCCTTTAACTTATGAAGACATATGAAGATTTGTCTACGAGAATGCTCGTAAATTCTTCGGCAACCAGACTGTCACCCCCGATTAAGGATCTAGAGGAGACAATGTGGCGACAGTACAGGAAGGAAGCGTGGCCAGATACAATGACACGCTCCCGCTGGCTGTCGGCCGTTTGTGATATAGTGTGGCACTAGTGCAAGAGCCGACTCTGCAACTGTACTGAACACAGAGCCCACTGATCGCCAGTGCTGAGACAATGACACGAGATCACTGATAAACTCACCGTGTGCTGTAGATTCTGTCACTAGCCGAGTGGTTTAGGTGCTGAACTCTCGTGTCAGAAGTTCGCGGTTCTATTCCTAGCCCGGGTTCCGCCCGGTGAACACCGCTTGAGTCTATCGGGAGCCACCACTGTGGGACGCAGCAACAGATCAACAAGTAAACTGGCCATTACAATGGAGTACCGCGCAGCTCCTGGAAACACAAACATGCGATTGTTGAGAACACGCGGGAATAACATTGTCATTGTGAATGATAAATGTACGATACAAGTCAGTTGGTAGTGCATGTAACACAAACATCACCAGTAGTCAGTGATAACGTGATTATCTCATCATACACAGTATCTTAACTCTTGCAGACGTGCAAACAAGTGCAACAGAAAAAAACATGGAAAAAACTAGTAAAGCCATATGAAATGACCTATTAAAAACGACTTAACTCACCAATCAGCCGTGACATGACATGCATAGATCAAGTTGCATGTTATCGCAGTTATGCAACAACCTCGCCATTCCCATTCCACCTTGTTCATAGTTGATCTGAAAAGACACAATGCGAGAGTGTTTGGTGAGTACACGCTGAAAAACCGCACTGTCGAACAGACAAACGAACTGTGTGGCAATTCAGATGGTAGTGCATGTTATGATAACTGGCATCAGAACAATCAGATACAGTGTGATCAACTCATCAAATATCATCTTGATATTGAACCAGCACTCACCGAATTACCGCCGCATCAGCAAGCCAACAAACACGGCTCTGAAAACACAGCGAAAATGTAATATAAGAACATAAGTGGCAGATTTGATAATTACACACATATACACACACACGCACGTGTATTAATTCAGAAACGAGGAATTGCGAGTCATCAAGCTGACAGTGTATTGCAGAACTCATCATAACACAACAGCTATAGTGAGGTCAGTGAAACAGCAGCACGAACTCACCATATATCATAGAGTCCAGTTAGTTAGACCGGCTGTATATGCGCACGCATCGAGTCTCGACAGACTGTAATACAACAAACACTGGTCAAAAAGACACATAAGTAAGAGCCAAGATAACCTGCATGCATAACTAAAATACCGGCACTATAGGGGGAACAATTAAAAACAGAAGGGCACCCTCTAATTAAACATCACTCTAAATACCTATTGACCACCTGATAGCTATGATTCATTAGTGATTTTGCACGACACATTGGCACCTATAAAACGACAGAGCTTTCACGGTAGTTCCACGTATTAGAACGGCTGTACCGAGCGTAGGAGGCCGTGGGGCTGGTTGCTTGCCACGGTACTATGACAAGCTCGGAGCAATGAGCAATGTAGGACGCGGCACGCACAATGACGCTGGACATTGTAGACGGGCAGCGACGCAAAACGCGCCACATACGCCGCACATCAGCCGTTAATGAAACAACACGGAGACAATGTCCATCACGTCCACCAACAACAACACACAGAGTATCACTGACAGAACAAACTAATGCAACTACACTTGTCTTGGTGAAAACGATCAAACTCACCTCGCAGCTATAATGTATACTCGCAGCGACACCGCAATACGCTGCGCCTGAAAAATCACACACAAAAACATGTGAAATGCCGGAATACGATGATAGAATGAGTTGAATGTGTTGTGTGATTAGCGCATAATCAGAAACAGCCTCTTGGTCAAATGCATGAGTCTCACCATAAAAGTGTAAGATACCAGTATCATCATAGCATAGCAAACAAAACTGGCAACTGTTTATGATGCGAGTTGCCAAACTCACCTGGCAACACACGGGTATAAATGTAGCCTGCTTTCCATTCCGAGAGAACCTAGAACATGGGGTTGCACCATTTCCAAAAAATCAGTCACTTCTCGCACCCACCTCGACTCTTGACAGCTATAAGAAAACATCACAATACAAACGACTTAATAATAGTTTTTCACTCAATATGCATTATCATAGCTCCTTTAACTTATGAAGACATATGAAGATTTGTCTACGAGAATGCTCGTAAATTCTTCGGCAACCAGACTGTCACCCCTGATTAAGGATCTAGAGGAGACGATGTGGCGACAGTACAGGAAGGAAGCGTGGCCAGATACAATGACACGCTCCCGCTGGCTGTCGGCCGTTTGTGATATAGTGTGGCACTAGTGCAAGAGCCGACTCTGCAACTGTACTGAACACAGAGCCCACTGATCGCCAGTGCTGACACAATGACACGAGATCACTGATAAACTCACCGTGATGCCGAACGATGACAGCATGGCGACAGTAGTCTTCTGTTGATTCTGTAGTACAGAAGCTTCGCTAACAGACACTGGTGAACACACAGACCGAACGAAAACCGATTTAGCCGGATAAAACAGAACCAGCTGAGGCAAGTGTGAAGTGTATTATATAGATTGGAGGAGGATATCTACATCAGTGGAGGAAACAGTGTATGCACACAAGAGGCCAGGTGGGTGTGGTTGAGAGACCACACACACACACAGGGGCCGCGTACTGGCAATTATTGTGGGCCGTCGCGAAGCACAGACTCGATTGAATGACGTGAAAGTGCGCTTAAATACGGCCAACTGATAAAACAGCTTAAATACGGCCAATTGATAAAACAGCTTAAATACGGACAAGTGATAAAACAGCTTAAATACGGCCAACTGATAAAACAGCTTAAATACGGCCAATTGATAAAACAGCGAGTCAACTAATCTCGAGCAGTATAAGTATTAAAGGTCAAAAGTTAGTAGATGGACACATAGTGGATGGAAAATTAAGATTAAAAATGAATTTCATGAAGAAGCGGAGAAAAGAACTATAAGCTGATGGACCATTATCTTAGAGCGTACGCGAGCAATCCCACGAAAAAACATTAATCTGGGCTCGTCCGCAAGCAAAACCAGTTTATACAACAAAGATTTAGTGCGTGTATCAAACCCTACTTATAAACCCTACGAACTGCATGTTTCATTCATCAACATACCTGTCCAGATTGGCTGAACACACGAGCTGAGGCACCTGCACATAACACAAGAACACAACACTGTGTGAGAGCTGGTAGCCGCCTAATAACACATACACGTGCTAATAATCAGGATCAGATAGGGGCGAATATAGCAAAAGATCACTTGAGGATCATAGCGAATTCAATCATCACACGAAAGAACACAAATAAGCACATGTACCGTAAAACCTCTGAGAACAGTCATTGAACTAAATGAACGTCATTTTGAAAGCTACGTATCACCAGATTTGCATCACTAAACTGTTAATATTTACCAGCAATCGCCCTGTATTTGTTGCTAATATGCATACGTTGTTAAATAAATATACATGCGTTACACCTGGTTCTCTTTCCATTGAGACAATTTACCCTATCTTCTAAAATTCTCACCAGCTAGTCGAAAAACAGAACGGCACACCGCCCAGAAGTTTGCGGTAGTTTACAGAAGTTAACAGAAATTATACGGTATATCAATTTAATGCCAGCACACTGCATGTTGAATCAACTGACCGCAAGATGGCAGCACCAGTCCCATGTGCCAGCCCATTTCGTCCTGCACAAACCAGACATCTGAAACCAAACACAGCACAATTGTAAGACGAGCAACAAGTAAGTCTGTTCCTTTATGCTGTAGTTAAAAATTCTGAACAAAATACAAAGCGTGGGTAAGACATATTTTCTATAATTACTCACATTAAATCTCGCAAGCCCTGGGTAATAACCCCTGGTGTAGCGTCTCGTCTGCAGGATGGTCAGATCATGTGAACACCGTGACCACGCAATTGAGCACAAAACACGCGCTATTGTGGGACCTCTGCTTGACACTGCAGCAGACACGGTGTAATGCGCAGTGCTTAAAAAAGGCCCGAACAGTGCTTAACAAGGTGTCATACTCACAATGTGTGGCTGGTTGCAGCTTGCAACATGTCCGCAAATACCCTGTAAACACACACACGAGCGACTGTCATATTCCCGCAGCTGGCAGTGTAGCAAGTGTGCAATGTAGTTGGAAATTGTTGTCAGAGATCTTGGTGGTCTCCGAGCGTAATCATCGTACTCAGATAGCAAATACAAGAATCATCAGTAGCTGAGCGAGTGTGAGACAAATGTGACCACAACACCGCAACAAACATCTCTCACCTGCATCGTGTGAAGCGTCAATCAACCAAGAATCAACCAGACAACTTCCTGTGAAAGAAAATATCCAAATAATTTACAAATTTCAAGTAAACCTAACACATGTTCATTGCTAATTCCAGGTAAGTCTGGCAAAACGGGAAGAGTGCAGGCACTATTACCACATTATTGCGCTCGCCTCATGTACCACAAGCGCCAAAAAAATACATACTTTGATAACCATGAATTAGTATGTTAAACCAATGAGAATATAAATCAGTGATGAATGAACAAAAAATAGACAGCAAACTCAGTGTTCTCTACTGTCAGCTCACCTTTTCAGTTTGACGGCAGCCAGCTAACAAGCACAAACCTGTGCCAAACAAGAACAATGTGATTATCCTATCTGTATTGCACAAAACCGCGCCAACATTGCCCACAGTCTGTCAGAAACTGTCATATTGATTTCACTAGTGATCTGTCAAAGTGGTGCATGATATCTCATCATAAAAGGAATTCTTCATCCAGATAACACCAGTCTACCTCTCTCTCTCACCTGTAAACTGCGCCAGTTCACGGCCACAGAAACTTGGCCTGCACGAACCTCCTGGCCACATCGACACCTGTCTTGATATTCACCGTGCGCCTGTCCACATACTCGCACGACACCTGTGTCAGTCCAGCGCGTGCAAACACACTGCACACGTCCTCCACGCTGAAATAGTACACCCTGCCAAACACAATGAGCGCAGTCATTATATTGAATCTTTCAACGGCAAAACCGCGAACGAGAAAACTAAGCTCTTGAAAATCAAAGGCGGTCAAACTTTGTCAGCACCTGGTAACAACAGACTACACTAGCTACGCTGATCTTTAATAGTTCATAATAGTTCTTTTAAGATAAAAGAATTTCGTGGTTTTTCAGGCGTTATTGTAGAAAACGCAGGTTTTGATAATGGAGAAGTGAAGGGTCAACTGTCCTGAATAACTGCGCTAGATAGCTGAGCATGTTGAGAGCTAGTCTCTCGCACTCACTGACCGAGTGCCGTCCTGCTTCACGTAGAAATTGTCGGCCAGCAGGTGACCGGCACCGAAGCGCAGCTGGGCGTGATCATGACGGCCATAGTCGCGAAACAGCACCAGCGAGCCGGCACGCAGACACGAACACGCGTGCTGCACGGCGCGCACGTGATGCTGCGGATGCACGGCCGACAGTACAAACACCAGCGATGCGGCGTGACACGTGGCACGCGGCACGTGCAGTGTGGCCGCCTCGTGCGCAATGTCCAACACAAACACGTGCAGTTTGGCGGGGTCGTAGCGCGGGTCGGCGCGCACCAAGTCGACGGCACGCGGCGAGAAATCACACGCGTGCACAAACAGCACGTCGCGAGTACTCGGCTCATCGTGCAGCAGCGGGTACAGCAAGTTGCCCACGCCGCAGCCCACCTCTAACAGGTGCAACCGTCCGTCACTTGACGCAGCAGCGGCGGAGGCCAGCTCAGAAAACTCGCGCAACACCCAGTGTCGATCCTTGAAGAAGCGTGTCTCGTTGCGCTTGTAGAAGCGGTCCCAGTGCACGGCCGCCTGCCGTTCCAACTGATCCTGGCGGAACTGGGCGACCAGACCGCGACCCGCCTGGCGCTCAAGCACCGCCCGCACGCGCTCCTCGTCGTCCTCACTGCCACGCGCCATCACTGACACGTCCAGGATCTACACGCCAGGTTCTTAAGCAGGGGTGCGAGCCCGGTTCATAAGGAGTGCGAGGACTCTGCGTGAAAAATGAAGATATAATTTAACTATGGTTTAAACCATTTCACGGACTTTTAGCCCTCTAAAAAGGACTGAGCATGAGCGAGTATTAAATATAAGTTTTGTTATTGCGTCGTTTGTACTTTTATCTTTGATATAGCTATACATAGTCCAGAACTGCTGACTTGAAACACTGAAAAATCGTACAATACATACAATATTAACTATCTTCAGCACACGCCTGTAAATGGCCACGAAACGATATAGTTAGCAATGTGGAATACATTGAGAGTTGCGGACCAGTTTGCACAAGAACGGATCCACACATCCTAGTATTCTGCACTGATGTAGCGCATGAAGTAGATCCTGCGGTAGAGAATGACAACCACAGAATGGATAGATGCGCATTGGAGGCCGCGACACAAAACCATGCACAGGAAACGGCCGACATGTTTGAATAAGCATGAATTGACGAGTCAACAAACTACGTGGACACGAAATTCAGCAGCAGAACCAAGGCATACACAAGTGATAGAAGAACGTGAATAAATGCTAGCACGGCTCTACTCACAACCCTGCCTACATCGTTCAATTTGATAACCACAATCAGCAATGACAGTGACGATACCCTGCGACTTCCTAATGCACTGCCGAAAATAAGTTGTCAATATGTTTAGATTGACATGGATCTCTAACAAGAGGACACTTACGCATGCACACCATTTATTGAAAAAGGGCTTTTTGGGGGCGATGTTTTCATTGATAGGACAGACCGGGTAGCCCAACAAAGCCAGGGAAAAGGACGTATGATCATGAATATGATGTGGCCAGAAGCCGGCTGGCCTGCACAATCGTGCAATACATAAAATACAACTACTGAACTTATGCGTGCACGCATCTTCTTACGCTAACTTACGCATTGACAGCCAATAAACCAAATCTCACCAAGTTAATCGGTAAAACACGGCAAATACCTGTTAAATCATGTAGAATACGGACAAAAAATAACGGCAAACGAACAAACACAAAATGACGGCAAACGAACTAACTTAAATTGCACAGCCAAGATCGTCGCAACCACGTGGCCAACAAGAAAACGACAAGCAGACTCACTGTCAGTTATTTGTATCGGTTAAGAAATATCAAAGAAATGTCCACGAAAACATCTGACAAACGTTCAAGCAAACGCGCCACACATGGATGATGAAAATAAACATTTGCTAACCTTTTGAGTTCAAACTCCGCTGAGATCAACCAACCAAGCTGAACCTCGCGGCGGAAAGAACCCACGTTCAACCATTTGCCATTACAATGATTCGGTTTCTGTAAAATATTACGTCATTGGCTGCAAGATATATTTTGTTTGATAATACAAGAATGATCCGTTTGATTCACGCACTATTCAATTAATTAAGAATGAAATATGAGTTAATTTTGATATTTGCTTATGTGTTGTTTTGAGCTAAATGAGCAAATAATCATGTTCGATATTTACGTACATTATGTCATTAATTTAGGTGTAAACATTATATACACTAAAAACTTATTCTTCAAAATATGTATTTGTATTCAAATAAATAACAATATAATTGATTGGCACCGTATTCCTCACCTTTATTCTAGCTCTGCGAGCTCATTTGGAGGATTGGAGCTAGAAATATTTCATTTCTTATCATTTATTTTTTATTCTGTCATTATCTACATAACATAAATAGTTGAATTTGTATAAGAATTTATAACTATATTTAATTAGGAATTAAAGAATTAACAAAATATATTTAATTAACAATTAAGTAATTCAACGTACAGTCGAAACCGCTTAATGTCATACCGGTTAATGTCATAGTTCGGTTAATTTGATACTTTGAGTTGTCCAGTTTGACATTTGTCTATACAAATGAAATCGGTTATTGTCATACACTTGTGTTCAGCCAGTCCATGTGTTTTGTGTTTGTGTTTGCCCATTGAGTCAAAAGCATATCCATTATTTGCGTGTAGTGATTGTGACATCAGTGATGGTAAAGCGTACCGAGTTCACGCTGCAGGATAAGTTGCAAATTTTGGACCAAGGCTGGCTAGAAACAAACGACCATAGCAAAGGACCTCGGCTGCGCTCAAGGAACAATCTAAAAAATCAGGAAGAAAGAGAAAAAATTCGAGACACTGCGGTGACCAGCAGCAACCTGTGTCGGAAGCACGAGAGATCGAGCAATATTGCAGAGGTGATCGAGCAATATTGCAGAGGTGGATGAGGCGGTGCTCATATGGTTCCACCAAATGCGCGCCAAAAATACGCCCGTGAATGGGCCTGTTATGATGAAAAAGGCCAAGAAGTTGGCAGTTAGGATGAATGTGGCATTTGAACCGTAAATTGGCTGGCTCGGCCGGCTGAAGCCGCGATAAAACATCAGATTTGTGAAGGCGCAAGGGGAGAAAGCGGCGAATTGTGGTGATGTGGTGGGGGTAAAGCAATGGATGGCAAGCGCGCTACCCAAGGAACTGGACGACTATGCGCCCATGCACATTTTTAATGCAGAAGAGACGGCACTGTTCTATGGACCGATATATTATTTTTTCATGAAGGACTGTGGACTGTGGACTGTGCAATATTTTTACATTTCTGATGTTTGTAAGAATACACCGGCTGATAAAAACAAGTATGGAGTCGAAGAATGGTCCAAAAGGTTGAGTTCGGTTAATGTCATAGTTCGGTTAATGTCATACTCTTTGCAGATCCCCAGAGTATGACATTAAGCGGTTTCGACTGTATATCTCAATTTCATTATTCGTACTATTATTATCCAGGCTTCAAAATGACACAGCTGATACTTTTTGTAATACTCGTTATGAAAATTTGTACAATTGTATCCATTAGTCAATTGTAATACAGTAATCCCTCCTACTACGCGGCTTCAACTATCGCGGCTTCGCTGTTTCGTGGGTTTTCAAAAATAAATTCATGATTTTATCGCAGAAATTTCATCATTTCACGAGGTTTCGCGGTCACTTGACTTTCTTCATTTTCCTTTAATAATGATAGCTTATGTTTAAAGTAGTTTTCTTGTTTTGAAAGGAGTAAGTTGAAGAGTGAGTACAGTATACTTTATAATCACATGTGACTTCAGGGCGTTCTCTCCACCGGAGGTGATCTTCATCTGGACATAGCAATACACTGTTAGTCCCGTCGCTAAGGCATGAATGCGGAGCGCACAGTCTATTAATATGAAAGTCCCCTAGCAGCGAGCTGGTTGATGTCAGAGATAAAAATATAATCTCTTGCAAGAATAGCTCGAGACTGATTCTCAACTATTGAATGGAATCTGGCCATCCCGCTTCATTTACACTGTATGTACAGTGAATCGCCAATAAGCGCTTTCCATCATTTTGCTATCGTGACGCTGATTGGATAACGAATATTCAGCATTGACACTGTAGCATTACTCATATGTGTGCATGTGTGTGTGTGTGTGTGTGTGTGTGTGTGTATATGTGACGAAAGGCCAGCTGAAGTGGTGCCCTTATAACAGCTAAAGTAAGCTCTTTGCTGTGCACTATTATATATCCTATTAATAAATAAGTCTCTCTACAGATTTGTCTTGTACTATTTCTTGCGCACTTTTTTAATTTCCTTTGAATTAATAAAGCTCTTCTACATATTTGTTTTGTATTAAAAAAGCTTTAAGAGTGTATAGAAATACCAAAATATACATTTCAGTATTGTATATACACTGTACTATACGTGTATACCGCATGTACAAGCACATTTACATGTATTTACATGTATAATAATTGCGAAAGCTTAGAAAGCAGCTGAAGTGTTCTGAAGTGTTAACATTATGGCTCATACTTCATAAAAATATAATCGCTATTTCGCGGAAATTCCCATTTCGCGGGTGGGTCTGGAACGCATTTCAGTATTGTACATACAAGTAGGAGGGATTACTGTATAGAGCTATAAGGCGCCACCTATTGGGTCATGATAAATGTCTGTGTTATTGTGCACTATAGCAGGGGTTCTCAACGTGGACCATATGACCCCCTTGGGGACCACGAGAATTTTCTGAAGGGCCATAAGACGAAATTTAAAAAATGGGGGGCCATCATATTTTCTCACGGGCCACGAAACATTTGTTGAAACAATTTAATAGTATATATTATTATTTTCGATGTTGTATATTTCTATCGTGTGCTCCGGTTGTGGCGTTGTTTCAGTTGTCGGTGGAAATAGTCACCAGCATACATGAGCTAATCCTATGGAGAAGTCGCATCGCGACTATCCATGTGTGTATGGGGGCCACGAGGACTTCTAGGGGACCACTGACGGTTTCTGGGGGCCACAAGGACTCACATTGTGTTTAAGGGCGCCACGGCAAGAAAAAGGTTGAGAACCACTGCAATTTAGGATCGTAATGGGCTGGGCGTTACCGGTAGCGAGCGAAATGGTATATTTCCCGGTAGGCATGATTGTTTGTGTGTGTTAACTCACCGAGGTTATATAACTGGGTCGCTCAAGGGTTGTGGGTCACTTGTGGTGAGACGTTGATCGTGTTAGTGTGTATTGTTTGCTCGTGTGAATATAAGTGTTGCATCGTTGTTTCTTCGGCCCACTCGACATTACATCAATCATGATCACAAACATTATGCATGCAGTGTCGTAGCAATGTGATATGCTCTCATAACTACTCAGGCATATTCTCCCGTCACGTCCAAAGCGATTTCAATTGTTCTGATATAGCACATGAAACTCTCTCACAAGATTTCTACTTCGAGATCGTCAGTTTTTGCGTCTGCTACAGTAGTGGCGCCAAGGGGAGGCCTGGGGGTTGGGCTTCATCTCCCCAAAAATGTGATAAACCCCCTGAACCCCCAATAATCCTGATCACGTTTCACATTTCGAGTGTAGTTTCTCATGTTTTGTAAGGTGACCTAATGTCGTCCGAGGTATATATAGTTTGAGTAGCTACAATTCGATATGTTCCGTCTGCGAATGTACAATTGTGTAGTCCTTGCCTAAAAAGATCAATAAAAAACATTGGTCTATATAAAAAGGTAAATTTTGCAATAAAAAGCTGAATTTTTTGCGTGCCCACAAAATTGTCCTCAGTTTAAAGTTTAGGAATATGGATACCATATGGACTCTATGATGTAGTGGTTAGCACACCCGCCTCACAAGCGGGAGATCAGTGGTTCGAAGCCCGGCGGAGCAGAATTTTATTGGGCTAATTCTATAATTCAACAGCCCCTGTCCACCCAGCGGTAAATAATGGTACCAGATATCAGTCATGAGTTGTGACATGCATTCTGGGGAGGTGGCCCTCTCTAATACGTCTTCCGTCAATGTGACGCCATAGCGTGGAGAGGGTAGGTTCTGCGGTGGCAGCGAGCTGCACGGGACACACCTGTGTGTTCAGCTTCGGCTTCTTCCCGTGTAGCAGCTGTGACTTAGGCATTTAACCTATAACTGTGTCTCGCCAAGCCCGCGCAAATATTTATTTAGCAACCTCCACCTCAGCCCTCGCCCTCTACTGGAAAACCCTGGCGCCGCCACTGGTCTGCTAGACACCTAGCTACGCCACTGTCTAAACTCCAGTGTACCCCGGATCTCTCTTATGAGAGACCCTGTTGCGCTACTGGCTAACTTCGCCAAAAGCAACACAGATGCTGTAGTTTCAGTTATATATTACCATACATTAACAGTACATAACAACATATAACAATACATAATAAAATCATGTACAATACAGAACATAAAAGTGCAATATACAGGTAATACAATCAATCAATACGCGCAGCTATACACACAAGTAAAAATATGCGCAGCGGGCCACAGTGTACATACGCGTAGCGAGCAACAATGTTGCGTAAGCACAGTGCACACAGTTACAATAACGTTCGTGTTGCAAACGTGCAATCTATTTATATAAAATACAAAAAAGTAGAAATGGGCGACACTCCCAGACAGAGGAGTAGTCACTCTCTGAAAAGGGTCACGAGCTAATATCTAAAGCAATGCTAGTGATATTAGCCTTAGCGGGCAAACAACGAACGAGCGAGCAGAAGAATAACCTAATACTTCACTGTAACGTTATGCAAGACCCGAGTGACAGAATACACCAAACTACCGAGACACAGAGAGTAGCTCTGTCAGACCCGAAATGTATCTGAGCATCTGCCACTGTTGCGAAACACATGCGCCTTTTTATACTTGCACACATGACGTATAATCGCGTGGTTCTAGAACATTCTCGAACCAACACGCATACCAAATATACGGTATGAATCCGCTCTGTGCTTGCAAACGCTGTTGCTAAGTGCGTGTGCAAATGTCAGCATTCTCAGACGCCCTAAATTTAGCAACTAAATTTAGCACCGGACAAACGCTAGTCACTAGGCACAAAGCATATAAACAAAACATCGAAACATGAATCACGCAAAATCACATAATTGATCAACGCAAATACGGTAACGCAAAGTGATTACAAAAATATGCACTTCACATCAAATCATGAAAAATTGAATTACAAGATAACACAAAACTATATAGATGTGTATCACAACCCGGATATATGAGACCCGGATATAAGAGATCCGGATATAAGAGACCGGATATAAGAGACCCGGATATAAGAGAGCCGGATATAAGAGACCCGTATATAAGAGACCCGGATATAAGAGATCCGGATATAAGAGACCCGTATATAAGAGACCCGGATATAAGAGATCCGGATATAAGAGACCCGGATATAAGAGACCCGGATATAAGAGACCGGATATAAGAGACCCGGATATAAGAAACCCGGATATAAGAGACCCGGATATATGAGACCCGGATATAAGAAACCCGGATATAAGAGACCGGATATAAGAGACCCGGATATAAGAGACCCGGATATAAGAGACCCGGATATAAGAAACCCGGATATAAGAGATCCGGATATAAGAGACCCGTATATAAGAGACCAGGATATAAGAGACCCGGATATAAGAGACCGGATATAAGAGACCCGGATATAAGAAACCCGGATATAAGAGACCGGATATAAGAGACCCGGATATAAGAGACCCGGATATAAGAGACCCGGATATAAGAGACCCGGATATAAGAGACCCGGATATAAGAGACCCGGATATAAGAGACCCGGATATAAGAGACCCGGATATAAGAGACCCGGATATAAGAGACCCGGATATAAGAGACCCGGATATAAGAGACCCGGATATAAGAGACCCGGGTATAAGAGACCCGGATATAAGAGACCCGGATATAAGAAGCCCGGATATAAGAGAGTATTTCTCCGGGATCGTCTCCAATACTTTACGTGTTTTTTCCCGGATATATGAAAGTTCATTTTGAGCGTGTAATGTGAATTGATAGTTTATAATGTGATGTTTTGATTTGGCGATCAATATTGTTAGTCTATTGTTGTTGGCGTGTTTATGTGTGTTTCGTCTGGCTGGATTTTGATTGGCTGTTGCGGTGATGACGTAGTAGTTTCAAACGAAGCAGAAATTGTACTGCAAAAGCGAGAGAAACAGGACGTGTAGTCAGAGCCGTTGCGAGGACTTATGAGCCCCCCCCCCCGAAGGCAGCACTTGGGGCCCCTCCCGAAGGCAGCACGGGGCCCCCCGAAGGCAACACTTGGGGCCCTCCGAGGGCAGCACCTGGGGCCCCCATTATAAATAAACCATCAAATAATGAATTTTTTTATTATATATAATCACATAATATACAAGCTCAGGTGAAAACATCTGAGCAAAAAGGTAAAAGCTAATATGATAATAAAAAAGGTAATATGATAAATTTTAATGTCATACGTGAAGCAACGGGACCCCTCAACACTCGCCCCCCCCCGGCCGGGGGGTACGGGGGGTTGTTGCTACGGCTCTGCGTGCAGTGTGTTTAGTGACGCGTGCAGTGTGTTTAGTGACGCGTGCTGTTGTGGATGAATTGAGAGTGAATTGTTGTGTGTGCATTGCGGATTTGATCGAGACTGGTATATTTCATGTTCTGTGTTAATTGCTGGTTTAAATATGTCTGCATGTTTGTTCTCGCTACAGTCGATATTTGAGCTGTTTACTTGTCGCGACCAATAATACAATTCAGTCAAAGAGCGACAGACTTTTATCAGCCCAAAGTGCTGTCGGATCCAGAGGGCTCAGGGGGCTGAACCCACCCCCCAAATGTTTCCAAAAGAGATGTTTCCAAGAGATTCACTAAAAGAGGTCAATTTAATACTGTTCTGTAAAATTGGTTGATATAAACATTATCGCAAGCGATATCGCAAAGACGTTGCATAATGATGCATATGCATGACTGATCGCCCCCAGGATTCAGCCCCCCAAAATTAATTAAGCCCCTGCCAAAATTGCACTCTGGATCCGCCACTGGCCCAAAGCTCACGGGCTGCTGAGCGAAAACAGCAACGAATGATTCGAGTCACACTGACTAAATGCTGTAAGAAAAGCGTCTTGAAAATAATAGATGTCCTGCAGAGCCGTTGCGAGGAATTATGCCCCCCCTCCCCGAAGCATCACTTGGGGCCCCCATAATTAATAAAGCACCAAATAATGAATGTATTCATTATACATAATCACATAATACAAGCTCAGGTTAAAACATCTGAGCAAAAAGGTAAAGGCTATACATAATAAATATGAAAAATTTCAATATCATACGTGAAGCAACGGGGCCCCTCAACATTCCCCCCCCGGCCGGCCGGGGGGTACGGGGGGTGGTTGCTACAGCTCTGATGTCCTGCAAGAATAGGTGGTGACTTATAAAGGTTAGTGTCTTGAAGAGAATCGATATCCTGCCAGTTCTGCAGTGGCGGATCCAGTGTGAAATTTTGGGGGGCCGAATTTTGGGGGCGATCAGTAATGTACATGCATCATTATGCAACGTCTTTGTGATAATGCTTTTAAAAACTATATTCTTGGCCACTTATAATACATCTTTTGGATATGATGAGTTGATGGAAACATTTTGGGGGGGAGCTTCAGCCCCCTGAGCCCCCTCCCTGGATCGGTCAGTGTACCTGTGATATGTTAGCAGTCAGTATGTAGCCAGTTTTTATTGTAGTAGCTCGCTACTAAGACTGCCATGTAGCTGTCAGTTCGCTTCGTGTCACATAAGTGCTGCTCTTAATCGTTATTTAGGAGGGTTTTATTAAATAGCAAACACTCATGTTGTCATTAAAATGTTTCTTGAGATCAGTGTGATTTTCCATGCCGGCTACTCACTGAAAAGAGTTAAGGATTAGTGAAGAATTTGATATAGGAGATGTAAGAGCCCGAGGATATGAGAGACCCCGGATGTAAGATACTTTTTCTACTCTCCCACCACAACTCTCTTATATCCGGGCTACACTGCCGGTTGCATTGCAACCATAGAAAGAGGATGCTGGGAAGAACAGGCACGAAGACTCTCCTGGTTATGTCATTGAATAAGCCTCGAGCTGACTGTGCGTTTCAAGAGCGATGCTTCGCAAAGCGTCACGTGATACTGCGATCTACATACACACACACACACACACACACACACACGCACACACACACACACACACACACACACGCACACACACACACACACACACACATACACATGAGTGTTGACATTGTTGCAGAGCGCGAGGTGTAGAATAACACTTGCAGAATGTTCTCACGGTTATTTTCTCACGCGGAAACCGTGAGATCAAATTATGTAATTATTCACGGGGAGAACTAGCATAGTTGAAAAAATTTAATTTGGGAACAAATATGCCAGCGACATTTAATTAGTCAAACCCCATTAATATAATATTGCAGGTTAAAAGTCCTTCATTATCCAACCATAAACTCCTTAAAGAATGTGATACTATAACTTCTACTATACTATCTACTATCATACTACTACACTACAGTGATACTATCATATTCTCCTGTTGTGGAACTTGCAATTGTTCAAAATTCGTGTTTGGACGCGATACGCAACACGTTATGAGATACCGCTCATGTGTGGTTCAAACGTGAAATCAAGCATGTTCCGGACAACAGTTTCATAAACGCCTTGTCCAACGTGGTTCGTGCTGTTTGGCGATAAGCCCCGCCCACTCGACAATATTGTACCGATTCTGGCCAATCAGCGTGGACGATATTACGGAGAGTGCCGGCGGCGTTTACTCAACTGTGCAAGTGTGACAGCTGAGCTGCCACGAGGTTTGTTCGTGTGGAAGTGATGGTGCGTGTGTCGTGTGGTGCTAGCTCGCTTATGAGTCGTGTTCAAAGCAGGTTAGTGCTGCGTATACGTGGTTTTCTATCAGACTTAGCTTGTGAATCGGATATTGTGTTGTGTTATTATCAAGACAATTTTCAATCAATTTGCGTTTTACGTTCATTGAAAGTTTTTGTTAGATCGCGAAATATCTGCTAATCAATTTTTGGTCTCCTTAAAGCAGTTTTAGACTTTGGACCTTTGTTTGGTATATAATATTGTGAGAAGTGTGTAAAACGAGATATTTCGTAGATGTTTATAAATATCAAGGTATATTCAATGTTCAGTCATCAGTTTTGCAATTTGTTCTTACTGTTTGAGCTATTATATCAAGTGTTTATTACGTTTCACTGATAGCATCTCGGACGATTTTGCAAGAAATTCACACTGGGAAATCACGGAAGTTAACGGAAAATATTCACCAGTAATGCCATGTTTGCTGCTCTCAAGTTGCTGACGTATTTACTCTGGCTATTTGCTCAATGATATTTGCCCATTGACACACACTCAGACAAACAAACATACATGTTGGCACGCGCGTGTGTGTGTATTTGTCACCCCTCGTGTTTACACTGAAAAACGTTGTCTAAATATAAAATTTTGTAGGCTGTGCTTTGAATTTATCTAGCATGTTAATATAATATCACAGATCACGGACTCAAGAGGTTATGATACACTGGAACACTTTATATAGGTTTAATTTTAACGCCAGCATCATTGACAATGAAAATATAACAACGTTCCTGATAGCTTCTCAAGTCAGGACACCAGGAGTGTTGCACGGTGTTATACTCCTAGTTAACTACCGTATGGGTTGTGATTGTGGTTTAATTTGTGTGATCCAATCGCTCCTAGCTAGATACACGTGTCATTGGCTTTTAATTATGATAGGGTAATACATGTATTGGTAATTCATATTTACATTTTCGGAAATTATTCAACACAAATTCCTCAAATGGCGTCTGTCTGTACTGTATCGTCACGCTGAAAGGGTTAAAGGAGTTGAACGTGAAGTCGAATTTTCCCAGAAAAGCATGTCTGATAGGAAGAGCATATTTTTCGTTGCATGTGAGAAAAACGTGTCCGCTGGTCACAAGTCGCAGCTCAATCAACACAACAAATCGGCTGCTCACTCGAAAAACATCATATCAACTATACATGCAGAATCGAATCATGAGATCACTGCGCCTCGAAGCAGCAGTCCAAAATGGCGCCCCCACAGTGGCACCTCTTCCATGAATATTTCCAGTGTTGTTCCTCATGTTTCGCAGAGCCCCACATATTTTTCCTTAGCCCTCACCGGAGAATTTCTGGCGCCGCCACTGCACCTCTACCTTATCGAAGGGCCCAATAAGGTGACTTTCGCCACACACTTCGAAAAATTTAGTCCCCCTAAGGGTGTTTCCCCAATGGAATGTCGCTGGATACATGCATAAAATGCAAATATTCTACGAAAGAGTTCAAAGTTCACATATAGGAAAATTGAATAACATCCTGGGACTTTTGACAACATATTTTGGCATTTTCGTCACATAATAAAAACATAAAACGCCAAATATTATCACATAAAATTCCCAACTCTATTAATAAAGTACTAATAAAGTATTAATATAGTGTATCAACAGTATTAATAAAGTGTTATTAAATAAATATATTTGAATTCATATTAATTAATTATTTTTGATGGCTACTTCTTATTGATTTTATATTTTTATATACATTCAGTAATACATTTACATTAAGTACATTTAGGTAAATCAAGAAGATTATAATAATTATCAATGTAATTTGATGTTTTTTTATAGAAGTAATGTGATATTTGGCTGTGCTTTGTAACATTGATTTTTACATTGCAGAAATATTAATCAAAGACATGGTCACAATTTCTGCCACACTGTTTTCCTTGTGTAAAATCACTATACGCTTCTCGTTTCTCGTATTACATGAGTAATTTGATCACTGTTTTGCACTGCCGCGCATTTCAGCAGCGGGGTCGACTCTACGGTGACCTTGGACGGCCTGGCAGGTCAGTCTGAGGTCATGTCACGTGTCGTGGCGTCAGGTCACCGCGTGTCCACCGACAACACCAGCGGCAAAGGTCAGTCGATTGTCCACAGGTCACGTTCAGGTCATGTGTGTATGTGTGTGCGTGCGTGTATGTGTGTGTGCGTGCATGTGTGTGTATGTGTTTTATACTCTAGAGAACATTGTCTATATTAGTGATGATTATAAGATGTAAATTATCTCTCTTCTTTCTTTACCTTTCACTTTCTGTGTGTGTGTGGCTATGTGTGTGTGTGTAAGTGTGTCTGTGTGTGTGTGCGTTTGTGTGTGTGTGTGTGTGCGTGTGCAGCGCCCTAGAGACCCTCTAGGTGTAGGGCGCTATATAAATATCTACCTAATGTAATGTAATGTGTGTGTGTGTGAAATGCGTGATATAAAAGTTTTAATGTAATGTAATGTAATGTAATGTAATGTGTGCCTACAGCCTACGTATCTTGTGCTATTGCAGAGTTTGTGAGCTCAAATAATACATGCTGAAATATATACAGTGCATATTCATATATCCATATACCTACATTAGTAGTTATCGACATTAGTTTCAATACAAATGTTGTGTGAGCGTTTTGATAAGAATAAACACAAAATGAAACAGGACACGTGGACAAAACGTGATAACTCTCCATATAAGCCACCTCTTCTAATTTAGCCTACTTTTGACGACCCTATTTATTACACATAATATTAATACATTTTTATTACACAATAAGTTACACACGATACTAAATATTAAATAATAAGTTACACTTAATAGTAAATGTTTGCGCCAGAAATTGAAATTGAAAGTTGTAAATTGTAATGTATGATGTAAATGTATATATTTAGTTCTTGATATGCGCGCTTGTGTATGTATGTATGTGTGTGTATGTATGTGTGTATTTATGTATGCGTATGTATGTATGTGTGTGTGTATGTGTGTGTATGTATGTGTGAGTGTGTGCGTGTATGTGTATGTATGTGTGTGTGTGTGTGTGTGTGTGTGTTCAGTGTATGTGGTGGGTCGACAGTTGCCCAGGTGTGTGTTGTGTAAGAATCATGGTGTAGAACAGTTGACACGCGGTCACAAGGCGCTATGTCCGCGCAAACACTGCAACTGTGATAAATGCAGCTCACACAGGCAAGTCACACACACACACATACACACACATACACATATACACACACACATACATACACACACACACAGACACATACATACATACACATATTCTCATTCAGACAAACGAGATTAAACTGGATCGCCGCTTTGCAGTTTTCAATCTTCTTCTTGGTCGTCTCGATCGCTCGTGCGAGTTTTTGATGATCGCTGTTGAGCTTGTGCAGTAATTCGCCGATGTGTAACGTTTCGGAGCAGCCGGTCTCCATCCTCAGACAATGTGGTCAACTAAATGCCAGATACAAAGAACAGATATATTGGCGCACGAAACGGACAATAGGCGCTTGAAACTTTTGTAAGCGATTTACATAACAACAATGCGCCCAAAAATCAAAATTGGAGGAGAATGCAATTGCTATTGGAGGAAAATGGTGTTCTCCCCACCCAAAGACCCCCATCAAGCAGTGAGCTGGACGCGCCCATGCGCGAGGTGCCACAAACGGCGGCGCGCAGTAGCGTGAGCCATAGGTGTCATCGACCATAGGTGTGAATTTCGCACACCGCGCGCATACACGAGGCGTGAAAATAACACATACAATTGACGACCTATATAAACACACAATCGACAACAAACAAACGGCATTTAGTTGACCACATTGTCTGAGGATGGAGACCGGCTGCTCCGAAACGTTACACATCGGCGAATTACTGCACAAGCTCAACAGAGATCATCAAAAACTCGCACGAACAATCGAGACGACGAAGAAGAAGATTGAAAACTGCAAAGCGGCAATCCAGTTTAATCTCGTTTGTCTGAATGAGAATATTCTTCCAGGCTACACCAATATCAAACATACACATATACACACCCATATATACACAAATACACACACATATATACACACATCATACACATACACACATATACATACACACACATATACACACACACACATACACATACACACATATACACACACACATGCAGATATATACACATATACACACATACACATCTACATATACATATACTCGTATATACACACATACGTACACACATACACACACACACACACACACACACACACACACACACACACACACACACTAGTGTACTTTCAAAATGTACGAAATGCTCATGGTAAGGATTTTTGGCGAGGTTCAGGTGGCACTGGGCACATTTTGAGTATTTTCAGCTCCCCAAGCCCCTCCCCCTTGGCGCCCCCTTTGCGCGAGTCACAACAGGCTCGTCAAAGCATACTACCATTCATTACTGCAATCTGACCCGCGCATTTCTCAGTAATGGTAGAAAATATATTGAAATACGTTTTAAATTAAATAATTGTTATAATTTATTAATTCATTTTATTATTATTATTATTATATTGTCTACTGCTGATAAACTCAATTTTCTTGTTTTAAGTGTGGAGTGCTGGATAATAATTTGTGTGTGCAATTTATTAGCGTAATCAAATGTATTATAAGTAAATAGTAAGTCTGATATTTGGTCATTCACTGCCGCCGAGCGACCTTCTTCAAATAATCTATTCTGGCCTTCACGGTGAACTGTGCCTGGAGTATCTGGTGTGTGAGGTGTACGCCTATATGGTCGTGGTGTATGCATGATGGTGCAACATGTTGCAGAGATCGCTTGAAGCGGAGGACTTGTGCAATGATCAGCAGAAATGTTGCTCGGTTTGGCTCCAGTTGCACTGGTGTACTCGGCAATACTGCTTCATACGGTGCACTGTCTGTCTGTCTGTCTGTCCGTGTGTGTATGTATGTGTGTATGTGTGTATGTGCACCTGTTTACCTGCACTACCTGTCCACAATCAGAGTAATTTCTATTATATAGGAAGTCTGTGTGTTTTCCGTCATTTGCTTCAATTGATCTTTCAGTAATTTTTCCTATATTCAATATTGATCTATATTGTTATAATTTTGTAAGTACATTTCAGTTTCTTAATACGAGGTCTTAAGAATAGTCTTAACGACTTAATACAACACCACAACACAGTATATATCCTACTGCAGGTGTGTACGCGCTTATCACAGACGCGAAAATTCTAACAAACCTTCATGTGTGTGTCTGTCTGTCTGTCGTGTGTGTGTGTGTGTGTGTGTGTGTGTGTGTGTGTGCGTGTGTGTGTGAGTGTGTGTGAGTGTGTATGTGGATGTTCATTTGTTTGTCTGTCTGTATGTTGTGCCTGTATGCATGTATACATGTGTATGTTTGTGTGCATGTGTGTATGTGTGTGTTAGGTTGCAGTGAGATTATGTATGTATGTTTGTGTGTATGTGTGTGTGTGTGTGTGTGTGTGTGTGTGTGTGTGTGTGTGTGTGTGTGTGTGTGTGTGTGTGTGTGTGTGTGTGTGTGTGTGTGTGTGTGTGTGTGTGTGTGTGTGTGTGTGTGTGTGTGTGTGTGTGTGTGTGTGTATGTGGATGGTCATTTGTTTGTCTGTCTGTATGTTGTGCCTGTATGCATGTATACATGTGTATGTTTGTGTGCATTTGTGTGTGTGTTAGGTTGCAGTGAGATTATGTCTGTATGTTTGTGTGTATGTGTGTGTGTGTGTGTGTGTTAGGTCGCAGTGAAATTGTGTCGCCCGATTCATCTACATGTCGCGCCGACGTACAGTACAGACACAACAGTGCACAACAGTGTTCGGTGAGACCGCGTAATGGTGTCGTCTTGTTGCCCACCACGACTACGTCCCAGCTTGTGTCCCGCCCCAGCGCCACCGCCGCCGGATCCGGCCATATCCGGCCGTCCGCTCGTGTCAAGTGGTGTCACATGACCGAGCCACGACCTCTGGCACCCTCGGGCACGCCGCTGTTGCCGCCAGAGCGCGCCGGCGTCGAGGAAGGCGGCGGCGGCGGCGTGTTGTCTCATTTGCTGGTGCACGGCAGGCTGGCTCATTTGGGTTGCTACTTACCCACCATCACCCCACAACAACCACAACAGCAGATGGGTGATGTTCAGGTGCGGCTGGATGGCTGCAGCGATGCCGGCGACCTTGACCGGCCAGGTCACGCAGGTCATGTCAGCTGTTCTGAGGCACGGTGCGTCAGTGTGTGTGTGTGTGTGTGTGTTGGTACGCAGTGTTATTGGCGTTTTGTTTGCCAAATGTTGGTGATTTTCAAATTTCCACCGTTCAGACTAGTACATGTATATATACACACACATATATAACGCTGACTACGTTATTATTCGATAACATAAAGGTTGGGAACCACTGGACTACAGTTAATCACAGACGGCGGCCTCCCACACGCCAGTAGAACATGTCTGTGACGAAACTATCACTGTTGCCTACCTGCTGTGTTGCAGGGATTGTTGTGTGGAAGTGACGACTAACTCCTCGACTGATTACGCCGCTGACACGCAGCATCCTCCATCTCCGCTGTCTTCATCGGTCGAGTGTCTGTCGGACGCGGCTCATCACAATGGTGCGCTCGACTGCGCGTGCTGGTATATTCGAGCAGTGTTCTTTCAGGCAGTGGCGGCGCCAGGATTTTCCGCTGGGGGCTAAACAGATGCGGGGGCTTGGCGAAACATGAGCAACTACACTCGATATGCTCCTGGTCGGGATTTTTATCGGGTGGGCTTGGGGGGGGGGGGGGGCTTATCACTTTTGCGGGGGGATTCAGCTCCTCACATAATACTTCTAGGGCTGTCATAATTTTTCATAAATATGCAGAGGCAATAAGACTTGCATTAAGAATTGAGACAATGACACTGCTGAAATTTTACACAAATATGCTATACAATGTGTTATTCTTTTCTAATATAAACTATTCTATTCTAATATAATATAAACTATTCATTACAGCGTGTGTTTGTGTGTGTTTGATTGAAGCAATGACGAGCGAAGGCGTTGAGTGGAGTTTGTGTGCTTCAACCTACTGCACGACTGTGATGACTGACTCTGCCATGATGGCTCAGGGCATAGATACAGTGAGTACAGACACAGATACAGTGAGTACAGACACAGATACAGTGAGCACAGATACAGATACAGTGAGTACAGATACAGTGAGTACAGACAGAGATACAGTGAGTACAGACACAGATACAGTGAGTACAGACACAGATACAGTGAGTACAAACACAGATACAGTGAGTACAGACACAGATACAGTGAATACAAACACAGATACAGTGAGTACATACTCAGATACAGTGAGTACAAACACAGATACAGTGAGTACAGACACAGATACAATGAGTACAAACACAGATACAGTGAGTACAAACACATATACAGTGAGTACAGACACAGATACAGTGAGTACAGACAGATACAGTGAGTACAGACACAGATACAGTGAGTACAGACACAGATACAGTGAGTACAGACACAGATACAGTGAGTACAGACACAGATACAGTGAGTACATACATAGATACAGTGAGTGCAGACACAGATACAGATACAGTGAGTACAGACACAGATACGGTGAATACAGACACAGATACGGTGAATACAGACACAGATACAGTGAGTACAGACACAGATACAGTGAATACAGCCACAGATACAGTGAGTACAGACACAGATACAGTGAGTACAGACACAGATACAGTGTGTACAGACACAGATACAGTGAGTACAGACACAGATACAGTGTGTACAGACACAGATACAGTGAGTACAGACACAGATACAGTGAGTACAGACACAGATACAGATACAGTGAGTACAGACACAGATACGGTGAATACAGACACAGATACAGTGAGTACAGACACAGATACAGATACAGTGAGTACATACATAGATACAGTGAGTGCAGACACAGATACAGATACAGTGAGTACAGACAGATACAGTGAGTACAGACACAGATACAGTGAGTACAGATACAGTGAGTACAGACACAGATACAGTGAGTACAGACACAGATACAGTGAGTACATACACAGATACAGTGAGTGCAGACACAGATACAGATACAGTGAGTACAGACACAGATACGGTGAATACAGACACAGATACAGTGAGTACAGACACAGATACAGATACAGTGAGTACATACATAGATACAGTGAGTGCAGACACAGATACAGATACATTGAGTACAGACACAGATACGGTGAATACAGACACAGATACGGTGAATACAGACACAGATACAGTGAGTACAGACACAGATACAGTGAATACAGCCACAGATACAGTGAGTACAGACACAGATACAGTGAGTACAGACACAGATACAGTGTGTACAGACACAGATACAGTGAGTACAGACACAGATACAGTGTGTACAGACACAGATACAGTGAGTACAGACACAGATACAGTGAGTACAGACACATATACAGTGAGTACAGACACAGATACAGTGAGTACAGACAGATACAGTGAGTACAGACACAGATACAGTGAGTACAGATACAGTGAGTACAGACACAGATACAGTGAGTACAGACACAGATACAGTGAGTACATACACAGATACAGTGAGTGCAGACACAGATACAGATACAGTGAGTACAGACACAGATACGGTGAATACAGACACAGATACAGTGAGTACAGACACAGATACAGTGAATACAGCCACAGATACAGTGAGTACAGACACAGATACAGTGAGTACAGACACAGATACAGTGAGTACAGACACAGATACAGTGAGTACAGACACATATACAGTGAGTACAGACACATAACACACAGAGCCACATGAACAAAACATGCAATACAGATGGTCTGGAGACTTAGCAAGTGATTATCCAGAAGATTTTCGGTTGACACCTGAAAGTGAACCTGGCAGCTATACTTTTGTCCTATTTCACGCGTAATGGCTCCCTTTCGCGTGTACCAGGGGTATTTCGTGGCCTAGCATTCATTCGCCCATGTTAAGTATGTATGTATGTGTGTGTGTAGCTTGTGTTCATGTCTTCTGTTGATGTGTTTAGTTATTTGTATCTGTGTGCGCGTGTGTGTGTGCGCGTGTGTGTGTGCACAGCGACATCATTTGTACAACTGGTTGGAGCAGCAGGTGGACTCTCGCGTCACCTCGTGCGTATCATCAGCGCCACATCTCAGCACGGCTCAAGTGCCACCGACGGTCTGCGAGACGAACGGCGCTCTCACACCGCTGCTTGCCTCCTCACATGATCAGCAATACTTGGACGAGCAACATTTAATTCGGCGAAATCTCGATCCTGCCTGTGAAAATTCTCGATTGGCAACTTCGCGTAACTTGCCCGATATGCTGCCTCTAAGTACTTCACTTCACGCGGTCGACAATTACGGTTCACACCACGACAATCACGTGAGACGTGAAACCGACCAGGTCGACCGTGACGTGATAATGGAGAACGTCGTCGATGACGGAATACGTCGTCTTGCTGACGTGAGCGTTGCGTCTCCGTACGCCAGCACTGAGTTTCTGGCCGAGCTGGACCGCTGCCTGTACTCGTCGTCCGCGGCGGCGGCGGCGGCGGTGACGTCTCGAGCCGAGCAGACGCTGGCATTAGAGCAGCAGGCCATGATGCCCCACTGTGCTTGGTCGCCGCGTCTCGACGATGTCGCCCAGCTGCCGTCGTTTGATTCTCTGCGTCAGTCGGTGATGCGCCCCGCTCTCTCCTCGGCTGTCGCCACTCCTACGCTCTCTCCCGGCATGAGTCAGACGTGCGTGTCGCCGGCGCTGACATCTCGCGTCAATGCGGCATTGTACAGGCCACTGGATGTGTTCTCGCCGTACTACCAGGCTGGTGTTGTGGGCGCCGCCTCGCCCGGGCACGGTGCCTTGTGCACTCCCCCTCCGCCCCCTCGTTCGTTCCTGCACTGGCCTGCCCCCTCCACCGGCTGGCAGGGCATGTGGTCGCCGTGTGACGTCATGACGGGCAGTCGAATGGCGGGAGATTCACTGCTGTCGTCGACGCCAATGCCTCATCCACAGCAGCAGCAGCAGCTTGGTCCTGCCTCCTCTTTCTATTCGTCGCCGCTTCCGTCCAGCTTGCAGTCCCCGGCGGCGCTCGTATCGTCCGGCATCCGTGCCGTGGCTGAGTCGCAGTATGGTCCGGACGCGTGCCGCAACTCCTTGCTGTCGCCGGCTGGTTTCAGCAACGACTGGCTGCACTCCAGTTGTGTGTATTGTGCTGCGAACACGCCGGACGCCGGGGCCGCCGCGTGGCGTTTCTCTCCTCACTGCTCCGCCGAGTGTGGCGTGACTCAAACGAGTGGCGCCCAAGTGCCGAGTCTGGCGAGTGAGCTCGGCTCTTCACACTCATCTGTCTGTGTTGATTCGCTGCCTCACTGGCATGGAGCGGCCGAGTACGCCGGCACTTCGTACAGCGACTGTCAAGTTGAACAATCAGACATGCCCACACCACTGGTATCTCGCCCTCTTTCTCTCTTTAACACATCCAACTTTTCATCGTTTTGATTAAGTTTTTAACTAACGATTATAAAAAATGGCAATCAACTGGACAATGGGCATGCCCCACTTATACAGTGTATAGTATTGTGTTGATTGATTATATGTGTGTTGTGAGTGGCAAATAAATTTACTTCACCACGCAGATTCACACATGTACTCACACGCACATACGTGCACACACACACGCCATCTCTTACACTGCCAATTTCATCGTTCATTTCTGTGCGTGTGTGCGTGTGTGTGGTTTTCTCGCAGGACTGCTCGTCACCGCGGTCGGAGGCGACGTTTCCCAGCGCTGTCCCGGCCGCTGCTACTGCCAACTCCTGGACGATGACAGCGCACCCTGGCGCCGACGGAGACAACTACTACTTGGCCATCGATGCGCCGGCAGAGCAGGACGCTGGTGCGGTCAGTGCGGCCTGGCGTGCTCGTGATGTGCCGGCCGAGGATACTGGCGGCTGGTATTGCGGCGCCGGTGATGGAGGGGCGGTTATGGCGGGACAGTCGGAGGTGGCCGCTGTCAGTCGCTCACAGTCAGTGGAGCGTGCCGACAGTGTCGTGTGTCTGTCTGTCTCGAGCGACAACAACGATCTTCAGCTGCACGTCGAGGCGTCTGCAGATAATTCGCCACGTGACAGCGAGGGGGAGACGACAGAGACTGCAGCCGGCATGGTGGACAACATCGGCCAATATTCGTCCTCGTCGGCTGTCGGTGAGTTCCGGTGCACGTGCGTCGAAGGGTGAGCATGTCGGCGTGAATAATTGTGTATAAAACTAGCAGTGTGTGGCAAGGAAGCAAGCTGCCTGCTTCCCTGAATTAACAGTGGTCGGTTTGGGGCTCTCTAACGTTGTCTTTCTGTCCAGGTCGGTTCAGGTCAGGTCGTTCTAGGTCACTGGTTACGACAGATATGTGTTTTTTTGTGTGATGATATTCGATATACGCATACAACAGCCAAAAGTACAACATACAACAGCCGCCAAAAGTTATAGTACAACAGCCGCCAAAAGTTTGGACGTCATGTTGATATCATGATTAGGTTAGTCATATATTGTAAGTGTAGTTAGAGGTTTTCGTTGTGTGAGTGTGTGGGCTTATACTTCTTGTGTTTGCTGGTGTGGTGCTTTGCGCAATGTGTATGTATGCTTATCTGGGAGTGTGTGTGTGTGTTTGCAAAGTGCAGCGTTTGCACAGTGCTAGTGCGTTTGCACTGCGTGCGTTTGCAGGGTGGGTTCTTGGTATCGCGCGGCGGTGATCGGATCTCGTGTTGAGATTTGAGGAGGTGTGTGTGAGGATTCGTGTTCGGGCGTGTTTGCTGTGCGGTGTGTTCTTGTAGGCGCGCGTGGGACATCGCTGTCCCACGCGCGCCTGTCTTTTAATACACATTGTTTCTGTTTTTGTGAAATTGTGTTGTTCATACTACAGTAAGATTTCTCGCTTTTAACATCACGGGCTAACTATTCATATGTTTACACGACTGACAGTGAACCCAATGTTGACTTCTACCAGGATACTTGCAATATTCAGATGAAGTGAGTTGTTTGAGCCTCAATATAGAGGTCGGTTTGTGTTTCGTAAAGTTCTTGTTTTTCTTGCGGTTGGCGTGCAAACTTTTGGCGGCTACTGTACGCATTTGAAGTTGTTTGCTGTGTTCGCTGACAGATGAGATAGTGAGGAAAACTGCAGTTGAGGTGTTGTCTTCCATGCAGCTGCTACATCACTTCCAACAACAATAACAACCCCGTCCTCCTCGCCATCTCTGCCACACTCGTGCCTCTGTGCAGCTCGCGGCTCAAGATTGCTATAACCTCTTGTTGTCATGATTCAATAAGTTGTTTGTGGATAGTCATCTAGTTTTTTTGTAGTTATTACTTGTTATGTGCTATATATTACTACCCATGATGCTGTGAGCTTGCTAAAAGTCTACACGTGAAGTCCTAGCAACACATCTTGTTTGTGACATTGTGGAAGTTGTCTCAGAGTGATAGTTGTCTTTCAAAGGTAGTCTTGTTTGTGATATAGACACTGAGCTTTTTCTGGCTGTGCTGTGAAATTCTGTTTCCTGTGCGGGGCTCGTTCGTCCATGTGTGTGCGTGTTCACTTATATGTGCATATAGTTATGTTAATTGCTTTATATATATCTATACATATGCATATGACTGTTTATATATTCATATTGTTCGTATATCTTTTGGCAACGTGTTTCTCATTGTGCCGTATGCTAGTGTGCGCGGGTAACACTGTCGTGTTTCCTGCCAGTGTCAGTCGCCGTTACAAAAGACCGACTGGAAGTCTCATCAAGGGCTGTGTTTTGAGTATTAATATGACTGTGTGTGTTGCTGTGTTTGAGCTATCGGCATTGTAAGAATCAGTGAATTGATTCGTTTCAGTGTATCTGTAGATGTTCGGTTATTTTTCAGTATATTATCCGCGTTGTTTTCACACACAAACACACATACAAACACACAAACAAACACACATACAAACACAAACACGGAGTTTCGTTTATTGTTCTAGCCGAGGTGTTCAATACAATTGTTAGAAATATTTCGCGAGACCAATGGTGACGGTGCTAATGTGATAAATGCACGTGAAAATCACAACTAAATCACAGCATTGGACCGACTAAGTCCATGTACAACTGACAGTTTGTGAATGAAAGCGATGAACGATGCATATAATGAACCCAGTTTGCAAGCATATAACGTTTTCTCAAGTCAGTTTCGGGCCACTAGTCTTCAGCGTCAGACCACTGACCTTCCGTGACCTCGAGTGCTGACCTGTCGCACCACGGGTCATCATCGGTCGTTGACCCCGCGGCGGCAGTGCTGGAAGACGGGGGCGCCATCTCTGGCTCGCTCAGTAGGCTGCGGTCGAGAGCGGACGGGGGTCTGACAGGCCAGCAGCCCCGGCGTGCCCCGCGCTCGTGACGATACGCTGCTCCAACACGACTGTGACACGCGCCGGCTCGCTCCCACAATACCTGTCCGTCCGTCCATCACACAACACACACACACAGAAATATCAGCGCCAGTCATGTTGAAACAGAGTTTATGTGGTAAAATAATCATTTGTAAGGCCAAACATACTGAAAATGGGAATGCAATACTATTACAAACATGAGGACATTACTGAGAGAAGACTGAAACACCACGATGAAACATGATAACACTGCGTGTGTGTGTGAGCATATTCATAATCATTTTTGACACCTATAAACGCACACACAAACGGGGCTCACCTGCTGTAGCGAGCGCAGCCTGCGACCTCGACGATATATGAAGTAGGGCAGTCTCACCTCTCCTTCCGACAATGACTGCATACACACACACATACACACACGTGCATCGTGGTGAAGCACGAAAGTATATCGGAGTATTATACAGGCGTCTACGATAGTTATAACTAGCACATAATGTCAGTGAGTTGGTATTCATATTGATGTCAAGTTGCTAGAATATGCCTCAGATTACTAGATCATGCCTCAGATTGCTAGAGTATGCTTCATATTGCTTGAATATGTCTCAGATTGCTAGAGTATGCCTCAGATTGCTAGAATATGCCTCATATTGCTAGAATATGCCTCAGATTGCTAGAATATGCCTAAGATTGCTAGAATATACCTCAGATTGTTAAAGTATGCCTCAAAATGCTAGAATATGCCTCAGATTGCTAGAATATGCCCCATATTGCTAGAATATGCCTCAGATTGCTAGAATATGCCTCAGATTACTAGAATATGCCTCATATTGCTAGAATATGCCTCAGAATGCTAGAATATGCCTCAGATGGCTATAGTATATCTCAGATTGCTAGAATATGCCTCATATTGCTAGAATATGCCTCAGATTGTTAGAATATGCCTCAGATTGCTAGAATATGCCTCAGATCCCTGAATCTCAAGATATGAGACCACAAAATAAGCCTCATTTATAGATGAGCAAGCAATGAGTCTCATCCGTTAATGCGAGTCAACATGAGTGAACACGAGTATCGATTATCAATCATTATACCACACTATGTCATAGAACTTGGGCAACACGGAGAAAGAGAGAGTATAGTAGAGAGAGTGAGAGAGTGGGGGTCTCACATCAGTCGACTGCAGCGCCGGTGACAGCGTATTGCCAGTGGTGGACGATGTGGACAACAATAGTTCAGCAAATATCCGCGTGGCGGCGCCTCCATCGCTCGAGGATGACCACGGAGATCGTGTGGTGGTGAGCGGTCGCACGGAAGCAGGTGGCGGTGATGTTTGCGTGTGTACGCAACAAGTTGTCTGTATGTGCCTGCTGTGATCCACATCAACACCAGCTACTCAAACACACACACATACGCATACATGCACACATGAGTACCGAATCGGAGGTCATCTGCGGTTCTTTAGCGCTGCCTGATGGCTACCTGGAGCTTTTTCAAAACTGTCTGAAAATAGAAAAATGTAATCGTGAAGGCTCATTATTTATTTGTAGCCAACTTAGACATGTTGATAGTCGGCTAATATAGATACATACAGCATATGCTGCCTCATATAAGGCTCTTAATTTTGTTTGTCCAATATGACGCTTTAAGACTTTTTGGATTGCCGACCTCTGCATCAAATAGACGCACCAGAAAACAGCACAACACGCACATATATTTCAGAAGGGAAACAATAAGTTGCTATGTGCATGCCATGTTTAACAAAATGGGCGCTCGCGGTACATGAGACCACCGCAGGGTGGTAACAGTGCTTACAATCCTCCTATCTAACTGGATTTGCCTGTAATTGATAATAACACTAATAATTTTGACAGGAAAAAAGAGAAATATCAGAAAGAATAGCGCGTTGTAATGGGAAAATTGTAAATAGCAAAATATCCCCATTGTATGAAACAAAATTAACCAGCGTCATAACATAGCATGCATGTACTGACACACACACACACACACACACACACGTTGGAACCTGTTGTTGGAGGTCGTGACTGTGGCGACACCTCGCGGACACAGCTGGAACTACATTGGACTGCGCGGCTGTGCCGGGCGGCAGTATGAGTGCGCGACACACTGTCAGACTGACATTTGTTAGGCACCGGAGTAGTGGTCTGCACGCCAGCCTCACACACAGAAATGTGGCGCGTGCCAGGCAGGACACCAACAACACCTCCCTCATCATCCTTACACACACACACACACACACACACACACACACATACTTTCTAGTTTACATTTGGGTGAGATTTGTACCGCGCCTCACACCGAAGTCTCTAAGACGGTCAATACATAAGGCATACATGAAACAAACACTGATTAAGTCGGTCAAGATAGTAACAAAGAAATGGTTTAATGAAATGAGTTCATAGTAGAGCTGCCAAATAAACGATAAACAACATATTTAAATGTAAAAACCAGAAGACTACGACTACACACACACACACATGCACACATACATACACATAGATACAGCTAGCGTACATGTAGTACAATGTGAGTGTTGTAATGTGATTGCGGATTGTATAATACCGAGTTGAAGTGCGGGGTAAAACTGTTCTAGTTGTCATCGTTTGGCAAACTGCATGTTTAATTTGTGTATTCATTACAATTTGGCTAATATAAGTCATATAGATGCGTAACTCATATAGACTCATATGAGTGCAGAGCCGTAGCAACCGCCCCCAGTACCCCCCGGCCGTTGCTTCAAGTATGATATTAAAATATATCATATTTATTATGTATAGTCTTTATCTTTTTGCTCAGATGTTTCCACCTGAGCTTGTATTATGTGATTATGTCTAATAAATACATTTATTATTTGGTGCTATATTTATAATGGGGCCCCAAGTGTTGCCTTCGAGGGGCCCCATAAGTCCTCGCAACGGCTCTGTATTGGTGCGTAACCATATATCTCTGATTGTCCACTTCGCAATGAGCCAACTCTTCAATTTCCGGAACAGCGCTCATAAATCCCATAAATTCAGTTGTTCCTCCAAAATAAATGTCACCAAGCCACTAGCAGCGTGAATGAACGAACTCGGATTGATACGAATATGTCTCTGAAAACTCTCAATATTCCGCCAGGATGTGTTGCACGGAAAGACGTGCATTAAATGCTCAGCTGACCTGGGTCACGTGATGTGATGACACAGGAGCCGAGCTCACTTGTAGTGTGTCAGGTCGATGACCCGCGCTCATTGACCCCTCGAGGTCACAGGTCGGCTCGACCGTCTCCGACTGCTGCATCTCGGAGATCTGATCTTCAGTGGCCACATCATCATCCTGTGAATCCACTGCTTGGCCAACAAGCTCCTGCACTGCCGGAGCAAGCAGGCGGCTGTTGGAAGACTCTGTGACGTGTTGTGATGGCACGGGAGATGAGCGTGACGGTGGAGTATGAGGCGGATCTTCACTGGCGTCTGGTCTCTCATGCACCGCTTTACTGCACACGTTCTTCTCATTGCACAAACAAACACGCACCCACACACACATAAGCAATACATACAAACATACACCACATATGACACACATACAGACACATGACACACATAAAGACACATAAATACACATATAGACACACACACACACATACACACACACATTTATAACACATACAAAAACACACAGAGACACACATAGAGACTCATACACACAGAGAGAGAGAGAAACATACACACATATACTCACAAAACATACACATACACAAACAAGAGCGCATAACAGATAGGAGAGAGATAATTGTAGTGCGTGAGAGACACAATCATGTGTAATAATCAGCTGCCATGACATTACCTGAGGCATCACGTTGTTATTGTTGTTATTGTTGTTGTTGGTTGTCGTGGTAGCAGTCTGATCAGCATTGTTGATGTGATCGACTGGGAGTGCCTGATTGTGATGTGCAGTGGTGCGGCATGATGTAGGCACAACATCCACACACCTCGACTCAACCACCTCCCGCAGTCTAGCAGCCCACACACACACACACACACACACACACACACACACACACACACACACACACACACACACACACACACACACACACACACACACACACACACACACACACACACACACACACACACACACACACACACAGATAATCACACGCATACGTATACTCAAGTATAAATATTTATACATCTGGATGCTGGACCAAACTAGTAAATGAATTACTGGATATTCACATACTTACCGAGACACTGCAAACACAAGGAGAAAATGTCATTTAAAAACCAATGCTAACTCCACACCGTCTTGCGAGTCCATGGATATAAAGAGAGAGAGAGAGAGAGAGAGAGAGAGAGAGAGAGAGCAATAAACACACAACCTAACCACTCTTCTTTCGCAACTGAAATATACGCTGAGTTAATAAAATCCCAGCCCAAGACATTAAGAATGAGTGAGCAATGATCGATGAGCTGGAAACCCAAATGGTCTCAGTATAAACACATCTTCTGACACGACACTCACAGCTGGAAGGCAGCGTCAAATTGCACGCTGTGTTGTGACGACAAATTGTCACGTGATCGCTCGAGCTCGCCTGGCGCGCCTCGCATTTGGCTCCACACCGACGTCGAGGAGCCGGGGCGGCGCGAGCAGGCCGACCTTTTGGCCACACGCTGGCGGGCCGTCAGCACGGCCTCGATCTCGGTGCACTCGGCCAGGGGACGGTAGCCGCGAGGAGGGGCCGAGCGCCAGCCGCCGTCACGCACGGAAACCGCCGACCGGCCGCAGCGAGCTGAACCCAACTGGCTCCAGCTGATGTCGTCGGAGCGAGTGGACAGTGGCGGCGGTAGTGGAAGACCAGCGAGGAGGGAGGCGGTTGGTGTGACGTCAGGCTCACTGTCGGACAAGTGTAGCGGGGGAATGTGGGGATGAGTGGGCGCGTGTTTGTCAGCAGCCTGGCCACGCCACTCATCAGGATCATGAACAACAGTCGACTGCTGCTGCCTGGTATTCGGCGACTGAGTGCCGGCGCCGGACCAGCATGGCTGAGTGGCGGCGTCACATTCATCTACAGTGCGCCATTCGATGTCGCGGAGATGTTGTGGCGACGTGACGGCAGGACAGTTGTCAGTGTGAGTCATCAGAGAGTCTGCACTGTCGCACGAGCCGTCCAGACCCGACGACAAGAACGCCACCACTGTCGGCCCGCTCTCGCTAGTAGCAACGGCCACCGTCTCACATCCACTCACGCCTGATGACCGATTGACGGCACTAGCTTTGCATACGTCGGATGAGCCAACTTGATAATGTGATTGTGTTTTGGAAGCGCTCAACGCAACATCATCATGGGCACGGGCTCCAGGCTTGGCTGCGTTGTCTTGTGCAAGTCCCGCCGACACAACACCAGCGATACTGCCAGTGATATCACCTGGACGAAGACTCCTTGAACTAGGCATGATGTGAGTCTGACGTCTCTCATCATAGCTCACCAGATCTCCTTGAGAAACAGCCACTTCCTCACGGCTCGCCAGCGCTCGTCGACTTTCTTGACCGTCGGAGCCAAGCGCAAACCTCACCGTGGACATCTTATGCTTGTGCTGGAGGCCGCACTGCACCACACGCCCGGCATCAGACACGGACGAATGCGCCTGTGGTTTTTGAGTGGCACGCAACTTGGACACCGCCGTTTCTCCCATATTTCCACGCAACTTGTTCTGATCTCGCTGACGAGGCTGGGCAGATTGTTGCGCAACAACACTTCTAGCGGGATGAGGAGCGACTGGCCCGGAGTTCCGCTGCTGATGTTCGGCAGCGCCAGCTTGCCGCTTGATCCAAACACCGAGCGGAATGCCGGTGCGACCGAGCCCAGTGCCAGTGTTATAACGACCGCCTGACGCTACCCTGCGGCCACCTACCAACGATCTGCCTCTGGACATCACTGTCTGATGATTATCATCACTTCTATGCCAGCGCTGCGATGCGGGGCATCTTCCCCCTCGTGCTCGAGATGTGCTCTTTCCACGTGCTAAAGCACCGCTGTGTCCTTCAGTCTGGCTTCTTGCTGAAGCTGATGAACCAGGGATACCAGTCGGTCGCCGTTCAACTGTTTCAGAGATTACGCCACGAGGCTCCATCACCGGCTGACGTTGGGCCGCTGCTTTGCGACGATTGTGGTGGTCTGGCGAGAGAGGATGTTGCGGGATCACATCAAGATCGTGATCACGGTGATCGTAAGGCAGCGGTGTGGTACCGCCCTCACGGTCAGACTGTCCTGCAGCTTGAGCTGGCCTCATGCGATCACTGCTCGACTCCGCCGGAGAAGAAGCAGCAACGCGGGACCGCTCCGACATCACCCTCATCTCAGCATGGTCTCGTCTCTCGTCCTCGACAGCCAACATCACCGACACCCGTCTCTTAACACAACACACACGATCGCCAATGACGATAGACAGTTCAATGTAAGTCACGATCACAAACACATAGACAGGAAGAAAGTGAAGTGGAAGAAAAAAGAAAAGACAAACATGGCTATGGTTTGTAAAAAAACAATGCACCAACTAGGCTATTATCATAGTGAAAATAAAACATACGAAAACGGAACTAAATCCGATATTATCATGCATGTATGTGTGTATATATGAGTTTGTGTGTGTGTGTGTGTGCACCTGCACTTCAGGTTCGGCCTCTCTGATCATCTGATCAATGAGCGCCGCCGCATGAGGTCGACTCCACCTTGAAAACATAATAGCAGCGTAATTGTAGCATGCAATGTGTTCAACACCACATAAAACAAACATTCCATGAGACAACGCCAACCAAAAACAACGACCATCAAATATCAGAACGTATTACGCTACTGGAACACTATCCTGAGACACGGCTACACACACACACACACACACACATAAGCGCGAGATGAGTGTACCCCGGCTGTGGCAGAGAGTCGAGATAGTGGTGGCAGACGGAGGCGGGCGGTCGTTGTGGCGGACAATAGGCCAGCTGGCGCAGACACGCGCCACATTCGTCGACGAGACAGCGCAGCTCGCTGAGATCCACACAAGTCGCCATGTGAACATGCACGTGACCTGTCGGGACAAGTGTACAATAACATGTATTTGGTATAGCGCATATCAAGACACAGGCGCGTTATACAGCGCACAATGAAAGAAATATAAACGAGACAATAAGCTCATACGAACACGAGTGAAAAAAAAACAATTCTGTGTGTGACACAGTGTGAAAATAAGATTAAATAGTTAAAAAGTTAAATGTTTTGTACTATAGGGCGCTCTTAACAGCCCTATAGTACAAAACACGGAACATATAAGCAATCTGTATTGCTGAATACTGTTTCTGATTTCCAGCCTCTGTAACACTAGTGTATTCTGAAGCTTTGTGCTTTACAAAGTTGAAGCATGTCCGAGTGCTGGTGAATGCCTAGACATCTACCCGCTGAGCACTTACGTCAATACAAGAGGTCGAAATTCTGTTCTGACTTCATCCAACTCAAATGAGTGTTGCACAATTTTTCTCGAATTAATTAAGCCTTCCGAACTAAAACCGGACGTTACTCAAATAACCTCAAATAATGTATGCCTGCCACACTGAAATCGGAATTTACAACAGAGACAAATAATCAGATAAACATTCAGATAACAGGACAGGACTGGATAACTGAGTGATTTCAAAACAAGCACACGAATGGTACAGTGCTGCCAGTCGAATCATGATTTCACACATAGACAAATTGAAATAATATACTTTTGTAAAATATTAATTGGATGATGGAAATGGTCTTCTCCCGTAAAGACTGGTAAAATACCTGTCTTAATACCAAATTTGAGGATTTTCATACTACTCACACATAGTTTTTTCTGGAAGCTTTAGATAATTTAATGCTGCCGATCGTTGCTGGGTACTTCAGTCGGTGCGGTACCGTGGTTGTGTTGTGATGTGTGGTGTTGTCTATATGTTTCGTCGTGTAGTGCTGGTGTGGCTTTTGTCAGTGCATTTGTTGTGCTTAATCTGCACGGTTTGATGCGCCTCAGTATCATCTAAACAAAATACAACTTAGTTATGGTGTGTGAATCCGGTTGTGCCGATGTGATTGTCCCATTTTGTTGCGCACATTGAATTATCATCTGAATTGTCATATTTATTGGTGAGAGTTCTTCAGCCATGGCTCCCAAAGCGATTTTCGGCGCTCATGGTGAGTTGATTTTCTTGTTATTTAACTGACTTTTTGGTCAGTGATATGTGGAATTATATTGTGTCACATACTACTAACATCCAACCACCATAATCGCACAAGAACAAAGTCAATCAATCGGTATATTGCATTAAATTCCGTGAAAGCACCGGTTTTTCATTCATATACAGCGCATAAAACCCAGTAGAACGTTGTGTCACAAAAACATGACAAAGAATGACAGGCACAACTGTTGGAAAAACATTGCATTACACTGTATGTTTACGTCCGCTCTCTGACATTGTGGACGGTAACGGCACGACATGGGAACTGGCTCCTGGTTGCCGACAGTCGAGAGCGATATATCTGCAACTGGTTAGATGCTGTGACTCGCATGCACCTTGACAGCTGGCTTGCCCTGTAGTCAAACATTTCTATCAGGGGCTTGGGCAGCCGTCGGCATCCAGAGCCCGTTTTACATTACGGATATCTCGTTTGCTGACCATTTTGCGGATTGATGACCCGCCGAGCTCACGTAGCGCTGCCTGTGACATTACTGTATTTCTAAGTGCCAATAATAAGTCTTGCAGTAAACCTCAGCACACCAGTCAGTTTTTGGGAGTCACATTGTCGTAGGCCGCCCCACACCGACATTCAGTAATGCAGTCTCGGAACACATGAGACATCACCAGTCCATGTACGACTTCCGGAATGAGTGAGCGGCGAATCTCTCAGATTGACACAAGCAGGCACTTGTAACGTCGCACCAGTTCCTCAATGTGGCAGCCCCAGTTGATTCGCCGTCCAACTATACACCCAGCACGTGAATGACAGGCTCCGGAGTGATCATGAATTCGTGCAGTACGAACGTCAACGATTCGGCTCGCTTCAGCATTGTCCTTGTGCCACACATGAGTGTTTTAGTTTTGCTAGCATTCATGAGGAAACCGTTCGCTTTGAAGCAGACATTCATCGACACTACGGTCTCTTGCTTATGTGCTTGCAATTCACAGAGCGTATCCCGTCTTCCCGGGGCAGTAAGCACAACAAAGCGACTAGAATAGGAGAGAATTGCGGAATGCAGGCGTGAAAGTGAAACGGGCCTCTCGCAAAATTGTATCTGATGCGAGCCATGATTTGCATTTACGATCATTTGTATTCAGACCAAGCGACACAGCTTGCCTTCTCACCAATCAGAAATTAGATGATGTGCTATACTCGAGTTCTTTTTAGAGCAACTGGCTGCTAGCAACCTTCTACTGAATATTACAAAATACCCTCCTATTGAACGTTTGTGGCCGATTAGACATTTATCAGGTGTTTCCACTGTTTTACCACAATCGTTGATTTTATCGGCATTTCATTTGCCGTAGTCTGTTAGCACATACAAATACGGGCGCAAGGGAACATACCTCTACCTGGCTAGAATTATCATCTCATTTTGACTGCACAAGAGAGACTGGTGCTTTCTGCTGTCCTCACAACATGGACTGAGTGCAAGACAGTGTTTGCCAGTGTGGTTTGCTCATGAATTTAAATGTCTCCTTCGTCTGCAGCATGTCATTACACTTCCTCTCTATTTCTCTCCTGTTTCCCTTGTTCCGTGTGGGTGTGGGTGCGTGTTATCTTGTGCATGTGTATGTGGGTGTGTGGGTGTGTGCTTGTCGGGTCTAGGCTAAATGTGTAAGGATTCAAGAACATTAATAACGCTAATTTATAAACAACGCTTAATAAAGCACAAAAACGTTTCTATATTTTGTATAGATTTTAGGATAGGTTAGCTTTAGCGTTATAATATAATGTGCTGCCTTTGCAGGAGGCGAGGGACTGGAAGAAATTCGTTAAATCGAATTTTCTCAATATAATGCTCTTGAATCTTTACACATTTAGCGTCAACCTGCTTGTCGATGCATTTAATGTGCGATGTGCGATGCATTGCTAGAAATACGAGCCGTTTATTGGCCGTATATTAGCTGTTTACGTCTTGTTGCCTGTATGAGCTGAAGGCGCTATTCGAATAATGATGTGTTCAAGTCACTTGGACGAAATGCTGTTGTGGTGTGGGATATTAGTCGTGTGAACATGATAGTTCAGTATTACGTGATCAGACGGAATATGCAGTCAGTATGTGTGTGTGTATATGTGTGTGTGTAGGTTCGTCTCCCGATGACGGAGTGCCTGACATGACCTCAATCTCGAACATCAACGAGGAGGGTATCAACCACAACTTGTACGTTCGCTACAACAACGACTACATCTATGTATCCTCTATGACAGTGTCTTTTCAGTGAGGTCTGCTCAAATCTGCCACACCCGCTAGTAGTTGACTGGCTGATTTCAGTATAACTCACGAACTGAACTGCAACTGTTACTGCTACTGTATCGTTTCTACGTGGCTCCAGAATAGTGGAATATGCATCTAGGACAGGGACTATTAACCTTTTGATGGCTCCATACCCCCAATGGATTGTCGAATATGGTCCCGCACCCCTAAATGACTTGAGTGTTCAAATAATTATCACCAATCGTATTATTTGCCAGTATGTCTTCCAGATCCACGAGTATTTCAATCGCTTGAATTTACTGTACCTTGGATTCGAATTACTAGGAAAAACACAACCATTGATATTTTTATTATTTATAAACCATTAATAATTTATACCAGTACCCAGAAATCGAGTCCCAGACCCCTGCTTTTAGGTCCTACATGTATACCCCCAATGGGTATGAATACCCCCGGTTAAGAACCCCTCATCTAGGAGAATGGATTCTATTGAGCTCAGAAACAAATATTCCTGAAATACCACATTTCCGGATTGGTTAGGAAATGGACTCCGTTATCCGTTAATAATCCTCACTCGGTTAATATTTGAAAGACATCCTGCTATCCTGTGCACTCCAGCCTCGTATCGAAGTCGCAATTCTCGCATTGAATGCGTGAGATGGGGCAGTTATACCAACATAGCAATGTTTGTACTCAGCAGTCAGCACTAGCTTGCTGAACATACCAGGTCTGCTGCTGCTGAAATCCTAGTGTTGGAAGTGACACAGTAATGACACAGTAAACCTGCTGTCAAGACAATCCGCATTTGTTAGTCTGACGTAGAACGTGCATTCATGAGTGTTGAATCATCTAACACCATTACGACTGTGCTATATGACCTCTGCGATAGCGAGCTGTGTGCGTTGCTTGTGCGTGATGTTGCTCTCTAGATAAGGAGTTCTTATTTGGGGGTGCTCGCATACCTAGGGGTGCCAGCCTGGTGCCTAAAGGGTGTGAACATTCCTGTGCTGCGCAGATGAAAAATAATTTAATTTTGTACCGAATATGTTGTTTTCGCTTAAACATACAAATTGTTCTCCTTAAATGACTATGAGCTCTATGAATATTGAATAAATATTATGTCATCACGTCGATTGTATGGTTATATTTTTCATATAGATATCAAGAATTTAGGGTTGGGGTGTGGGAACTGACTGCTGGTTTGAAAATGGTGCGAACAGCGAAATAAGTAAAGAAGCACTGTTTTAGACTTATGTCCGAACTATATCCAATGTCCTGTCTCCAAGCGTTCTGAGCGAATCACAGTTTACGAGCGAATCACAGTTTTTGTATCATACATATCCTTCACTTTTAGAACTCTCTACAGTTCTTCGTTTTTCTCTACAGTTCTTTGTTTTTGAACTCTCTCTCTACATCTTTTGAGCGCTCCCGGTACATGTGGCCACCGCAGGGTGGTAATAGTGCACTTGCACTCTTCCCCCATGCTACTGGCTTTGTCTGTAATTAATTAATAATAATTATAATAATGATAATGACTAATAATAAAGTACCACAATTCAGTTGTAAATTATTCAACCACATTCTGTATTGACTTGTACATTCGAACATTTTTGGACCAGTACATAAGTACAACCAGTACACAAGTACAACCAGTACACAAGTACAACCAGTACACAAGTACAACTAGTACACAAGTAAAACCAGTACACAAGTACAACCCGTACACAAGTACAACCAGTACACAAGTACAACCAGTACACAAGTACAACCAGTACACAAGTACAACCAGTACACAAGTAAAACCAGTACACAAGTACAACCAGTACACAAGTACAACCAGTACAACCAGTACACAAGTACAACCAGTACACAAGTACAACCAGTACACAAGTACTACCAGTACACAAGTACAACCAGTACACAAGTACAACCCGTACACAAGTACAACCAGTACACAAGTACAACCAGTACACAAGTACAACCAGTACACAAGTACAACCAGTACACAAGTACAACCAGTACACAAGTACAACCAGTACACAAGTACAACCAGTACACAAGTACAACCAGTACACAAATACAACCAGTACACAAGTACAACCAGTACACAAGTACAACCAGTACACAAGTACAACCAGTACACAAGTACAACCAGTACACAAGTACAACCAGTACACAAGTACAACCAGTACACAAGTACAACCAGTACACAAGTACAACCAGTTATTCAACTGTTTTGTGTCTTATCGGTCGTTATTTTGGCCGTGGGACATTGAACATAACGTATTTCTGTTTGTATATGGTTTTTTGCGACGGCTCTTGATGGTGAGGGTGATGTTTTTGTCTGCCTGTTTCAAAGTCTTGTTTTTATATTGTTATTACCCAATTATCTGCTAGCCCGTCCACCAAACCCTGATGTTTGTCCGTCTCAGCCAGGTTTAGTTCAAACACTGAACTAGTAAGTTGGTATATGTTAATATATGTGCCATGTATTTGGCCAGTGTGTGGTGACTTTTTTCACTGAGGGTCGGATAACTGGAAAATCACGAGCGCAGGCCGCATACTCATTATTTTCAACACATGAAAGCCAGAATGAAAACTCTGGGAAATATGACACAAAAACCTAGTTTGGCATTGCATATAAATCATGGGTGACTTGCGTGCAATGAACAAAAACAAAAAATAACTATCGTTTTTATTCACTTGAAAGCTATCAAAGAAGCCACGTTCATACATTTTATCAAGCAAACTCAAGTATGGTCGGGTGGATTGACGTCGCGGCCCGTAATTTGCCCACCCCTGAATGTGTATTGATGCTTGTATCGCTGATTATTATTATTATTTATTTATTATTATTTACAGGCAAATCCAGTAGCATGGGAAGAGTGCAAGCACTATTACCACGCTGGTTGTCCTATGTACTGAAAGCGCCCAAAGGATGTAGAGAGAAAGATATTCAAAAAGTAAATAATTCCAGAGAGAAAGAGAGATCGAAAACAAAATAGTAAATAAATTACATTTAACAATCCATAGTGTCACTCCACCCACACTCCTCAATAAATAACAACAATCAATAACGATGTGATCCTCACTCCTTGCCTCACTCCTTCCCGAATTCCTCTTCCCCCTGTATGCCCTCGTGCTGTAAATGAATCTCCTTGGTCCTCCAAATCATTCTTTTTTCCGCCCCTCGCCTTTACAATTCCATCCCAGTTCACATTACTTCTTCTTTTTCCTACAATTCTTTCCGCTCTAAGCTCTCCAAACACTTTTTTGACCTCTGTTTTGACCCAGTCTCCCACACTCTCACATCTTTTGCATCACTATAACATGTTACTTTAGCCTGTTCTTACTCGTATTCCTTCTCTCATTTGCATGCTTACTATATCTACGCTATGACTATATTCTCCCGAGTTGTGTTTGCTGTGTTGTGTTGTCATTGTGTTCCAGTCGTGTTGTCTTGTCCGTCATGTCCGTCTGCTTTGTATGTTTTTCCCATATTTTGTCTCTATATTTATTGTCATTTATTGCATATTTGTAGTTTACTTCTTTTGCATCTGTCCTGTTATTTGTATTCCGTGTTCCCAACTGTTATAATCGTGTCGCGCCCGAGCCCTTCGGTGCGCTATAACAAATACATGTTGATGATGATTCAATGAATGACAACGAATAATAAATATGAATAAATAAGAATACATATTAATAAATATGTGGATAAATAACATATCATCAGACAAATAAAAATATAATTCAATAAGCAATAACCAATCTCTATATTCACTCCGTTATGCTTCGTGCCTGGAAAATGTACGTGTCGTACGTTCAGTGGCTCTGATTATGTGTTATTCTCGTGTGCAAGTTGTTATGACAAATGTGGTGGCCACGGTTTTGTTTGCGCTTCTTCTCTGCGGTCATTTTAATCTTTGTTATGATAAGACAAGTGCTACCATTTGTCTGTTGTCGTCACTCGTCTGCTGGGCACGACTTTGGTATTGATATGTTTGTGTGCTAGTGTGTGTGCGTGCGTGTATGAAGGTTGCTAATGTTTTGTCGGTTATTGCGTGTGCGGCTTCGAGTGCCTCTAATCGAAGCTCAACTTTCATTTGTATTTCGAGGTCATACCACTGACATACCACTCTCGATCTCCCTCGGTCGCTACCCTTTTTTCAGCTCTCGGCTAACTGTTTTCACTTGTTCACTGACCTTTTCGTCTTTGTATTGCTCGCTATGGCCAAACGTAGAGAACGTTGATTGATGAAGTTTTTCGGTGTTGGTAATATTGTGGTGGGTGTATATGTGTGGCTGTTGATTACTTTGTGGTTGCGATTGTTTGGTGTGATGCTGATACAACAGGCAACACTCTAGAACATTGTTTCTCAACCTTTCTCAGTGTTCGCACCCCTTTCAAAGCAGCAGTCAGTTTTCGCATCCCCTGAATGCTTGATAGCTATACGAAAATATAAAAATACAAACGACGTAATAACAAAACTTTTTCTTGTTAAATATTCATTCATACAACTCCTTTAAGAGGATTAAGCGAAACTATTTTTTCAGGTAGAATATATTACAGGGACCAGGCTTGCACCCCTAGGAACCAGTGCTGTAGGAGATATACTAGGGTGACCATACACCCTCTCTTTCCCGGAGATGTGCTCTCTTTGGGGGCTGTTCGACCTGCCGGTTTTTTTATGAATAAAATCCTTCAAATGACCGGGGTTTATATAGTTTGAGTAGTTCAATTTGTTATGTTCCCCCGCGAATGTAAAATGGTTTGGTCCGTGCCTAAAATATGGTTAATTGAAACATTCGGCCCAGAAAGGTTAGTTTTAAAATAAACATAACATTTTTCGATAAAATGTCAATATTTCGCGCGCGCGCACACAAAATTGTTGTCTTTTTAGAGATTCGGAATATGGCCACCTTAAAATATGAACATCACAGGAAACACATACATAACACACACCGTGTTAAGATTTAATTGGGAAATTGAGATTGTTCTGACTGGCTTGTACTGTTAACATATGCGTGATCTTGTTGTGCAACGTTCGTATTCTATGGTTCTAGTTATGGCTCTAGTTATGGTTCTAGTTATGGTTCTAGGTTTTGAGTTTGTGTTTGCATCTTATGCTGTTTTTATATGCACATGCATGTTTTATATCGTTGCTTCTGCAGCGTGTGCATCATGGCGGAATCAGCTGAACGTAAACATGAACCTACACACACGCATGTCCGACACATCCCAGCTGTGTGGCGATGTGTAGGGGAGACAGGGGTAGTGTGGTCTCCCCTGAGTTCAGGGTTATCGACCTACCGTTGCCGCTACGTAATGACACTGACTTCGCTTCCACCACTCACTTCATCGCTGACGCGTCTGTTAGATGCGCCGCTCGCTTCTTGTATTACTTGTGGTTCGTGACCTTTTCCGGCGGTTGCGCCATTTTAAAATCAGCAGTCAGTTGTCGCACCCTCTAAGATTCTCCAGATGAAAATACAAACGACGTAATAACAAAACTTATTTATTCAATATTCATTCATACAGTTTACATTTCCTTCATGCTTGTTCTCAGTTTTCTCTCGATGAAAATATGAAGCATAGGTAAAACAAATATATGTTTTTAATTTTAAGAATCCCTGTTGTATTTGGTTATTGCCACTAGAACAGTCGCTCTTGTATTCATAGTGCACGAATTGAAGTGTGCCTATTAGGTGTTAGTATGGACTTGTCATGTTTATTTTCTCAGGCGTTTCATGCGAGTTCATTCCTCGGATGATAGTTGTCTACGTAGTGAGCTTTATTAAAATTCTTGGTGGAATTCTGCTTTTTCGCACCAATCTGCGCATGTCTGTGGGACCGTGGTTTCACATTGTATGAACACAGTAGCTCGCTTATTGTTCACTGACACAATTGGTTCCACTCCTGGGGGTAATTACCCCTGGGGTAATTTAACAATGTTTTCGGGGGTAATGAGCGGAATTATCTCCAGTGTTTTGGTTCAGCTATGCATAACAATATTGACAACATTTGGTTAAAAGAGGTAGCATGCTTAATATGGCATGCCAAATCGGGTAACAAGTTTGGCAACCACTGAATTAGGCAAAAACTACGCCTATTCCTGCTATTCACAATTACATGGTTATTTCCTGAACTGGCTATTTTTGCCCGACGCAAACAGACATACACAGGCACCATTCTGGTGGCAGTAAACCCGTATTGTGATCTGGACATCTACTCCAAGGTACGTCCACGTGTGTGTATATGTGTGTGTATGTGTTTGTGTGTGTGTGTGTTGATAAAATTATCAATTATTTTTGCAATTATTTACTTCTCTTATCAACATGTACTAATGAGAATATTCAAAATTATTACGCGATAAAAGAAATGGTTGTTTTTGTGAAAGTATTTGGTGTACTGTGTACTGTATCTAGTATTGTCTACTGTGTGCTCGACGTAGTTTAATCGAATATGCAAAATTATTTTGCGCTTTCATTGGGGTATACGTTAGGGTTAATTCACTTGGTATATTTTCTAATATGCATTGTCGATTAGTCGATCAATTTATGATGTATTCATGACTAATCATTAGGGCTGTCAAAAGTTAATAAAGTTACTTTTTCACCTAAAGGTCACTTTTTCATAAGCTACCTAAAACTGCATGAAAAAGTTGTGTACTATAATTATTAAAAAAGTTATTAGGTTACCAAAAGTTACTTTTTCATCGTTAGGTTACTTTTTTGCTTTTAAGGTTACTTTTCTATCGTCAGGTTACCTTTTGTTATTTTTCTTGTTATTAGGTAAGTTTACCACGAAGTTTGGTGACTTTTTGCAGATAAGAGGCACAAAAACGGTATATATGAGGATAAAATAGGAGAAGAGATGGAATATTAGGTCTGAAGATCCAGAAATGTCAAACATTTCTGCTCTTAGGATTTAGCAATTGGTATTCATCCTAATATCCGTGCTACTTGATATTTATACGTTTTTGGGTACGCAGGATAGTGTAATTCCATTTTAGGAAATGTCCACGAACCGGAGGGTTTCGTGAGATGTTTGGAGCGTGGTATAGTACGATGTGTGAGCTCTCTATACCAGATACTGCACTGTAGCACTTGACAGTACGTATTTACTTGAACGTTTTTGGGTACGCAGGATAGTGTAATTCCATTTTAGGAAATGGCCACGAACCGGAGGGTTTCGTGAGATGTTCGGAGCGTGGTATAGTACAATGTGTGAGCTCTCTACACCAGATACTGCACTGTAGCACTTGACAGTACGTATTTACTTGAACAGGAATTTGCACGGGATTTTCAGTGCGTGAGATCGCACCATTATCCCACGTTTGACATATGGGAGGACGTGGGGCATTCACACATGCATTTACGCTCACAATAATATACAAACTGCAGTACGTGTTATTTGATAAAAAGTTCCATTGAAAATATATAAAGATAATTATTGCGACCATTACTAAAAATATTTACATTTGCAATTAGTGTATTTCGCATTTGTATGTGCTTTCCACTTAAAATTATATTTTGATGGTTATGCTCCTTTTTCGATGTTAGCTAAATGATGTTAAGTCACTTTTGGTTGTTTTTTGTAAAAATGGTACCAGATTTTAGAGGGTGGAAAAGTAGTACCAACTCGGAAAGATGATAAAAAGAAGGACTGGTGTATTTTCTTCCTTCAGAACTGCAAACAGAAATTCACCTTTTTTGAAGGTTATTTTTACGAAGGTTAGGTTATTTTTATGTTACTTTTTACAGGTTATTATGTTACTTTATATGTTCACAAACAAACAACAAGCAAACCGTGTACTTCATATAGCGCACTAATCAGCAAAGGCGTGATAAACATGTGATAAAACGGTACAAAAGTGATAATAACATTAAAACTCATAGGTTATTTTTAGGTTACTTTTTTAGGTTACTTTTTCTCGAAAATAAAGTTACTTTTTTCTGGTTTTTAGGTTACTTTTTTGACAGCCCTACTAATCATTATACTTATGGATTATTGACCCATTGGCATATTGATAATTGATTAATGTGCTGTTTTACTCGATATCTACTCATCATCATCATCATGATTGTGATTGTGATTGTGACGAGGGTGCAGGAGGTTATACAGTGTTACAGCAGTCACAAAATGTCCGATCTAGATCCTCACATCTTTGCTCTGGCCGAGGCGGCATACTCCTCTCTCAAGCGCTCCGAGGGTAACCAGGTAGATACACACACAAACACACACATACACACACATACACACAGACAGTCGGGCATGAAAGATGTCTCACATAACTCACGATCTCATTGCGCTTCATTGGTGTCAAACTGGTTTATGTGCGTGAGAGTGTGAGAGAGAGAGAGAGAGACGTACGGAGAGAGAGAGGGAAGGATGAGAAGTCGTTCGTGCCCACCTTATGTATTGACGCATTTCATTGTTTTGGGACACCGGTTATGGATGGTCTTTTGTATGACGTGTATGAAGTGTTGACTTGATTGTTTCGCTTGCTGTGTGTGACGTATGTGATTGTGTATGAGGGCTGCGTGTCGTTTGTCTGCCGGTATAATCGCTTGTATCGCTACTAGGCAACGGTCGGGCATGCGCTTGAAGTATTCAAGAAGATTAAACGATTCTTCATTAATAATTAATGGTAGATTCAAGAAGTGTGGACGTCAAGGTTTGTGTCGAGGCTCGGGGGGATGACAGCCATCATGCATCAGTGTTCAAAGCTCATTCAGTTGGCCAATTACATGGTACTTTAAACCATTGTCGACCTATTCAATTACACGTATTTACACTTGCATACTCAGAAATTTGTCGTTAATTGTTACTTATTTGCTATGCTGATTTTGATGACAATATAGCCAATGAACTGAACCTAGCAGAATCATCGGAGGGTGTAGCTGCATATTCATACACCCAGCCAATTTGTCGGGGGTATATGTCCCCCATACCCCCAGAATCTACGCTCATGGTAGACGTACGTTCTGTGAGAACGTGGATGAAAGTGAAGGCGTAACGATTGAGCTTTTTCATTAAAGGATTAAAGGTTAAAGGCCTCAAGTGACAGCAGCTACACGGGAAGAAGCTGAAGCTCATGAACACACACAGGTGTGTCCCGTGCAGCTCGCTGCCACCGCAGAACCGACCCTCTCCACGATATGACGCCACAAGGACGGAAGAGGTATTAGAGAGGGCCATCTCCCCAGAATGCATGTCACAACACATGGCTGATATCTAGTACCATTTACTGGTGGGTGGTCAGGGGCTGTTGGATTATAAAATTCACCCAAAGAAACTCTCCTCCACCGGGTTTTGAACCACGGACCTCCCGCTTGTGAGGCGGGTGTGCTACCACTACACCACGGACTCCAATAAAGAGGAAAGGGTTTGTGCTACAGCATGGACTGTGCTGTGTGTATCGCATCGGGTATGTGTATTGTGTTCTTTAAAACTGGAGTTACAGGAGGAATATTTCTGCCTCAAGTCGCTTGTTACGGCACGTGTCTTGTACCAATTCACAGGAGGGCCGAAATTTTATGGATGAAAACTTCAAGTTGCCGATTTATACCGCTATAGTGAACTTAATTTTTATCTAGACCGAGGATGCGTCATTTTAGTTTAGCGAATACACCAAGCGTGGTGATCACATATCAATCACACATATATCACACATATCCTACATATCAATCATGCAACACCGCAAGTATAGTTTTTCTTGCGTGCCTATGAATCCAACGGGGCGTTGCCACTTCATCAAGGCGTTATCGCTTCTTAAACACAAGTGAATCACACATGCTACGACTTGAGCACATCGAAGCAATGTAATGTAATGGACGTGTGGTGGGTGTGATGGCGGTCTTATCCCGGCATTTTTGTTCTGTCTTGAGCTTGCTGCCCAAAATTACTGCGTGGTTATTATGTTTCATTGTATTCCGGTTAGAGAGAGGATGTGTAATCTAATGGGGGTGCCAATTCTGTTGAATTAGAATTCCCTCTGTTGGATTCAGCACCAATGAAGAGAAAAGGTGAAAATAGAGTGAAGGAGGATAGTTCTACTTTTAGTCGTCTCTTTTACACAACGAAGTGGATACGGCAGCAGTATTCTTGTTAAAAGTTTAAGGCCTGGGTTAAAGGTTGGCTTGTCTGGGTTAAAGGTTAAAAGCCTCAAGTGACAGCTGCTACACGGGAGGAAGCCGAAGCTTAAGCCGAAGACGTATTAGAGAGGACCACCTCTCCATAATGTATGGCACAAGACATGTCTGTCATCTGGTACCATTTACTGTTAGGTGGACAGGGGCTGTTGGATTATAGAATTCGCCCAAAGAAATTCTCCGTCGGGCTTCGTACCACGGACCTTCCGCTTGTGAGGCGGATGCCGTATGATGCCTGGTTATACAGGTGCCTTTTCTCATGACGCCAGTGCTTTTCCTCAGACAATGCCGCAGTTTCGATTGTAGCATGCACACGAGCATGACTCATGTGACTAACTGAATTATACTGACTCGAACGTAATTCAATGGTCGACATGATGTTCTATCCGTGGATATGGGCGAAGATCTTTTACGGAGCTTCCTCAGACCCCCACTCCGTCACAGCTGACCTAATGATCCTCTCTCCGGGGCATCGATCTCACCAGATCACGATCTATACAGATCCTCCGACCTCACACAGGTCCTCGATCTCATCAGACCTTACGATTCCTGCTAGACCCAACGTGCAGGCCGCATCGGACATCGGATCCTGGGGATATGGGGGTATATGTACCCCCGACAAATTGACTAGGAGGTATACATATGCAATTATACTCCCCTATGATTCTGCTGAGTTCAGTTCATTGGGTATATTATCATCAAAATACGCATAGTAAAAAAATAACAATACGCGACAAGTGTGTGTGTGGGTGTATGCAATTATACGCATTTTACTTTTCTTTGAGGTATGTGTGTTTTTTTTTGACTAGGCAGAAAATGATTGAGGATTCCATGCAATTGGCCAACTGAGCCACTAACTTTGAACACTAATGCATGATAGCTGTAATACCCAGATTCTCGACACAAATCTACGCTCTTATCGGTAGAAGATTTGGTTAAATTCCATGAACTGGCTTAACCGTTCGCTTAGCTATTTTGCTGTTTCACTGGAGAGTCATACCATTCTTCAGTGTTAGCTATCTTGTCGGGAACGCGTATTTCAATATATGTGTGTGTTTGTGTACGATGGTGAATGACACCAGTTCTGCGTAATCGTACGTGTAATAATTGTGAAATACGAGCCATTACGCCATTTTTCCGGCCGCATAGTTCAGTGGATGTTGTTTCAATGGAATGATGTATTTTCATGAATCATGCAATCATGCAATACTCAATTGGCGAGCCCTGCGTCGATTTTCGTCGATTCAGCACGTGCACCGTTCGTGCTCTTTATTCTGAAGCTAATTTTTGTTAATTATGTTAGCTGGGTCGACCACTCGAGTCTGCCTACTCTGTTATTCTTGATTGTCCTTTTGGTGCTAGTCCAACGGAATCAAACTGAATTTATCCTATGTGAAGGTATCTATTGTTTTTCTATAGATTATAATCAATGTTTTTGGTAATTATACCATATAAGTTCTTTTATCGTCAGAGTAGAGGCACCCTGATGACACAAACATGCTGCAAATTATCTTTGAGTATCTCGTTTAGTGTTTTATTGTGAACGTCTGTCTGACGACGAAATCCGACAGAATGAAGGCGGGGTTTTGAAGAGCAGCTCTCTTTCGACACACTGTCTGTATAATGTATTGATACGAGTTTCTCGTGTGACTCGTACTAATTGAGAATATATGCATTGCATGATCAGCTTGAGGCCTGATTCAATGAAAGCCTGTTGACATAGTGCAACAGAGAGACATTCATTCTGCTGAGTTTTGGTGACGATTTTTTGGTTGGCTTTCATTCACTCAATTAAGACACCAGCTTGCGCCCGTTTTTTCTTGCTCTGTGCCCTCAACTTGCTTGCTGCGATAGTGAAACAACACCGCTATCCGGCCTTGGCGTGTCTCTGTCAATCCTCTGACTTGTGGTGATGTGCAACCGCTTCGTTCAACGATCTTTTCAAGAGAATGATGGATGGCCCTTTTATTGCTACGTCTGCAACTTGGCGCCTGTATGTGTGTATGTGTGTGTGCTTTTAAATATGTATGCACGAGTGTTTACGTGTTTTGATGAATGGCTGATGACATGGGCGGAGCTGGAATATGGCGTAATTTGAGGGCTTGTTCGACAAACAAGAACAATACAGATTGCTTCAGGCAGTGAAATATCTGCTCGATTAAGACAGGTTGAGTGTGAGTCAACATAGTTTACTCATGCCAGTGAAGCTATGACTCGTAAATTTTCACATCTCTTAATAGTCATTTGTTCTTACATTTTTCCGCTAGATGGGTGTGGGTTCGGGTTGATTTTTGGTCCGTTACTAGCGACGCCACTGGTCAGTGAGGTGTGGCTAGTGACTGAAGTGCTTCTGGATGGACCGTTTAATATAGTGATTTGTTGCATTACAAGCTCTTTATCATTCCACGTGTTGTACCAGCAAGATGAAGTGTGCGAATTTACGGGAACTAACAAGGATGCCTGATGTATATACAGTTAAATATGTATGGGTGATAAGAACTCTTGAATCGTGGGCTGAAGTGCTTGCTCTTTGAACACATTTTGAATGTCAGTGAGTTGTTTTGCTCTGTGGAATGTTTGTGGATATAGTTTTCCCGAATGACGGTTGTCACAAACCGCCACACGATTTGATTGAACCACAGTGTCCATAAAGTACGCTTCACAATTAATTAACTGATTAAATTTTTCCCTTCACTTCATGCTCATTTTGATTGTCATGAGTCACGTGTGAATCATGTTCATTATTGGAAAAGTTTCTTTGCCGAGGAAATGGGACAGCTAATTGCACTTAATTTTATTGCTAAATTGAGTTCAATTATATTGGGTTAATCAATAAAGTTCGCATGTCTACTGAAACGCTGTTTCATGGCTGGATTAGTGGGCGGAGCTGAATCATAAATGTCATAAATTTACCTGGCCTCTGTTCTAATTGGGTCACTCACCAATTGCTCAGCAGGGATATGGGATCAGTAGTGTTCGTCGGGGCGGGACAATTCTTGGGTTGAATGATTACTCCAGTATCTCTCCACCAGTTGGCGTACCGAACTAACAGCCAATAAGAGGCATAGGGGGGCGTAGCGGGCAGGAGGGGCTGCACATTTCAGGGGCGGCACAAGAGCTGCTGAAAACGTTGAATTATCGTTATATCTGAGTCGTATTTCTGAATATATTATTTCATATTTGCTGTTTTAATCTCAAATAACCAAGAGCTGAATTAAATCAAGATCGATCGACAATAGTGATCTCCAAGTGACTGGAAGCATGCGCTATTATAAGGGCTTATCCTTATCGTAAGTTAATCTTAAGTTACCGGCAAACATGTATGATGAATGCGCCAATGACGTCAATGATCTATTGAATATACAACTTATGGCTCGTATGAGCTAGGCACGAACGACTTGAATCAGGTGGCATAACTAGGAAATAATGGATCAAACATGACAAACATGATTAGTTATGAAACATGTTGAAATAGTTGAATAACATGGCGGAAACGGTGCAGAATTACTCGAGATAATATTACCTGAAATAATTCTACTGACATCATTCAGCTCCACCGCTTGTGACGAGGTATATTTATAGCTAACGTCACAGTGAAATTGGATTTCATCATTATTTCGATTCTCGATTCGAATTGCTTGTGTGCGTGTGTGTTCCTGTGTACGTATTCGATTGATCTTGTTTGCCCTCGTATAGATATCAGCGCTATATCAAATATACGGACTGCTCGATTGTCATATATACCGGTCATTAAGCCCCTGCCACCATTTCAGGCCTGAAATACTAGGTTATTAGTAGCACGGTTCAATAAGCCTATACAAAATTTTAAATTTTCTCCGGTAGTATTTTTCAAATGCTCTGTTTGTTCCAAATATACAATATGTTGAAAAAATCCGTGCTTTCCTATCATTTACGTTTTAGTTTACGTCTGTTGCATCAAACTATTGCACAAATTTGTACTTTATTAACATTGATATATTTCATGCTATAATGAAGCTTGTTTTTTGGATAGACAAAAAATTTAGCGGATTAAATTTATCCACTCTGAAATAGCTGTCTGGCACTTAAACCCAGCATGGAAGATACGGAGTATAATTTTGTATTATCATATGTACTTGATGTTGTGTATATTGTATACTGGCTGGTGCGTATTGTGCGGCAGTCATGCGTGATATCGGGCGAGAGCGGCTCGGGCAAGACGGAGACCACCAAGCTGATCCTGCAGTACCTGTGCTCGGTGACGTCAGGGGTCAACTCGTGGGTCGAGCAGCAGATCCTCGAGGCCAACGTGGTGCTGGAGGCGTTCGGTGTGTTGCTGTCCTCATCAGTGGCTGATCCAGAGTGCAATTTTGGGAGGCTGAATTTTTGGGGGCGATCAGTCATGTACATGCATCATTATGCAACCTCTTTGCGATCATGCTTATATCAACAAACTCTACGGAAATATATTTCTTCTTGACCTCTTTTAGTGATCCGCTTGATTATGAGGAGTTGATAGAAAGATTTTGGGGGGTTCAGCTGCCTGAGCCCCCCTCTGGATCCGCCACTGGTCTTCATCACCATCACCAGCCTTGTAGTCAGAGTCGTAGCAACCGCCCCCGGCAACCATCACCGACCGGGGAGACCCCGAGTGTTGAGTGCGCCTGTTGCCTCACAAATGATATTAATATTTATCATTTAATTTATCATTTATCATAATGTAGATCGAGGGGCTGCTCGTAACTGCATTTTCTCCAAGTCGGAACTCTATTATAATGGTGCTATATTTATATTAAATTTTATTAAATGTATATATTTTATATTTATATTAAATGTATATATTATATTAAATATCTATTAAATGGTGCTGTATTTATAACGTGGACCCCAAATAATTGCCTTCAAGGAGGGCTTAAGACCTCGCATCAGCTCTGTGCGTAGTTGCTGTTATTATCAGCGTTGTTGTGGTCATTGTGCCAGATGACATGACCAGTGACGTCACTGTGTGTGTTTATCAGTGGGTTACAGCTGTTTTTTGCTCTGTGCTTTTTCGAGCTGTGGGCTCCTCACACGCATTTGTGAATCCGGACTAATACTCCTTCATTTGTGAATCCAGACTAATACTTCTTCATTTGTGAATCCAGACTAATACTTCTTCATTTGTGAATCCAGACTAATACTTCTTCATTTGTGAATCCGGACTAATACTTCTTCATTTGTGAATCCAGACTAATACTTCTTCATTTGTGAATCCAGACTAATACTTCTTCATTTGTGAATCCGGACTAATACTTCTTAATTTGTGAATCCGGACTAATACTTCTTCATTTTCCCTGTTTGTTTCGACCGAGAGATCAACTCTTTTTTGATCGATGCAGAACGAGTACAGTAATGAATAACGAAAACGAGCTGCAAATAATGTTTTGTTAAGTAAAATACTCGTGTAAAGTCCGGATGCTTAGGTTCTGGGGACACAGGTATTTTTTATTAATATCTAGCATATTTTTTCTCTCTCGTTCTAGCAGTTCTTATGCTGGAATCCCATATGTATATCTGTGTGTGTCTGTATGTCTGTGTGTGTGTGTGTTTATGTATTTCTGTATGTATATGTGCTTGTGTGTGTATGTGTGCTTGCGCGTATGTGTGTGTGTGTATGTGTGTGTGTGGACAGGTAACGCGAAGACGGTGAACAATGACAATTCGTCGCGGTTCGGTCGTTTCATGCAGGTGTGCTTCGACTCTGACTGGCACATTCACGGCTGTGTGCTGCAAGATTACCTGCTGGAACAGTCGCGCATCACCTTCCAGAATCACGGCGAACGCAATTACCACGTGCTTTACCAGCTGGTAGCTGCCGCACAGGTACCACCCGGCTAGCATTACCACCGTCGTTACCACCACCGTCGTTACCACTGTGTGCAGCAGCTCATTTGTGCTGATGTAGTGATATGGTGTGATGGTGTAAAATGGTTACCACCACCACCATTACCACCACCATTGTTAACACCACCATTGTTACCACCACCGTCGTTACCACCAGCATTGTTACCACCACCATTGTTACCACCACCATTGTTACCACCACCATTGTTACCACCACTATCGTTACCACCACCATTGTTACCACCACCATTGTTACCACCACCATTGTTACCACCATTGTTATCACCACCATTGTTACCACCACCATTGTTACCACCACCATTACCACCACCATTGTTACCACCACCATTGTTACCACCACCATCGTTACCACCACCATCGTTACCACCACCATTGTTACCACCACCATTGTTACCACCACCATTGTTACCACCACCATTGTTACCATTGCGAGCAGCAGCACAGTTGTGCTGATGTAGTGATGTGGTGTGATGGTGTAAAATGGTGTAATGTGGTGTAATGTAGTGTGATGTGGTGTGATGTAGTGTGATGTGGTGTAATGTAGTGTGATGTAGTGATATGGTGTGATGGTGTAATGTGGTGTAATGTAGTGTGATGTGGTGTAATGTAGTGTGATGTGGTGTAATGTAGTGTGATGTGGTGTAATGTAGTGTGATGTGGTGTAATGTAGTGTAATGTGGTGTAATGTAGTTTGATGTGGTGTAATGTAGTTTGATGTGGTGTAATGTAGTGTAATGTGGTGTAATGTAGTGTGATGTGGTGTAATGTAGTGTCATGTGGTGTAATGTAGTGGAATGTGGTGTACGGTAGTGGAATGTGGTGTAATGTAGTGTGATGTGGTGTAATTTAGTGTGATGTGGTGTAATTTAGTTTGATGTGGTGTAATGTAGTGTGATGTGGTGTAATGTAGTTTGATGTGGTGTAATGTAGTTTGATGTGGTGTAATGTAGTGGAATGTGGTGTAATGTAGTGTGATGTGGTGTAATATAGTGTGATGTGGTGTAATGTAGTGTGATGTGGTGTAATGTAGTGTGATGTGGTGTAATGTAGTGTGATGTGGTGTAATGTATTGTGATGTGGTGTAATGTAGTTTGATGTGGTGTAATGTAGTGTGATGTGGTGTAATGTAGTGTGATGTGGTGTAATGTAGTGTGATGTGGTGTAATGTGGTGTAATGTAGTGTAATGTGGTGTAATGTAGTGATGTGGTGTGATATTGTAAAATGGTGTAATGTAGTGGAATGTGGTGTAATGTAGTGTGATGTGGTGTAATGTAGTGTGATGTGGTGTGATATTGTAAAATGGTGTAATGTAGTGGAATGTGGTGTAATGTAGTGTGATGTGGTGTAATGTAGTGTGATGTGGTGTAATGTAGTGTAATGTGGTGTAATGTAGTGTAATGTGGTGTAATGTAGTGGAATGTGGTGTAATGTAGTGTGATGTGGTGTAATGTAGTGTGATGTGGTGTGATGTGGTGTAATGTAGTGTGATGTGGTGTAATGTAGTGATGTGGTGTGATATTGTAAAATGGTGTAATGTGGTGTAATGTAGTGGAATGTGGTGTAATGTAGTGTGATGTGGTGTAATGTAGTGTGATGTGGTGTGATGTGGTGTAATGTAGTGTAATGTGGTGTAATGTAGTGTGATGTGGTGTAATGTAGTGATGTGGTGTGATATTGTAAAATGGTGTAATGTGGTGTAATGTAGTTGAATGTGGTGTAATGTAGTGTGATGTGGTGTAATGTAGTGTGATGTGGTGTAATGTAGTGATGTGGTGTGATATTGTAAAATGGTGTAATGTGGTGTGATGTAGTGGAATGTGGTGTAATGTAGTGTGATGTGGTGTGATGTGGTGTGATGTGGTGTAATGTAGTGTAATGTGGTGTAATGTAGTGTGATGTGGTGTAATGTAGTGATGTGGTGTGATATTGTAAAATGGTGTAATGTGGTGTAATGTAGTGGAATGTGGTGTAATGTAGTGTGATGTGGTGTAATGTAGTGTGGTGTGGTGTAATGTAGTGGAATGTGGTGTAATGTAGTGGAATGTGGTGTAATGTAGTGTGATGTGGTGTAATGTGGTGTAATGTAGTGTGATATGGTGTAATGTAGTGTGATGTGGTGTAATGTAGTGGAATGCGGTGTAATGTAGTGTGATGTGGTGTAACGTAGCGGTGTGGTGTGATATTGTAAAATGGTGTAATGTGGTGTAATGTAGTGTAATGTAGTGTAATATAGTGTGATTTGGTGTAATGTATTTTAATGTGATGTGCTAGTATGATGCGGTGTAATGTGATGTGAGGTGGTATGATGTGGTGTACCGGGGTGTGGTGGTATAGTGTAAGGTGTGCTGGCGTAATATGATGTGTTATCGTGTGCTGGTGTATTGTGGTGTGTTGGTGTAATGTGGTGACGTGGTATGACGTGCAGGTGTGGTGTGTTGGCGTGGTGTAATGTCGTATGATGACATCGTGATGTGATGTAATGTGGTATGACATGCTGATGTGTCATGGTGTGTCATGGTGCATTCTGACATAATGCCAATCTGTACTGATGTGTCGTGTGATGCCAGCGTGACGCCGAGATGGCCGAGAAGTACCAGTTGCGCGAGGCGGCTCATTATCGCTACCTCGACCAGTCTGGATGCGTGCAACTGGCCGGCGTCGATGACGCAGACAAATTCGACGAACTGCGACTTTCTCTCAGCGTACTGCAAGTGCCCGACACGACGTCGCACGCGCTCTTCGCCACGCTCGCCGCCATTTTGTGGCTGGGAAATATCGAGTTTGAGGTGGGCACCTCCGTCGTCGTCGCTGTGTCAATTTGCGTTTATATTTTTCATATATTTGCGCATGGACGTAGATCCTAGGGGGTATGGGGGTATATATACCTCCCGACAAACTGGATGGGGTGTATGATTATACAATTTACCCCACGAGAATCCTGCTGAGTTCAGTTCAATGGGGTGTATTGTCATAAAGATCAACAGAGCAAAACAATATCACACGACCAGTGTGTGTATGCAGTTATATGTAGTATATGTTTATTAAGGTGTATATGTTGTAATTTACTAGGCATAAAAAGGTTGAGGGTCTCATGCAATTGACCAACTGAGCCATCCTTGAACACTAGTGCATGATGGCTGTCATCCCCCCGAGCCTCGACACAAATCTACACCCTTGCTTGTTTGTGTGTGTGCTCGTGTGTGTGTGTCTGTGTGCTTGTGTATGTATGTGTGTGTGTGTGTGTGTCAGGACGTGGACGGAGGCGAGAAGAGCGGTTTGACTGCATCAGACGCTGACATTGTGTCTGTGATCGCTGGTCTGCTGGGACTGCGCCATAAGGACTTGTGTTCTGTGCTGCTATTTCGGCAGATTAACGTGCGAGGAAACGTCACCGAGATTCCGCTCAAGTTCAACGAGGTACTGGCACTGGTACTGGTACTGGTACTGGTTCTGCGGCCAGCACTGTCTTCTTCGCTTTTATTGTTGCTGTTGTTGTCTGTTACCGAATAACCTCGAACATCTTATTTAGGAAGACTTGGGCATAGACCGGGCTACTCCAAAGGTCCTTGGTAGATTTGATGTTGTGTTGGCGTCTGAGTTGTGTGCTATGTGCAGTGTGGCATGTTGTGTGTGTGTGATGGTGTGTGTGTGTGATGTTGTGTGTGTGTGTGTGTGTGATGTTGTGTGTGTGTGTGTGTGTGTGTGTGTGTGTGTATATATATATATATATATATATATATATATATATATATGTGTGTGTGTGTGTGTGTGTGTGTGGGCATTGCAATCTGCATACGGCATGTCGTTGATTGAGTCATTCAACCTTTTCTGGTAAGATGACATTAATTGAGAAACAACAGAACTGGGTGTAACCACCTGTGTTTTGCGCTGTTTCTACATTTTGTCCACGGTGTTGTAAATGTGTGTGTGTTCTTAATGCTATTCTATTTGATTTCGTCTCTTACATTACTGCAATTGGCTGTCTAGAACAAAGTATTTTTTGTGTGTTAATTTACAGCTCAAGCATATTATCAGTTGGGGAGATTTATTGAGACTGACTTTTTGGTTTTTTTTGGTCAAGGTTTTGGTCTGTTTTTGATGTCCTAAGTCAATGAAATTTAATTATTGTATAATTTTTCGCACGTAATCAAATACATTTTGCGTAAAAGTAATTCTGATACTGCAGCCCGCGACCTTCTTCGTATCACGTGACCTTGCCTTTGAAAACATTGCCTGCCTCTGCCCTACGTTATCCACTGTGTGTATGTGTGTGTGTGTGTGTGTGTGTGTGTAGGCGAGGGAGAACAGACACGCCATGTCGAAGGCACTGTATTCTCGAGCGTTCGCCTGGCTCATCAACCAGATCAACACATGCACCAACCCCGGCCAGGACACTGTCGCCTTCCTCGGCATTCTCGACATCTTCGGCTTCGAGAACTTTGCCCGCAACTCGTTCGAACAGCTGTGTATCAACTACGCCAACGAGAAGCTGCAGACGTTCTTCAACCACTACGTGTTTGCGATCGAACAACAAGTGGTCCGTGTTGTGTCCACATCTTGAAATGCCTCTTGTTTCTTGCGTGAGAGCGAACGCTCGTCCCATTTCACTTTGTCCATTGATTTTAATAATGATACTCCGTTCGACTCAGCTTGAGAAGTGCTTCGATTACTACTAAGGCGAATTATTAAGAGTACAGAGTACAGAAGTACTAAAGCGTTCGATTCACACTTCAAGAAGTGCTTCTGAAGTGAATCCAGAAGTGAATGAGAAGTTTTTTTCGATGGAATGAAAGTGTTTGTTTTTCGAGCATCTATTTCGAGCGTAATTCGTTCAGAACTGCAACAATACTAAATTCCCAATATTTTGAAATATCAGGAGAGAAATTAAAACGTAAGCTAAAGTATCAACACGTAAGCGCAACAAACAACACCGTATTTGACTGATAAACAATGAATGACATACTTCTTAATGAGTGTTTGATTCACATGCACTTCGGAAGTCGTTACTTCTGAAGTGTTGAATAAAATAGACCGCCAGTATGGCGATTGAGGTGTGTTCTGCCGGATGTAACGTTGTTGTTGTTGTTGTTGATGTTGATAATGTTACTGTTGGTGTTGTTTGTTGCGAAACAGTATCGCGAGGAGAATATAAAGTTTTCGCACATCAAGTTCAGCGATAACTCCGTGTGTCTGGAACTTCTAGAGAAACCGCCCAGTTCCATCCTGCGACTTATCTCCGAGGAATGTCGCATGCCCAAGGTGATGACACCATACGCCTTTGCTCTCATCCTCTCTCTTCTGCCGTTCTCTACGCCTCACTCACTCATTCATGTGTGTGTGTGTGTGTGCTCACCGAGTTGTTCTACAGGATTGGAGCTTAAGCTCGAGCTGACCTGTCTCTCAACCTATCAATTTTACTTTTAAACTCTGATATTTTTTCACTTTCGACAATATCCTTGGGTAGTTCATTCCAACTATCTATAGCTCTATATGGGACTGTGTGTGTGTATGTGCATGTGTATGTTTGTGTGTGAATAAGTAGGTATATTTGCCACGACAACATGCAATATATTAAAATGAGACGTTAGAAGAAAACTAAAAAGTAACTCAAGGACACGTCGAGCCTTGTAGCTGCTTGGTGGACATATAATTTCAATCAATTATGACCACAATTACATCCAGTAGCAACACGTAAACATCAAATCAAATCTACTAATAGATCAATACCTAGACACATAGTTATGTGTGCTTGATACAGGTATGTGTTTATGTGTATGCGCGCATGTTTTGCCGTTGTCACACGAGGCCAACTGTACCATTTGAACGGCTTATATATATGTGTGTGTGTGTGTATGTGTGGCAGGGATCTGATGAGACTTTGCTGTCCAAGTTACATCAGGAGTTTGAGAGCCACGCCTACTATGTGAAGGGCGATGACCGGCGCTACTGGGAGCGTCAGTTCGGCGTGCGTCATTATGCCGGCGCCGTCACCTACACCGCCGCCGGCTTTGTCGAGAAGAACCGCGACACCCAGCAAGACGTGCTATTCGAGCTGATGACACGCTCGGAGAACGAGTTTGTACGGCAATTGGTCAAATATCAGGTGTGTTGCACGTGCTTAGATCCTGGGGGTATGAGGGGTATATCACCCCCCCCCCCCCCCCGAGAAATTGGCTGGGAGGAGGAATATGCAACTATACCCCCGAGAATTATGCTGAGTTCAGTTCATGGGGTGAATTGTCATCAAAATGGGCATCGTGTGTGTCATGTGTGTGAGTGTTTTCTGGAAAGGTGTATATTTTACGAGCGTACAATCTATAAACGTTTATATTTGTATGTGTTTGTAAGTTTACGAGTGTTTATGCGTGCGTGCGTGTTGGTGTGTGTGAGCGGTTTGGAGACGTTCGGGTAAAACGCTTGCCATAAACGTCCTAACGTAATGTAATATGTGTGTGTGTGTGTGTGTGTGTGTCAGGATTTGTTGAGTTGTCTGTCGCGCACGGGCACGCTGCCCACCAACACTGTGACTCGCTCCGCCACTGCCAAAGCCAAGCCAACAGTCAGCGATGCGTTCCGTCAGCAACTGCAAGCGCTGGTTGAACTGTTGCACGAGTCCAATCCTTGGTGAGCGTGCCAAAGCTGTGGCTGTCAAGCAGTGGCGGCGTCAGGCTTTTTCCAGTGGGGGGTTGAGGTAAAAGAGGCAGGGGCCAAGCGGAACATAGAGCGACCATATTCCGAATCTCTAAAATGAGGACACTTTTGTGCGCGCGAGAAACATTAAGCTTTTTATTGAAAATTTGACCTTGTTATAGACCAATAACAAATGTTTCAAAATACCTTTTTAGGCAGGGACCAAACTATCATCCACTCGCAGAGGGAACATATTGAATTTCACTGCTGAAACTATATAAACCCCGGACATTTGAAGCATTTCATAAAAAAGAGCCCGAACAGACCGAACAACCCCAAAAAATGAGGACATATCTGGGGAAAAGAGGGCGTGTGGTCACCCTACCAACCATGAACAACTACACTCGAAATTTTCATGGTCTCGATTTAAGGGGGCTCAGGGGGGTTTCGGTACATTTGTGGGTTGCTGAAGCCTCTTAAGCCCCCGTTGGTTTGGCCACTGCTCTCAAACCAGTTTTATTTGCGCTGCAGAAACAGATGTGTTGTGAAGCAAGTATCCAAAACAATTGTGCACTGAATTATTGAGAAATACTAATGACTGAAAACAGTTGAAATAATAATTTCGAGGCATGTGTCTAAGGAGCGATAATCCACCTGGGTTGGTTCCTGTTGTAGTGTATAAGCATCAGTTTGTATGACTTATATGCGCAATTATGGAGTGCAGGATTTTGTTTTTTGCTGTCTGTTTTTCGAGCCGAATTTATTGATTCAAAGTTGTTCTGCGAGCTTACGTTTTACGTTTAGTAAGACGTGTGTGTGTGTGTTTGTGTTTGTGTGTGTGTGTGTGTGTGTGTGTGTGTGTGTGTGTGTGTGTTTGTGTGTGTGTGTGTGTGTGTATGTGTGACAGGTACGTGCGCTGTATAAAGCCGAACAGTGAGAAGAAGTGTCGTTTGTACGACTCGTGTTTGGTGCTAGACCAGCTGCGCTACCTCGGCATGCTTGATATTATTCGTATTCGCAAGCAGGGCTTTCCCGTGCACATCAGGTTTGGCGAGTTTGTGCGACGCTACGGCTGTCTGGCCGGTCGCAGGTTCAACAAAGGCACCTCTCACGCCGATATATGCAGGTAACACCTCCGCACATACACACACACACACGTACACATACATACACACACGCATACATGTGTGTGAGTGTGCGAGTGTATGTTTATTTGTATGTGTGTATGTATTTTTCATGCGCATTATTTTCAAGGTAATTTATTTTTCGTTTGATTGAAGGGCGCGTATGGTTTATGAGGTGAGTGCACAATATAAGCTCATGTAATGAGAAAAATATGATACTTTTTATCAATCCAGCATAGACATTATAGAATTGAAAGGATATAATTAGCATTTGAAAATTATCATGTAGAAATGACCAAATTACAACGTCCATTGGCTTATAATTTACGGCATACGTTACGAAGAAATATATTGAGAACCAATAAATTTCTCATAAAAGTGTGCCCCGAGTGAGGATCGAACTCACGACCTTCAGATTATGAGACTGACGCGCTACCTACTGCGCTATCGAGGCCACGACATATGTTCGAAATAAGGCATATAGGAACGGCCTTATTAAGGCAGATCGTTCACTGTCTACAATGCAGCAAAAATAGCATGCAGTTGTTCGTCGATTGTTGAAATATGTTGACTTTTTACGTGGGTTAATTATCATGTTAGTTAATGGGAACTGCTCTGTTTAAATGTGTTAATGTGCAGACTTGAGTTTCTGTAAACTATTCATGTCACCAGTGAATATTGCACCGGAAATGCAATATTAAATATAGAAATTTCATATAAATCCATTTTATGAATTTACGAATTTACTGTTTTAGAAAAAATCAACCTATTTTTTATACAAATCAATTATTAGCTTGTCATTTTCTTCATATTTTGGATATCTAATATTGGTAAATTATTTTGCATAAATCTTTTAAATTTGATCGATCGGTGTTGCTGTACACAGTCGTTTATATGTATGTATGCGTGTGTGTCCGTGTGTGTGTGTGTGTGTCAGACACATTCTGTCGCGATATGGCAGACTGGAGTGGCAGTCGGGTCGTACAATGGTGTTTCTGAGACACTGTGTGCATGAGTCCCTCGAGGAGCGACGCGGCCAACTCATCAACACATCGGCGGTTTTGCTGCAGAAAATGGCGCGTGGTTTCGTGCGGCGTAAAGGTGCAAAATGCGGCATAATTGTCTCGCGGGGATTATTTCGTTCATTCAGAGACACTGGATATTAATTAGCAGCCGAGCCAGAAATTTAATTTAAAAAGTGTGGCAATCAACTTTTTATATAAATAAAGAGATAATATCATAAATCATAATTATTATATGTTTATTTAATATTTGCAAATATGCATTATTTTAAATACATTGAAATGTATTTAATGAATTATTATAATAGTTAATTGAAATAAATGAATTGTAATGAATTTATAATTATAATAGTATAAATATTGTATATATGTATTTCTATATATGAATATATGTTATATATTAAAAAATAACGAATACATTTTTATAGATGTAGCAATTTGGTTTGTTATATAAACAAATCTGGGCTGATAAGCAAGTGTGAGCGGTAGACATTCCATCAGAGCGACACGGAACATTATGGAACATGTTGTCAAGTGTGCAGCTATTACAGTTGTCGCGAAGTTGAAACGTCAAGTGCTTGTATATATGCTGCGTATTCCACTTATTTTTTATCTATGCTGAAAACTCTCTTGTTTCAATAATCGCTATATTTATGTTTACAGTGGATAGACGTAAAGGTTATATTTCTATGCTTCACACACATGTTTTTTTAGCACGAATTCAAGCTTGGTGTTGAAGGTTAAAAGATTAAATGCATAAGTGACAGATGCTACACGGAGAAGCCGAAGCTTATGAACACACACAGGTGTGTCCCGTGCAGCTCGCGGCCACCGCAGAACCGATCCTCTCCACGCTATGACGCCACAAGGACGTAAGACGTATTAGAGAGGACCACCTCCCCAGAATGCATGACACAACTCATGACTGATATCTGATACTATCATTTACTGCTGGGTGGACAGGGACTGTTGGATTATTGAATTCGCCCAATGAAATTCTGCTCCGCCGGGATTCGAACCACGGACCTCCCGCTTGCGAGGCGGGTGTACTAACCACTACACCACGCAGCCCACTATGTAAAAACGAATTGCACTTAACTGGAATTGTGCGCATGCGTGTTCTCTGTCCTCTTATCTCTCTCTCTCTCTCTCTCACAGAATACCAACGAAAATTGGCGGCCACTCGCTGTATTCAGCGTCACTACCACACCAAGCGCCAGAGAATGGCTTTTCTGCGCCAGAAACGCGCCGTCCTTGTACTGCAGAGCCATCTACGCGGCATGTTTGCTCGTGAGGTGAGAGTGATGATACAGTGTTTGTGAGGTGACAGTGATGATACAGTGTTTGTTTGTGAAATGACAGTGATAGTACAGTGTTTGTTTGTGAGGTGACAGTGATGATACAGTGTTTGTTTGTGAGATGACAGTGATGATACAGTGTTTGTTTGTGAGATGACAGTGATGGTACAGTGTTTGTTTGTTTGTGACAGTGATGGTACAGTGTTTGTTTGTGAGATGACAGTGATGGTACAGTGTTTGTTTGTGAGCTGACAGTGATGATACAGTGTTTGTTTGTGAGATGACAGTGATGATACAGTGTTTGTTTGTGAGGTGACAGTGATGATACAGTGTTTGTTTGTGAGGTGACAGTGATGGTACAGTGTTTGTTTGTGAGCTGACAGTGATGATACAGTGTTTGTTTGTGAGATGACAGTGATGGTACAGTGTTTGTTTGTGAGCTGACAGTGATGATACAGTGTTTGTTTGTGAGATGACAGTGATGATACAGTGTTTGTTTGTGAGGTGACAGTGATGATACAGTGTTTGTTTGTGAGGTGACAGTGATGGTACAGTGTTTGTTTGTGAGCTGACAGTGATGATACAGTGTTTGTTTGTGAGATGACAGTGATGGTACAGTGTTTGTTTGTGAGATGACAGTGATGGTACAGTGTTTGTTTGTGAGATGACAGTGATGATACAGTGTTTGTTTGTGAGATGACAGTGATGGTACAGTGTTTGTTTGTGAGATGACAGTGATGATACAGTGTTTGTTTGTGAGGTGATAGTGATGGTACAGTGTTTGTTTGTGAGGTGACAGTGATGATACAGTGTTTGTTTGTGAGATGACAGTGATGGTACAGTGTTTGTTTGTGAGGTGACAGTGATGATACAGTGTTTGTTTGTGAGATGACAGTGATGGTACAGTGTTTGTTTGTGAGGTGACAGTGATGATACAGTGTTTGTTTGTGAGATGACAGTGATGATACAGTGTTTGTTTGTGAGATGACAGTGATGGTACAGTGTTTGTTTGTGAGGTGACAGTGATGATACAGTGTTTGTTTGTGAGGTGACAGTGATGATACAGTGTTTGTTTGTGAGATGACAGTGATGATACAGTGTTTGTTTGTGAGATGACAGTGATGGTACAGTGTTTGTTTGTGAGCTGACAGTGATGATACAGTGTTTGTTTGTGAGATGACAGTGATGGTACAGTGTTTGTTTGTGAGGTGACAGTGATGATACAGTGTTTGTTTGTGAGGTGACAGTGATGATACAGTGTTTGTTTGTGAGATGACAGTGATGATACAGTGTTTGTTTGTGAGATGACAGTGATGGTACAGTGTTTGTTTGTGAGCTGACAGTGATGATACAGTGTTTGTTTGTGAGATGACAGTGATGGTACAGTGTTTGTTTGTGAGGTGACAGTGATGATACAGTGTTTGTTTGTGAGATGACAGTGATGGTACAGTGTTTGTTTGTGAGGTGACAGTGATGATACAGTGTTTGTTTGTGAGATGACAGTGATAATATAGTGTTTGTTTGTGAGGTGACAGTGATGATACAGTGTTTGTTTGTGAGATGACAGTGATGATACAGTGTTTGTTTGTGAGATGACAGTGATGGTACAGTGTTTGTTTGTGAGCTGACAGTGATGATACAGTGTTTGTTTGTGAGATGACAGTGATGGTACAGTGTTTGTTTGTGAGGTGACAGTGATGATACAGTGTTTGTTTGTGAGGTGACAGTGATGATACAGTGTTTGTTTGTGAGATGACAGTGATGATACAGTGTTTGTTTGTGAGATGACAGTGATGGTACAGTGTTTGTTTGTGAGCTGACAGTGATGATACAGTGTTTGTTTGTGAGGTGACAGTGATGATACAGTGTTTGTTTGTGAGGTGACAGTGATGATACAGTGTTTGTTTGTGAGATGACAGTGATGATACAGTGTTTGTTTGTGAGCTGACAGTGATGATACAGTGTTTGTTTGTGAGGTGACAGTGATGATACAGTGTTTGTTTGTGAGGTGACAGTGATGATACAGTGTTTGTTTGTGAGATGACAGTGATGATACAGTGTTTGTTTGTGAGATGACAGTGATGATACAGTGTTTGTTTGTGAGGTGACAGTGATGATACAGTGTTTGTTTGTGAGGTGACAGTGATGATACAGTGTTTGTTTGTGAGGTGACAGTGATGATACAGTGTTTGTTTGTGAGCTGACAGTGATGATACAGTGTTTGTTTGTGAGATGACAGTGATGGTACAGTGTTTGTTTGTGAGGTGACAGTGATGATACAGTGTTTGTTTGTGAGATGACAGTGATTGTACAGTGTTTGTTTGTGAGGTGACAGTGATGATACAGTGTTTGTTTGTGAGATGACAGTGATAATATAGTGTTTGTTTGTGAGGTGACAGTGATGATACAGTGTTTGTTTGTGAGATGACAGTGATGATACAGTGTTTGTTTGTGAGATGACAGTGATGGTACAGTGTTTGTTTGTGAGCTGACAGTGATGATACAGTGTTTGTTTGTGAGATGACAGTGATGGTACAGTGTTTGTTTGTGAGGTGACAGTGATGATACAGTGTTTGTTTGTGAGGTGACAGTGATGATACAGTGTTTGTTTGTGAGATGACAGTGATGATACAGTGTTTGTTTGTGAGATGACAGTGATGGTACAGTGTTTGTTTGTGAGCTGACAGTGATGATACAGTGTTTGTTTGTGAGATGACAGTGATGGTACAGTGTTTGTTTGTGAGATGACAGTGATGATACAGTGTTTGTTTGTGAGCTGACAGTGATGATACAGTGTTTGTTTGTGAGATGACAGTGATGATACAGTGTTTGTTTGTGAGATGACAGTGATGATACAGTGTTTGTTTGTGAGATGACAGTGATGATACAGTGTTTGTTTGTGAGATGACAGTGATGGTACAGTGTTTGTTTGTGAGGTGACAGTGATGATACAGTGTTTGTTTGTGAGATGACAGTGATGATACAGTGTTTGTTTGTGAGATGACAGTGATGATACAGTGTTTGTTTGTGAGATGACAGTGATGATACAGTGTTTGTTTGTGAGATGACAGTGATGGTACAGTGTTTGTTTGTGAGGTGACAGTGATGATACAGTGTTTGTTTGTGAGATGACAGTGATGATACAGTGTTTGTGAGGTGACAGTGATGGTACAGTGTTTGTTTGTGAGATGACAGTGATGGTACAGTGTTTGTTTGTGAGCTGACAGTGATGATACAGTGTTTGTTTGTGAGATGACAGTGATGATACAGTGTTTGTTTGTGAGATGACAGTGATAATATAGTGTTTGTTTGTGAGGTGACAGTGATGGTACAGTGTTTGTTTGTGAGATGACAGTGATGGTACAGTGTTTGTTTGTGAGCTGACAGTGATGATACAGTGTTTGTTTGTGAGATGACAGTGATGATACAGTGTTTGTTTGTGAGATGACAGTGATAATATAGTGTTTGTTTGTGAGATGACAGTGATGATACAGTGTTTGTTTGTGAGATGACAGTGATGGTACAGTGTTTGTTTGTGAGCTGACAGTGATGATACAGTGTTTGTTTGTGAGATGACAGTGATGATACAGTGTTTGTTTGTGAGATGACAGTGATGGTACAGTGTTTGTTTGTGAGCTGACAGTGATGATACAGTGTTTGTTTGTGAGATGACAGTGATGGTACAGTGTTTGTTTGTTTGTGACAGTGATGATACAGTGTTTGTTTGTGAGGTGACAGTGATGATACAGTGTTTGTTTGTGAGGTGACAGTGATGATACAGTGTTTGTTTGTGAGATGACAGTGATGGTACAGTGTTTGTTTGTTTGTGACAGTGATGATACAGTGTTTGTTTGTGAGATGACAGTGATGATACAGTGTTTGTTTGTGAGATGACAGTGATGGTACAGTGTTTGTTTGTGAGATGACAGTGATGATACAGTGTTTGTTTGTGAGATGACAGTGATGATACAGTGTTTGTTTGTGAGATGACAGTGATGGTACAGTGTTTGTTTGTGAGGTGACAGTGATGATACAGTGTTTGTTTGTGAGATGACAGTGATGGTACAGTGTTTGTTTGTTTGTGACAGTGATGATACAGTGTTTGTTTGTGAGATGACAGTGATGGTACAGTGTTTGTTTGTGAGGTGACAGTGATGATACAGTGTTTGTTTGTGAGATGACAGTGATGATACAGTGTTTGTTTGTGAGGTGACAGTGATGGTACAGTGTTTGTTTGTGAGATGACAGTGATGATACAGTGTTTGTTTGTGAGGTGATAGTGATGGTACAGTGTTTGTTTGTGAGGTGACAGTGATGGTACAGTGTTTGTTTGTGAGATGACAGTGATGATACAGTGTTTGTTTGTGAGATGACAGTGATGGTACAGTGTTTGTTTGTGAGATGACAGTGATGGTACAGTGTTTGTTTGTGAGATGACAGTGATGATACAGTGTTTGTTTGTGAGGTGACAGTGATGGTACAGTGTTTGTTTGTGAGATGACAGTGATGGTACAGTGTTTGTTTGTGAGATGACAGTGATGGTACAGTGTTTGTTTGTGAGATGACAGTGATGATACAGTGTTTGTTTGTGAGGTGACAGTGATGATACAGTGTTTGTTTGTGAGATGACAGTGATGGTACAGTGTTTGTTTGTTTGTGACAGTGATGATACAGTGTTTGTTTGTGAGATGACAGTGATGGTACAGTGTTTGTTTGTGAGATGACAGTGATGATACAGTGTTTGTTTGTGAGGTGACAGTGATGGTACAGTGTTTGTTTGTGAGTTGACAGTGATGATACAGTGTTTGTTTGTGAGGTGACAGTGATGATACAGTGTTTGTTTGTGAGATGACAGTGATGGTACAGTGTTTGTTTGTGAGATGACAGTGATGATACAGTGTTTGTTTGTGAGGTGACAGTGATGGTACAGTGTTTGTTTGTGAGGTGACAGTGATGATACAGTGTTTGTTTGTGAGGTGACAGTGATTATTAGGGCTGTCAAAAAAGTAACCTTAACCTTAAAAATGTAACCTAATGTAACTGTAACCTTAAAAATATCCTGAGTTTTAATGTTATTATTACTTTTGCATCACTATATCACATGTTTATCACGTCTTTGCTGATTAATGCACTATATGAAATACACGGTTTGTTTGTTGCTTGTTTGTGAACATGAAAAGTAACCTAATAATCTATAAAAAGATAACCTAAAATAACCTAATCTTCGCAAAAATAATCTTCAAAAAAGGTAAATTTCTGTTTGCAGTTCTGAAGGAAGAAAATACACCAGTCCTTTTCTATCCTCTTTCCGAGTTGGTACTATTTTTCCACCCTCTCTCCGATCTGGTACCATTTTCACAATAAACCACCAAAAGTGACTTAATATGATTTGGCTAACATCGCAAAAAGGAACATAACCATCAAAATGTAATTTAAAGTGTACAGCTAATACAAAAGTGAAATACACTACTTGCAAACTTGAAGTTGCACTTAAAGTTTTGCAGAAGCATCACTAAACCCTTAAAATCAATCAATCAATCATATAATGATGAATAGCGCACATCACGCTTATGCACGACAACGGAATATACACAAAAATTAAATGAGTACCAAAAACAAGTACCGCTTATAACAAACCAAAAGATGCGCTTGAAGTTAACACAAGACATGACAAGTTTGTAATAAGTAGAGTTGGGAATTTTATGTGATTATTTTTGCCGCTTTATGTTTTTATTATGTGACGAAAAATGCCAAAATATGTTGTCAAAAGTCCCAAAATATGTTATTTAATTTTAATATATGTGAGCTTTGGACTGTTTCGTAGATTATTTGCATTTTATGCGTGTATCCAGCGACATTCCATTGGAGAGCCACCATTAGAGAGGCGAAATTTTCATACTACGTGGCAAAAGTTTCACCTTGATTGGACCCTCCGATAAGGTAGAGCTGCAGTGGCGTCACCAGAGTTCTTCCGGGAGGGTTGAGGGAGACTAAGGAAAATATGTGGGGTTTTTGCTAAGCATGAGGAACCACACTCGAAATGTTCATAGAAGAGGTGGTACTGTAGGGGTGCCATTTTTGGACTTTTGCTTCGAGGCGCAGTGATCTCATGATTCGATTATGCATGTATAGTTGATATGATGTTTTCGAGTGAGCAGCCGATTTGTTGTATCGATTGAGCTGCGACTTGTGACCAGCGGACACGTTTCTCTCACATGCAACGCAAAACATTCCCTTCCCATCAGACAGGGTTTTCTGGGAAAATTCGACTTCACATTGAATTCCTTCAAACTTTTGAGCGTGACAGTACATACGTAATTTCAGCAATTTGTGTTAATTCCGGAAAATAAAAATATATAGTACATGTATGCTGGTCATATCTTTCCAAAAAGCCAATGACACGTGTACCTAGCTTGGAGCGATTTGATCACACTAATTATACCACACCCAAAACCCATACTGTAGATATCTATGGGTACTCCATGCGACGTTCATGGTGTCCGGACTTGAGAAGCTATCAAGAACGTTGCTATATTTCCATTGTTAACATTGCTGGCGTTAATATTGTACGTGTATGCGTGTACGTGTTTGACTGTATTATAGCGTGTTGAATCCGTCATCTGTGTAATTACAATTATTTACAGAATATATTAATTGCGGGCGCAACCTATATAATTACAAAATTGAAAAGTATTTTTAAGTGAAAACGGCATTTTATGTTATATTGCTAGAAAACGGCCTTTTATGTGAATAAATAGTTTTTATGTGATGGCACAAAATTCCTAACTCTAGTAATAAGTACCACACACTGGAGAAGCTAGTGTTGGGAGATAGCTGGCATCATGCTGTGTACGCCCCTGTGCACACTGAGCTTTGACTTGTGAATGTCAGGTGTATGTTGACTGTGTGGGGATGTATGCGCGTGTGTTGACCAGTGCGTGCATGTGTGGTGTATGAATTGCGTGTATATGAAACATGTGTGTGAGTGATTGTACAATATTGCCGAGTTCGTCTGTGTCTTGTCGTGTGAGTGAGCACAACTTAGACTTGGTGATGTTCCGTGCTTCGTTCCTTCGTGACATCTAAACAGGCAGTGTGAGATGTGGTGGAGCATGTTGACTCAACAGAAAGACGGAAGCAATATTTGCTTACAGCAAACGCGACAAAACATGAAAGCTGGTAGCAGAGAGAATATGTGGAGGAAATGAATTGAAAAGTCTAGGTGCAATTAATTATAAATATTTTGCCGACCAGCAAGACTCATTGATAGTCCTCGGACATATCAATGAACGCAGATGGCGAGAGTTAGATGAAGATTTGTTCATAACACCCAAACATTCATAATGGCTGTGTTCACATGTTTATAACACCCAAACATTCATAATGGCTGTGTTCACATGTTTATAACACCCAAACATTCATAATGGATGTGTTCACATGTTCATAACACCCAAACATTCATAATGGCTGTGTTCACATGTTTATAACACCCAAACATTCATAATGGCTGTGTTCACATGTTTATAACACCCAAACATTCATAATAGCTGTGTTCACATGTTTATAACAATCAAACGTTCATAATGGCTACAGGTCCCCCTTTCACAAAGGAAAGTATTAACCGCTCAGAGCGGGGGTATCATAGCTGCCAAGCTACTCATTGTCGCCTGCTTTTTATGTCGTGACATTTTAGATGTTGTCACTTGTTCCACGCTTACAGATATACATCCTGTGTAAGACGAACCTGGCAGTGTGTTTGTTGTCAAATACATTCTTCTTGCCATTATCGGCTTATGTAGAGCAGATTGGAATGAAGCAGATGCATCCTCAATGTCCTTCAACCGTTGCAAATCATCATATATCCTCCGTCCTGTGCCGTACTTTCTTGTAGATTTTTGTCTTGCGAGCGACTGTTTTGTCGCCGTCCTGGCAATCAACTATGATTTACATGTCCTCACAGTGACAGAGTTGGCTGTACGTGCAGATAACGTGCACTTTCAAATGAGCATGACTGAATGCACCATCTCTTTATGCAGTTATTACGTCACACTGCGTCGTAAAAGTCACAAAATTATGGCAGCGCCACAGATTGTCGCCATACACCGTCGTCGGCAACGCCGTACATGTGGAACATACGGTGTGAATGATCCACGTCTGGAGACCAGTATTTGATGCAGTTTCCTCAACTCTCTCCTGTCTTCTCTTCATCATGTACAAGCACAATATTGCCCTATCGATATACCAGCCACAAACACTCGTATACTCCCATAATACTCTACAATAGTTCACCTCGGCCAGCGTAGTATCAAAGGCGTACCAAGTGCGGCGAATGCGACTGTGGCTTGTGGCCAATATGTTCACTTTTCACCATAGCGAAATCTCAGTGGTTTTCAACAGGACGCACGAGTGTACAACAGGTAGCTAGCATTTAACGCAATGTTCGCGGATATTGGCTGGGCTCATTAACCTAACCTAACCTAACCTGCATATTATGGGTGAATAATGAGCCAAGCCAATAGCCACATGTATTGCTCAAGGTGCTAGCTACCTATTACACACAAACTCGTGCGTTGTGTTGAAAACCACTGAAATTACGCTATGGTGAGAAGTGTACATATTGGTCACAAGCCACAGTCACAATCACTGCACTTGGTACACCTTTGACACTTCGCTGGTCGAGGTGAACTATTGCAGAGTATTATGGGAGTATACAGGTGTTTGTGGCTCATATGTTGATAGGGTAATAGTGTAGTACTGCCGCGGGATCAAACAGTCTCTTGTGTAGTACGACTATTACGACCGGCCGAATGACGTTTAGAACTGATGACGAGGAATGCCATCTTCAGGTGGCAGCGGAACAAAAAGTTCGAAATTCCACGCTCCGTTGATGTTGTACTGGTCGTTGTTGGATAGCAGTTGAGTGACATCATGCAGGCTGAACTCACTCGGGCGAATGTATTTTGTGAGTTCACTACGAGTCGGCGAGTCACAAACAGTTGACCAAAGAAAAACAGAGTCGTCATTCTCAGGTGGACACGGTCTGGACAAGTCACGAGGGTTCACTTGATGGAGGTCATCCTCGCTGATGTGCAGCAGATGAAACGTCTGCTGTGATTCCCTGTGAACAGTGTCATGTGCTTCTGTGCTGGTGTTTGCACTGGTCTCATTGTTTTCGAGAGCCAGTGGTTCACTCGCTGATTGACCAGTGTCTTTGTCGTTGGGCTCGCTGTTTATGACAGACAGTGTGCTGACTGATCTTGTCACACGCACACGAGAGGCGGTGTGCTGAACGATGTTGTCAGACTCACACAAGTCAGTTCTCATTTTCTTGGCTGGTGATGGAGTTGCAGCACAGCCACTTCGCTTCCTCTTTCCATGATAATTCTTCGACTTGACCCACCTTCTCATGTCCTTGATGAACTTTTCACTCCCTCTGGTGGTCGGAGGATACGTTCTTTTTAGAGGTGACATCTTGTTGGTTACTCGGCGGACAGTATTATTGTCTTTGGCAGCTGTTGTTCGACGCTGATCGGTTGCATTTGTGTCGTTGTCTGATTGGCACTGTGATGATGTCATATTCATGCCAGCTTAGAGTAACTTAGAGTAGAGTTTGGTCAGATAAATCACGTATAAACGTATGAACGCTTGCGCCAAGATGCGTAATGTACATAAGACGCCACGAAATTGAACAGGTCAACGAGCCGGTCGATATAATACAGCCACACTTGTTTTTCTTATAAAAACACACGCTGTTGTTATATTGACGCCTTTGATTTGAATAATTCATGTCGAGACTTGATTTATTTTATTTTATTCAATTAACTTCAGGTTGCTTGTTTTAAACTGGGGTTAATATATAAAAATACATTTTTGTAACCTTAATTTATTAAAGTGTATTAAGTATTAATGGTATTATTGAATATAACCGGGTTCAACTGTTTGTGCTCAATCTAGCATAATCATTAATATATTTCATCGGTAAATATAGGTGTAATGTAGAAATATGGAATGCAGGGTGGGTCTAAATGCTAGGGGATATATGATAGGTGTCATATTAGACTTGTAAGGCCAGTACAAAACACACAAAATATATCCAGGCTGCATGCCTAGAATTCTAATAATATGGGTTGTATACATCCTCCGGTTTGTGTGAATTTCCTCAAATGGTATGACGCTATCCTGCGTAAACTTATAAATATCGAGTAGCACAGATATTAAGGTGCATATCAATTGCTAAATCCTAACAGCAGACATTTTTACATTTCTTGATCTTCAGACCTAATATTCCATCTCCTTTCCTATTTTATCCTCTTATATACCGTTTTTGTGCCTCTTATCTGCAAAAAGTCACCAAACTTCGTGGTAAACTTACCTAATAACAAGAAAAATAACAAAAGGTAACCTGACGATGGAAAAGTAACCTAAAAGCAAAAAAAGAACTTAAAGATGAAAAAATTACTTTTGGTAACCTAATAACTTTTTTTAATAATTATCGTACGGAACGTTTTCATGCGGTTTTAGGTAGCTTATGAAAAAGCGACCTCTAGGTGAAAAAGTAACTTTATTAACTTTTGACAGCCCTAGGGATGATACAGTGTTTGTTTGTGAGGTGACAGTGATGATACAGTGTTTGTTTGTGAGATGAGAGTGATGGTGCAGTGTTTGTTTGTGAGATGAGAGTGATGATACAGTGTTTGTTTGTGAGATGAGAGTGATGATACAGTGTTTGTTTGTGAGGTGACAGTGATGATACAGTGTTTGTTTGTGAGATGACAGTGATAGTACAGTGTTTGCTTGTTTGTGAGGTGACAGTGATGATACAGTGTTTGTTTGTGAGATGACAGTGATGGTACAGTGTTTGTTTGTGAGGTGACAGTGATGATACAGTGTTTGTTTGTGAGATGACAGTGATAGTACAGTGTTTGCTTGTTTGTGAGATGACAGTGATGGTACAGTGTTTGTTTGTTTGTGAGATGACAGTGATGGTACAGTGTTTGTTTGTGAGGTGACAGTGATGATACAGTGTTTGTTTGTGAGATGACAGTGATGATACAGTGTTTGTTTGTGAGGTGACAGTGATGGTACAGTGTTTGTTTGTTTGTGAGATGACAGTGATGGTACAGTGTTTGTTTGTTTGTTTGTGACAGTGATGATACAGTGTTTGTTTGTGAGATGACAGTGATGGTACAGTGTTTGTTTGTGAAATGACAGTGATGATACAGTGTTTGTTTGTGAGGTGACAGTGATGATACAGTGTTTGTTTGTGAGATGACAGTGATGATACAGTGTTTGTTTGTGAGGTGACAGTGATGGTACAGTGTTTGTTTGTTTGTGAGGTGACAGTGGTGATTAGGGTTGTCAAAAAAGTAACCTAAAAATCAGAAAAAAGTTACTTTATTTTCGAGAAAGAGTAACCTAAAATGTAACCTTAAATATAACCTATGAGTTTTAATGTTATTATTACTTTTGCATCGCTATATCACATGTTTATCACGTCTTTGCTGATTAATGCACTATATGAAATACACGGTTTGTTTGTTGCTTGTTTGTGAACATAAAAAGTAACCTAATAATCTATAAAAGGGTAATCTAAAAATAACCTAATCTTCGCAAAAATAACCTTCAAAAAAGGTAAATTTCTGTTTGCAGTTCTGAAGGAAGAAAATACACCAGTCCTTTTCTATCCTCTTTCCGAGTTGGTAATATTTTTCCACCCTCTCTCCGATCTGGTACCATTTTTACAATAAACCACCAAAAAGTGACTTAATATGATTTGGCTAACATCGCAAAAAGGAACATAACCATCAAATGTAATTTAAAGTGTACAGCTAATACAAAAGTGAAATACACTACTTGCAAACTTAAAGTTGCACTTTGCAGGTTTGCAGGTTTTGCAGGAGCATCACTAAACCCTTAAAATCAATCAATCAATCATATAATGAATAATAGCGCACATCACGCGTTTGCACGACAACGGAATATACACAAAAATTAAATGAGTACCAAAACAAGTACCGCTTATAACAAACCAAAAGATGCGCTTGAAGTTAACACAAGACATGACAAGTTTGTAATAAATAGAGTTGGGAATTTTATGTCATTATTTTTGCCGATTCATGATTGTATTATGTGACGAAAATTGCCAAAATATGTTGTCAAAAGTCCCAAAATATGTTATTTAATTTTAATATATGTGAGCTTTGGACTGTTTCGTAGATTATTTGCATTTTATGCGTGTATCCAGCGACATTCCATTGGAGAGCCACCATTAGAGAGGCGAAATTTTCATACTACGTGGCAAAAGTTTCACCTTGATTGGACCCTCCGATAAGGTAGAGCTGCAGTGGCGTCACCAGAGTTCTTCCGGGAGGGTTGAGGGAGACTAAGGAAAATATGTGGGGTTTTTGCTAAGCATGAGGAACCACACTCGAAATGTTCATAGAAGAGGTGGTACTGTAGGGGTGCCATTTTTGGACTTTTGCTTCGAGGCGCAGTGATCTCATGATTCGATTATGCATGTATAGTTGATATGATGTTTTCGAGTGAGCAGCCGATTTGTTGTATCGATTGAGCTGCGACTTGTGACCAGCGGACACGTTTCTCTCACATGCAACGCAAAACATTCCCTTCCCATCAGACAGGGTTTTCTGGGAAAATTCGACTTCACATTGAATTCCTTCAAACTTTTGAGTGTGACAGTACAGACGTCATTTCAGCAATTTGTGTTAATTCCGGAAAATAAAAATATAAAGTACATGTATGCATGGTCCTATTTTTCCAAAAAGCCAATGACACGTGTACCTAGCTTGGAGCGATTTGATCACACTAATTATACCACACCCAAAACCCATACTGTAGATATCTATGGGTACTCCATGCGAAGTTCATGGTGTCCAGACTTGAGAAGCTATCAGGAACGTTGCTATATTTTCATTGTTAACATTGCTGGCGTTAATATTGTACGTGTATGCGTGTACGTGTTTGACTGTATTATAGCGTGTTGAATCCGTCATCTGTGTAATTACAATTATTTACAGAATATATTAATTGCGGGCGCAACCTATATAATTACAAAATTGAAAAGTATTTTTAAGTGAAAACGGCATTTTATGTTATATTGCTAGAAAACGGCCTTTTATGTGAATAAATAGTTTTTATGTGATGGCACAAAATTCCTAACTAGTAATAAGTACCACACACTGGAGAAGCTAGTGTTGGGAGATAGCGGGCATCATGCTGTGTACGCCCCTGTGCACACTGAGCTTTGACTTGTGAATGTCAGGTGTATGTTGACTGTGTGGGGATGTATGCGCGTGTGTTGACCAGTGCGTGTATGCGTGGTGTATGAATTGCGTGTATGTGAAACATGTGTGTGAGTGATTGTACAATATTGCCGAGTTCGTCTGTGTCTTGTCGTGTGAGTGAGCACAACTTAGACTTGGTGATGTTCCGTGCTTCGTTCCTTCGTGACATCTAAACAGGCAGTGAGAGATGTGGTGGAGCATGTTGACTCAACAGAAAGACGGAAGCAATATTTGCTTACAGCAAACGCGGCAAAACATGAAAGCTGGTAGCAGAGAGAATATGTGGAGGAAATGAATTGAAAAGTGTAGGTGCAATTAATTATAAATATTTTGCCGACCAGCAAGACTCATTGATAGTCCTCGGACATATCAATGAACGGAGATGGCGAGAGTTAGATGAAGATTTGTTCATAACACCCAAACATTCATAATGGCTGTGTTCACATGTTTATAACACCCAAACATTCATAATGGCTGTGTTCACATGTTCATAACACCCAAACATTCATAATGGCTGTGCTCACATGTTCATAACACCCAAACATTCATAATGGCTGTGTTCACATGTTTATAACACCCAAACATTCATAATGGCTGTGTTCACATGTTCACAACACCCAGACATTCATAATAGCTGTGTTCGCATGTTTATAACACCCAAACATTCATAATGGATGTGTTCATATGTTCATAACACCCAAACATTCATAATAGCTGTGTTCACATGTTTATAACAATCAAACGTTCATAATGGCTACAGGTCCCCCTTTCACAAAGGAAAGTATTAACCGCTCAGAGCGGGGGTATCATAGCTGCCAAGCTACTCATTGTCGCCTGCTTTTTATGTCGTGACATTTTAGATGTTGTCACTTGTTCCACGCTTACAGATATACATCATGTGTAAGACGAACCTGGCAGTGTGTTTGTTGTCAAATACATTCTTCTTGCCATTATCGGCTTATGTAGAGCAGATTGGAATGAAGCAGATGCATCCTCAATGTCCTTCAACCGTTGCAAATCATCATATATCCTCCGTCCTGTGCCGTACTTTCTTGTAGATTTTTGTCTTGCGAGCGACTGTTTTGTCGCCGTCCTGGCAATCAACTATGATTCACATGTCCTCACAGTGACAGAGTTGGCTGTACGTGCAGATAACGTGCACTTTCAAATGAGCATGACTGAATGCACCATCTCTTTATGCAGTTATTACGTCACACTGCGTCGTAAAAGTCACAAAATTATGGCAGCGCCACAGATTGTCGCCATACATCGTCATCGGCAACGCCGTACATGTGGAACATACGGTGTGAATGATCCACGTCTGGAGACCAGTATTTGATGCAGTTGCCTCAACTCTCTCCTGTCTTCTCTTCATCATGTACAAGCACAATATTGCCCTATCGATATACCAGCCACAAACACCCGTATACTCCCATAATACTCTACAATAGTTCACCTCGGCCAGCGTAGTATCAAAGGCGTACCAAGTGCGGCGAATGCGACTGTGGCTTGTGGCCAATATGTTCACTTTTCACCATAGCGAAATCTCAGTGGTTTTCAACACGACGCACGAGTGTACAACAGGTAGCTAGCATTTAACGCAATGTTCGCGGATATTGGCTGGGCTCATTAACCTAACCTAACCTAACCTGCATATTATGGGTGAAAAATGAGCCAAGCCAATTGCCACATGTATTGCTCAAGGTGCTAGCTACCTATTACACACAAACTCGTACGTTGTGTTGAAAACCACTGAAATTACGCTATGGTGAAAAGTGAACATATTGGTCACAAGCCACAGTCACAATCACTGCACTTGGTACACCTTTGACACTTCGCTGGTCGAGGTGAACTATTGCAGAGTATTATGGGAGTATACAGGTGTTTGTGGCTCATATGTTGATAGGGTAATAGTGTAGTACTGCCCCGGGATCAAACAGTCTCTTGTGTAGTACGACTATGACGACCGGCCGAATGACGTTTAGAACTGATGACGAGGAATGCCATCTTCAGGTGGCAGCGGAACAAAAAGTTCGAAATTCCACGCTCCGTTGATGTTGTACTGGTCGTTGTTGGATAGCAGTTGAGTGACATCATGCAGGCTGAACCCACTCGGGCGAATGTATTTTGTGAGTTCACTACGAGTCGGCGAGTCACAAACAGTTGACCAAAGAAAAACAGAGTCGTCATTCTCAGGTGGACACGGTCTAGACAGGTCACGAGGGTTCACTTGATGGAGGTCATCCTCGCTGATTTGCAGCAGATGAAACGTCTGCTGTGATTCCCTGTGAACAGTGTCATGTGCTTCTGTGCTGGTGTTTGCACTGGTCTCATTGTTTTCGAGAGCCAGTGGTTCACTCGCTGATTGACCAGTGTCTTTGTCGTTGGGCTCGTTGTTTATGGCAGACAGTGTGCTGACTGATCTTGTCACACGCACACGAGAGGCGGTGTGCTGAACGATGTTGTCACACTCACACAAATCAGTTCTCATTTTCTTGGCTGGTGATGGAGTTGTAGCACAGCCACTTCGCTTCCTCTTTCCGTGAGAACTCTTTGACTTGACCCACCTTCTCATGTCCTTGATGAACTTTTCACCCCCTCTGGTGGTCGGAGGATACGTTCTTTTTAGAGGTGACATCTTGTTGGTTACTCGGCGGACAGTATTATTGTCTTTGGCAGCTGTTGTTCGACGCTGATCGGTTGCATTTGTGTCGTTGTCTGATTGGCACTGTGATGATGTCATATTCATGCCAGCTTAGAGTAACTTAGAGTAGAGTTTGGTCAGATAAATCACGTATAAACGTATGAGCGCTTGCGCCAAGATGCGTAATGTACATAAGACGCCACGAAATTGAACAGGTCAACGACCCGGTCGATATAATACAGCCACACTTGTTTTTCTTATAAAAACACGCTGTTGTTATATTGACGCCTTTGATTTGAATAATTCATGTCGAGACTTGATTTATTTTATTTTATTCAATTAACTTCAGGTTGCTTGTTTTAAACTGGGGTTAATATATAAAAATACATTTTTGTAACCTTAATTTATTAAAGTGTATTAAGTATTAATGGTATTATTGAATATAACCGGGTTCAACTATTTGTGCTCAATCTAGCATAATCATTAACATATTTCATCGGTAAATATAGGTGTAATGTAGAAATATGGAATGCAGGGTGGGTCTAAATGCTAGGGGATATATGATAGGTGTCATATTAGACTTGTAAGGCCAGTACAAAAAGCACAAACTATATCCAGGCTGCATGCCTAGAATTATAATAATATGGGTTGGGTACATCCTCCGGTTTGTGGAAATTTCCTAAAATAGTATGACGCTATCCTGCGTACCCAAAAACGTATAAATATCGAGTAGCACAGATATTAAGGTGCATATCAATTGCTAAATCCTAACAGCAGAAATTTTTACATTTCTTGATCTTCTGACCTAATATTCCATCTCCTTTCCTATTTTATCCTCTTATATACCGTTTTTGTGCCTCTTATTTGCAAAAAGTCACCAAACTTCGTGGTAAACTTACCTAATAACAAGAAAAATAACAAAAGGTAACCTGACGATGGAAAAGTAACCTAAAAGCAAAAAAAGAACTTAAAGATGAAAAAATTACTTTTGGTAACCTAATAACTTTTTTTAATAATTATCGTACGGAACGTTTTCATGCGGTTTTAGGTAGCTTATGAAAAAGTGACCTCTAGATGAAAAAGTAACTTTATTAACTTTTGACAGCCCTAGTGATGATACAGTGTTTGCTCGTGAGACGAGAGTGATGGTGAGTTATTGATGTTGTTACTGGGTGTGACAGGTGGTCTGCGCTCTCAAGAAGATCAAGGCCATCAACGATGAGAAACAACGTCGGGAACAGCAGAGGCTGCTGGAACAACAACAGCTCGAACAGCAGGCTGATAGCGATGATGAAGATCACATCACTAGTCCGCTGGAGAGGTGTGTCATGTTATCACGTCACAACTCCATCACTTCGTGGTCTCATTGGACGTGTCTTTGTTCTGCTATCAAACTGCACATGTGCTCTGTAATTAACAGGAATACGACACGATAATTCTAGGTCAGGGGTTCTTGACCGGGGGTAAGAGCCTGGTTCCTAGGGGGTGCGAGGATTTCTGTGAATTTTTTCAAAAAATTATATGCTCAACATATGCATTACATTTTTTCGGAAAAATGTAGTTTTGCTTAATATTCCTAAAGAAGTTGTATGACTGAATATTGAATATAAAAGTTTTGTTATTACGAGTGCTGATTGAAAGGGGGCGAACACTGAGAAAGGTTAAGAAACACCGTTCTAGGACGTTAGCCAGTACACGTGTGTGTGTGCTCAGTTCTGTGCAGCTCAGTCGGTTTATTATCGCATCAACAACACATAAATAAATATTTCATCCTCCACCACGCATACACACACACACACACAAATGTAGAGACACAACATGATAACCACCAGATGAGCGTTGGCTCCTTAACAGATTTATTACTAACATGACATTGATTCGAACACCAGGCGACAACCGACTACATGTGTGTGTATGTGTGTGTGTGTGTCAGAGTGGCGCCGGAGGACATTGACACGGCCACCGAGATTGCCGAGCAGCTCAACCTGAAGATGGCGCTGTGTTCGCCGGTCCAGTTGGTCACCAGCGCTGCTGCGTCGTGTGGAGGTGGCGGTGATGCCAGCGCACATGCCGCAGAACCAGCACCTTCATCGGCATCGACAACTACGACGACGACGACGACGCAGCAACAGGCTGGCGGAGCGCCTGTGGCGACATCTGGTGTCGATTTGGACACGCTGTTCTCGTTTCTGGCCGACGTGCAGGCGGGTTGTGGTAACGGTGGTGGCGACACAGGGACTGTTGTCTCCGAGATACAGGACAAGCTGGACCAACTGCGTGACACTGTTGCCACTGAGGTGCCAGCCACACTCACACACAAACACAAACATACACACACAAACATACACACACACATACATAAACACACACGTACACATACATACGCATACATATACACACACACATACATACACACACACACACATAATCTCTGGCCTCTCTTCAGAGCGAACATACACACACACATATATATATATATATATATATATATATATATATATATATATATATATATATATATATATATATATATATATATACACACATACACATAGACACACACACACACATAGACACACACACAAACATACACACACATACATATATACACACACATACATACACACACATACACAGTCACATTATACCTTGCAGTGTTTTGACGATGCCACATGTGCGAACACACATTTTGCTGTACGATTGTGAATCGCACTGCTTGTGGTTATATACGCTTTCAACGAGGCTGTTTTTGTGTTCATGCATTTGTCCTGTTCTTGCAGCATCCGTGTTTATTCTCGGCGGTGTTATTGCCGTGTTGTTGTCTTCTGTGCCGCATGTTCTTGCGTCGTGCTCGGCGGCAGGCTGTGAATGCGTTGTAAATGTCGTCACGTCACTTTGTGCCGATTACGTCTCGAATGAGAAACTTGTGTATGTATGTGTGTGTGTGTGTGTGTGTGTGTGTGTGTATGTATGTGTGTGTGTGTGTGTGCAGATGAGTGAAATATATTCGCTGCACGACATGGGTGTTGAGGACGACTCACACCAGGTGGCGCTGTCACAATACAACGGCATCGAGCCGACGCAGCGGCCAATTTCTACTGAATTCACCGACAACATTTGCACTCCTCCTACACTTGTCACGCCGCCACCACTTCCCACGCCGCCACCAGACCCCGCAGTCGGCACGCGCTCGACCAGTCAAGAGCCAATCTACGAGAGCGTGCGCCTAGGTAACACTGACGTCGATGAGGCGATGCTGAACGGACCGTCGGCGGCCGATGTGACGCCCCCGGCTGTTCCCATCATGCCTCCCCCTGCGGCGGCCACGTCGGCAGGACGGGAGCGGGAGAGAGCGGTGAGGACGCCGCTGCGTGCGCGCCGCATGCATCAGAGCAGCAGCCGCTCTCCGGCCGGCAGCCGTCGCAACAGTCGGACTGCCTCGGTCAGTGGGCTGCGTGTGCGTGTGTGTGTGTATGATTGCTTGTGCGTATGTTTACAGGCCTTGAGAATCATTCGCCATTTCGCGTGTAGTGGCAGTTTTAGTAGGTGTTCATTGCCTGACACACACATCGAATAAAATATATATATATATATATATATATATATATATATATATATATATATATATATATATATATATATATACGTAAATAATTTTCTCGGCACAGTCCGTCGAGCCAGATATAGCTGGATTGTTAGCAGACACACACACACACACACACACATGTTTATACATACATACACGCATGTTTATGGGCTTGTATATATATATATATATATATATATATATATATATCAGTATGGTACGGCATATACAGGTGGAGTGGGCATGGTCTGTATTCGCGTGTGCGGGCATGTGTATATGAGCAAGCAGGGTAATTAAATTGCACATGTATGTCTGTGTGTATGCTTGTCTGCACGTGTGTGTGTGTGTGTGTGTTTCAGTGCTCTGTCATAGACTGTGATAACTCCGAATGTATGCGTGTGTGTGTGTATGTGTATGCCCTTATGAATATGTGTACACGTATGTGTGTGTGTGTGTCGGCTTGTTCAACGCCACGTTGTAATTATTGTACTGCCTGCACATGTGAGACACATTGTGTAGATATTACGCAATATAACTGCTTCAATAAATGAAATTAAATGTGTGTGTGTTTGTGTGTTTGCAGCGTTTGTCCACTGGAGACGAAGAGGCGCGCGAAATGCGCAGGAAACAGCGCGTGGAGAAGAAACTTCAACAGCAACAACAACAACAACAACAGCAGAATTTTGATAGTCACAGGCAGCTCACAGAACAAACTCCTCTGTCAATGCTTGAATTTGCCGAGGCGCACTGCAACCTGCATGAAAGAGTGTCCGAAGGTCAGTTAGAATTCGCCAGCTTCGAGTGGAATTTAAGAGATGATTTTTTCCCAGTGAATTTTTGTTTTCTGATTTCTGTTTTTGAAATCAGCAGTCAATTCTCGCACAGCCTGGATTTTTTATAGCTATTTGAAAACGATACAAATATAAAACTACGTAATATCAAAACGTTATAGATTCAGTATTCATTTATACAGCTTAAAGGTCCAGTAAGAAAAATATTCTTATGGGAAATATGAAGCATAGGTAAAACATACATTTTCTTTAATTCTCACAAAAAATTTTGCACCTCTTTGAAACTAGGCTTAAATCCCCGGTTAAGAACCTTTGATCTACATATCCATTCTTGCACACACACACACACACACACACCTACACACACACACACACACAAACATACACACACGCACACACATACACACATATATACACACACACACACATACACATACACATACACACACGCACACACATACACACACACACATACACACATACACACATACACACATACACACACATACACACACACATACACACACACACACACACACACACACACACACATACACACACACACACACATTCGTGTCATTGTCTTTATCTATCATTTGTCTTCATCCATTGTTATGCATTGTCTGTGTGTTCTGCTGGCCATTCTGCGACTGGTTGCAGGATCGGTAGGGCTGGTGGGCACTTTGTCACGCCGCAACAAGCCCGACACTGTGGTGCACGTGAGCAGGCACGAGATGGTGCGACACACCCGCGCCCCCACCATCCCCACCTCGCACGTGCTACTCTACGACCCCGAGAATATCGAACTGGCGTGCTCCATGTTCAAGGTGCTTACACTCTGGTATATCTCATTTGCAATTACGCATTTGAACACATCAGTGGAGAAAGGTATTTAAGAGTGTAAATTCACTCCACACAGACACACACACACACACACACACACACACACACACACACACACACACACACACACACACACACACACACACACACACATTACATTACATTACATTAGGTAGATATTTATATAGCGCCCTACACCTAGAGGGTCTCTAGGGCGCTGCACACGCACACACACACACATAAACGCACACACACACACACAAACGCACACACACAGACACACCTTCACACACACACACACATAGCCACACACACACACAGAAAGTGAAAGGTAAAGAAATAAGAGAGATAATTCACACCTTATAATCATCACTAATATAGACAATGTCCTCTAGAGTATAATACGATTTCACCATGAAAAAATTCTTTGAGTGTTTTTTGAAGACAGGGATAGAATTGATAGAACGTAGTATTGGGGAGAGCTTATTGTAAATACGGGGTCCTAAGATAGAGAAACAACGATTATAGTGAGTATGTCTAGAAGGAAAAGCAGGTTCCAATAAGAGACGAGAATCATCAGTTGACCTAAGTGTACGAGTAGATTTCTTGAAGGATAGAAGTTCAAATAAGTACGAGGGCTTACGGAGAATAAGAGTGGAATGGATGATCAAACAGATGCGGTAGTCAATAAGCGCCTTAATAGGAAGAAGTCCCAATTTTTGTAGATAGGGAGAGACATGAGAGCCAGCAGGGAGATTGTAGATTAGACGACAAGCTTTACTAATAACAGATTGAAGTTTGCGAAGCTGGCGGTGGTTCAGAGAAAGAAAGAGCGAACAACAGTATTGTACCCTACTGAGAATGAAAGAATTAGCTAGTTTGAAAGCAGCAGAGACAGTTAAATATCTACGGATAGAATAGATTCGCCTAATGTGAAAGTTACATACCCTAATGATATCAGAGATGTGAGATGAGATATCACACACACACACACACACACACACACACACACACACACACACACACACACACACACACACACACACACACACACACACACACACACACACACACACACACACACACACACACACACACACACACACACACACACACACACACACACACACACACACACACACACACACACACACACACACACACACACACACACACACACACACACACACACACACACACACACACACACACACACACACACACACACACACACACACACACACACACACACACACACACACACACACACACACACACACACACACACACACACACACACACACACACACACACACACACACACACACACACACACACACACACACACACACACACACACACACACACACACACACACACACACACACACACACACACACACACACACACACACACACACACACACACACACACACACACACACACACACACACACACACACACACACACACACACACACACACACACACACACACACACACACACACACACACACACACACACACACACACACACACACACACACACACACACACACACACACACACACACACACACACACACACACACACACACACACACACACACACACACACACACACACACACACACACACACACACACACACACACACACACACACACACACACACACACACACACACACACACACACACACACACACACACACACACACACACACACACACACACACACACACACACACACACACACACACACACACACACACACACACACACACACACACACACACACACACACACACACACACACACACACACACACACACACACACACACACACACACACACACACACACACACACACACACACACACACACACACACACACACACACACACACACACACACACACACACACACACACACACACACACACACACACACACACACACACACACACACACACACACACACACACACACACACACACACACACACACACACACACACACACACACACACACACACACACACACACACACACACACACACACACACACACACACACACACACACACACACACACACACACACACACACACACACACACACACACACACACACACACACACACACACACACACACACACACACACACACACACACACACACACACACACACACACACACACACACACACACACACACACACACACACACACACACACACACACACACACACACACACACACACACACACACACACACACACACACACACACACACACACACACACACACACACACACACACACACACACACACACACACACACACACACACACACACACACACACACACACACACACACACACACACACACACACACACACACACACACACACACACACACACACACACACACACACACACACACACACACACACACACACACACACACACACACACACACACACACACACACACACACACACATTACATTACATTATGGAAAAATTTATATAGCGCCCTACACCTAGAGGGTCTCTAAGGCGCTGCACACACACACACACACACACACACACACACACACACACACACACACACACACACACACACACAACACACACACTAACACAAATGCATGCATTCACAAGGTAAAAGATGGAGAGGGAGAGAACAGAGAGAAAATCACACCTTATATTCATCGCTAGTGTACACAATGTTATCTAAGATATAATAGGACTTCAACAGAAAAAATTTCTTAGAGTGTTTTTTGAAAAGAGGAATAGAAGTGATAGAACGCAGTGTTGGGGAGAGCTTATTGTAAATACGGGGTCCTAAGATAGATAGACAGCGATTATAGTGAGAATGTCTAGAAGGAAAAGCAGGCTCCAGTAAGAGACGAGAATCATCAGATGACCTAAGTGTACGAGTAGATTTTTTAAAAGACAGAAGATCGAATAAATACGAGGGCTTACGAAGAATAAGGGTAGAATGAATAATTAAGCAGACACGATGGTCAATAAGTGCCTTAATAGGGAGAAGTCCTAATTTTTGTAGAAAGGGAGAGACATGAGAGCCAGCAGGGATATTGTAAATTAAACGACAGGCTTTATTAATAACAGATTGAAGTTTGCGAAGCTGGCGGTGGTTAAGAGAAAGAAAAAGCGAGCAACAATATTGAATCCTACTGAGAATGAAAGAATTAGCTAGTTTAAAGGCAGCAGAGACAGTTAAGTATCTTCGGATAGAATATATTCGCCTAATATGAAAATTACAGACCTTAATAATATCGGAGATGTATAGATCAAAACAAAGAGAATCATCAAGTAAAACACCTAAGCTACGAACAGAGTTAGAGAGAGGAACAGATAGAGAAGTTAAGCTTCTAGAAGATTGAAAAATGATATATTTAGTCTTATCGGGATTGAGCTTAAGATGGTGGGAAAAAGACCAAGTTTCAATATCATCCAAGAGAGAAGAAACAGAAGATTGGGAAATAGTATTAGACGAGAAAATAATTTGGATATCGTCCGCAAAGATTTGGAAAGTGACATCATGACGATGAAGGATTGCACCAATGGAAGTTAAGTAAATATTGAAAAGGAGAGGGCCTAGGACGGATCCCTGTGGGACACCGTATGAGAGTGGGAAAGACTCACTACAAGAATCACTGGTACAAACAAACTGAGACCGAGTAGAGAGATAAGAGCGGAAGAATGATAGTGCAGTACCACTAATACCTAGGTTAGACAGAGTATTGAGTAGAATTAGATGATCAACAGTGTCAAAAGCTGCAGAGAAGTCCAGTTGAATGAGAAGAACATCCTTACAAGCAAGAGTAGACTTAAGAATAGAGTCATAGAGGAAGAGAAGCGAGGTTTCTGTGGAGTGAAAGCTACGGAAGCCTGACTGTTCAGGGAGAAATAGATCATGGCGCTCAAGGTAGTCCGAGATCTGGACATAAGCAGCCATTTCAAGAGATTTGGATAGCCAAGGAATTCTAGAGATGGGACGGTAGTTAGACAAACAATTGGGATCAAGGTTATGTTTTTTCAGAATTGGGAGAATACTGGCACTCTTTGACGCAAGAAATTCGCCAAGAGAGAAAGCCGTATTGATAAAATAAGTGATGAAGGGAAGAAGTAACTCAGTACAGTGGGGAATTCGAGCAAGGTCAATAGGATCCAGGGAGGAAGATCGAGTGTGAACACGTCTCAATAGTAATCTGCAGTCAGAAATGGAAATTGGGTGGAACGAGTGAAAAATGGAGGAGGTAGCGGGAGAATAAGACAATATAGCAGGAGGGAAACGACAGCAGATATTAGAGATTTTTGTCTCAAAGAAATTAGAAAATAGGGAAGGTAAGCGAGATGAATCACTATCAGGAAACACAAGGGTATTGGAATTGCCTAGGAGTCTATTGAAAATATTCCAAAGAGATTTACTATCAAGACAGGAGGAAATCTTAAAATTATAATAGGATTTTTTGGCGTTCTCACACAAGATATGATGGTGACGCCGTGCAACACAATAAGAATTCCATGATGCGTCATTTTTCAGACGCAACCAATGGCGCTCAAGTCGTCTAAGAGAAAGCTTGGAATTACGAATTTCACTATTGAACCAGGGGCTATGAAGAGAGAGAGAGGAATGAAACTTCTTAACAGGAACAAACTGATCTCTAAGAAGTTCAAGACAGGAGTTGAAATATTTACAAAGATCAGAAGGGGGTAAACAAATATATGAATCAGAATTGAAAGAAGAAAATATATTATTGCATAGTGAGTCATAATCAGCATTTTTATAATCTAAAAATGAGACAGTTTTTTTAGATCTTATGATGATAGGAATAAATGCGGAAAATTCAACTAATGAGTGATCAGAAACAGAAGAATCAATAGGGAGAATGGTCAAATCCTTAATAAAAATAGGAGAGTCAATAAACGAAAGCACTAAATCAAGGGTGTGGCCACGTTCATGAGTAGAGCCGCACACATGATTTGACAAGCCATACGAAGAAATTAATTCTAGAAACGAAGATGTGCACGACTTGAGATGAGGAGCATCTAGCCAAAGATTAAAATCACCACATAAAACAATCCTAGAAGAAAACATAGATACAAGCGTGTCAAGTAGAGTACTAAACTCATCTAAGAAAACAGAACTAGATACATAGTTACCACGATAGATTGAGAGAATACAGACGGGGAGAGAGTAACGGCTAGTGATCTTACAGCAAACATATTCGAAGGAATTGATACACAGACCTAACTTACATTGAATAAGACGGATACAATCAGAATTAAAAATAATAGCAACACCACCACCAACAGACTTAGAGGAATTAGAACTATTGATGGAGCGAGACTGGTGATAAGCGGAGTAGTTAGAAGGAAGACAGCTATTAAAAGTAGAAATTTCAGAGGGAGAAAGCCAAGATTCATTCACAAAGAAAATGTCATAATTAACTACGACAGAGACAAAGAGAGAAATTTTAGATCTAATAGAACGTAAGTTCCAAAGAGCACAACGTACATATTTACAATCAGCAGAAACAGAGAGTGATAAATTATTGAGATTAGATTTAGGTGAAGAACACTTAGCGGTACGACGAGTTTGAGGATGAGAAGTAGACTCTTTGACGCTGGAGGTGGACGAGGCTGGAAGATCTGGCTGGTCAAAATTCACGTCTAGTTTCCCGGACGGCAGTCATCGCTGGTCTTGGTGCGGTATATAACTCGAGTTCTCGCCAAGATTAAGCAGGGACACGAGGGGTCAAACGAAGAGTGGCTGGCGCTGCTACGACCAGCTCGCGAACAGTTGGCGCATTTGCTGGCAACTTTCAAGGAACACGATTTTGTGGCGTGTTTGCCAGCACACCAGCCACAGGTGTTCTCTCGGGCCGAGCACTTGACAGCCATGTGACCGTGACGCTGGCACTTGGCACAGCGAGTGACCCAGTAACGGTCGTGTACCACGCACCGTCGGTCGCCCAGGTAGAGGTATCCTGACTTCATCACGACGTCACGGATGGCAGGAGAGACGGCGGCAACAACTGTCTTTGAGTGGCTTGCAGACTTCTTTGAGAAAAGCACCTTGAAGTCGGAAGAGTGCTTGATTGCTGTCTGGACTCCATCATTTTTGAGGCACACAGAGTCGAGGATGTCCTTGTCAGAGATGTCAGAACTGACCGATGTAATGGTCAGTTTTGGCATGATCTTGCCACGACAGGAGGCATTGAGCTGTGTGTCGCTCTTCATCGCCAACATTGCACAGTCTGCAGATTTTGAGTCTGGCAGACTGATTTTGACAGCACCACGCTTGGTTTTTGTCATCTTGACCACTGGAACAGTTTTCAGCGCCTCTGAGACACGCTTTTTGTCCACTGGAGCTTGATCATGCGAGTGCACAATGATCTCCCGTGACACCGCCTGCGAGTATGAACGCGGATGTTGAACAAGAGTTGGCGGAGTCTGCATCAGTGGCGGAGTCGGCATCAGTGGCGGAGTCGGCATCAGTGGCGGAGTCGGCATCAGTGGCCGAGTCGGTATCAGTGGCGGAGTTGACATCAGCGGAGGCTTGGGGCAAGTCATCCGTTGTAGCTGAGCCTTGATTTCGCTGACGGTCTTAGTCAGCTGCACCAGAGATTGGCTTTCAGTCGGTGACGATTGGGTCATGTCCACCATGGTTTTTTTGTCGGCGGTTGTTATGCCGACAAGGCTGTCCAGCCACTCCTGCATTTCTGCAGTGTTGCAGTCACGAGCGAGAGTGCAACTTTCACACGTGAAGGAAGCCCTGGTGGTGAAGAAATTAATGGTCATGTACTTGGGCATACGGCTGCATCTCACATGCACATGTTTTTTGCATTGTGAACAGAACAAGGCACAAGCAGTCACGGCCATTTTGCACGTCGTACAAGTTGAGCCGTCAGGAGGGGAAGCAGCACGGGACGGTTGAAGCCCGGCAGGCTTGGTCATCGCGGCCATGACGGGCACGATACGATCACAAGCACACGATCTTACACACAGACACACACGCACTCACAGACACACGCGCACACAGACACACGGCCCACACACGCACACACACAGGCAAACGCGCACACAAACACACGATCTCACACACAGACACACGCGCACACATACACACACACAGGCACACGCGCACACAAACGCACACGCGCACAGATCGAGCACTGAGAGGCCGTCCCCAACAAGGGGGGACGCGCCAGGCACACACACACACACACGGAGGGTCGGACCAGGCACAGAAATTAGCACCTAGCCGCGAAAACCTCAACCACTATCAGCAGCACAAATCAGCACGAAAACGCAAATAGCCGGAGCGACACAAAAACACATCCGCACAGGACAAGCTCTCAAACAAGAGTGAAGAGTGAGCTCTCACACACACACACACACACACACACACACACACACACACACACACACACACACACACACACACACACACACACACACACACACACACACACACACACACACACACACACACACACACACACACACACACACACACACACACACACACACACACACACACACACACACACACACACACACACACACACACACACACACACACACACACACACACACACACACACACACACACACACACACACACACACACACACACACACACACACACACACACACACACACACACACACACACACACACACACACACACACACACACACACACACACACACACACACACACACACACACACACACACACACACACACACACACACACACACACACACACACACACACACACACACACACACACACACACACACACACACACACACACACACACACACACACACACACACACACACACACACACACACACACACACACACACACACACACACACACACACACACACACACACACACACACACACACACACACACACACACACACACACACACACACACACACACACACACACACACACACACACACACACACACACACACACACACACACACACACACACACACACACACACACACACACACACACACACACACACACACACACACACACACACACACACACACACACACACACACACACACACACACACACACACACACACACACACACACACACACACACACACACACACACACACACACACACACACACACACACACACACACACATTACATTACATTACATTACATTAAGACATTTATATCGCGCTTTTCACCCGAGGGTCTCAAAAGCGCTCACACACACACACACACACACACTCAAGCACAAGAGTCATACACATACACAATCACGAACATACACAATCACACATACACATACACAATCACCTACATACACACATACACACACACACACACACACAAAACAAACAAGTACATATACGCACAAACACAAACATACACTCACGTTTACATACTCAGAAACACAAAAATACACACGCACACACATACATATTGGATAAGATAGTACAGCAGACATAAAGCACATAAGACAACACAACATACAACACATTAAGACAACACAGCAAGCATACAACGACATACACTCAGATTGACAAATCACAACATAAATGAGACACAAATACAAACCAGAAAACACACCATAACAGACACAAAAAGACATACACTAAAACAAATAGACAGAGAACACAACACATCAGACACACAAACACAGATAACAGAGCTCAACACAACAACACACAGAGAGCATACAATAGAGAAACATACATACACAAGAACGGAAAACACACGCATGAAGCACATACACAAAGAAGACAGAATTAGGAAACAATCAGACCTTATATTCAGTACTAATATATACAATATTATTAAGACAGTAGTAAGACTTAGTGAGAAAGAAATTTTTAGTATGTTTTTTGAAAAGAGATAGAGATTTGATTGAGCGTATTGAGGGAGATAGCCTATTGTAGATACGAGGTCCTAAGATAGAGAAACAACGATTGTAGTGAGAATGCCTAGAAGGAAAGGAAGGTTCAACTAGTAGAAAAGGATCGTTAGAAGACCTAAGAGAAAGAGATGAGGTTTTATAAGAGAGGAGGTCAAACAGATACGCAGGCTTACAAAGATGAAGAGCTGAATGAATAATTAAACAAATACGATACTCAACGACAGCCTTAATGGGAAGTAACTTAAGTTTTTGTAGAGAAGAAGAGACATGAGAGCCCGAAGGAAGATTAAATATCATACGACAGGCCTTATTAATAATAGATTGAAGTTTCCTAAGCTGGCGGTGGTTGAGCGATAGGAGAAGAGAACAGCAGTACTGAGTTTTACTAAAGATGAATGAATTAGCTAACTTAAAGGCAGCAGAGGTAGTTATATATCTACGAATGGAATAGATACGCCTAAGTTGATAGTTACAGCACCTGATAATGTCTGAGATGTGTGAATCAAAAGAAAGAGAGCTATCGAGAATGATACCAAGACTACGTACAGAGCAGGATAGAGGTATACTAAGAGAAGTAGTACCATTAGAAGATGGAAAGAGAATATACTTAGTCTTATCAGGATTAAGTTTGAGATGACGAGTGAACGCCCATCTTTCTATATCAGATATAATAGAACTTACTGAAGAGTGAGAAATAGACTCAGACGAGAGAGTGATTTGAATGTCGTCAGCGAATATTTGGAAGGACACATCGTGACGACGAAGAACTTTCCCTACAGAGGTAAGATACATATTGAAGAGGAGAGGACCTAAGACAGAGCCTTGAGGTACACCACAAGTTAGTGGGCAAGCCTCACTACAGGAATCAGCAGAGGTAGAAACAAACTGAAGTCTATCAGAAAGATAAGAGCGAAAGAAAGAGAGAGCTGTGTCGCTGATGCCTAAGTCTAACAAGGTATCAATAAGAAGCAGATGATTAACAGTGTCAAATGCAGCAGAGAAGTCTAGTTGTATAAGTAGAACATCATTACCAGAGAGAGTAGATTTGATAATAGAATCATAGAGAAAAATGAGAGAAGTTTCAGTAGAGTGAAAGTGACGGAAACCAGACTGCTCAGGAAGAAACAAATTGTTAGATTCAAGATATTCAGATATCTGTATGTAGGCAGCCATTTCAAGAACTTTGGACAGCCAAGGAATTCTAGAGATAGGTCTATAGTTAGAAAGCGTGTTAGCATCCAGATCAGATTTCTTAAGTATAGGGAGAATACTGGCAGTTTTACATGCCAGAAATTGCCCATGAGTGAAAGAAGCATTGATGAAGTTAGTTAAGAAAGGAAGAAGCAGCTCAATAGAGTGAGGAATCCTGGAAAGATCAATGGGGTCGAGAGATGAAGAATGAATTTTAACATGCCTTAAAATAGCTCTACAGTCAGAGATGGTTACTAAAGCAAAAGAGTTAAAAACAGATGAGGTTGAGCACGGAGAGGATAATGGTAGAACAGAAGGGAACAAGCAACGAATCTTATCAATTTTGGATTGAAAAAAATTCATAAATAAAGAAGGTAATTGGTTAGATGCCAAATCAGGAAGGATGAGACTACGGGAATTACCTAAGAGACTGTCAAAAAGCTTCCAAAGTTTCTTAGAATTGAGACAGGAAGAGATTTTAGAATTATAGTAAGATTTTTTGGCGGAATCACAGAGAAGGTGATGATGCCGACGAGCAGAACAGAAAGTTTGCCAAGAAGAGTCAGTCTTGAGACGGCGCCATTGACGCTCAAGACGACGAAGGGAGATTTTAGAGTTTTTAATATCAGAGTTAAACCAAGGACAGCGAGTATTAGATGAACGGAAGACTTTAACAGGAATAAAGGTGGACTTAAGAGAATCAAGGGATGTGTTGAAATACCCTAAGAGAGAAGCAGGCGGTATATGAACGAAATATTCAATAGCAAAACACAAGTGCATATTGATATAAAGAGAATCTAAGTCAGCATTTCGATAATCCGAGAAACTAATAGTTTTAGGAGATTTACAAGTGATAGGCAGGCGGGCAGAAAATTCAATTAATGAATGATCAGATATTGAGGAATCAATAGGGAAAACAGTGAGATCTTTAATCAGAACAGAAGAATCAGTAAAAGAAAGGAGGAGATCAAGTGTGTGGCCGTGAACATGAGTAGGGCAGCAGATATGATTACAAAGACCAAATGAGTCAATTAATTGTAAAAATGTAGAAGAACAAGACTTAAGATGAGGCGCATCAACCCAAAGGTTGAAGTCACCACAAATTACTATTCTAGAAGAAAAAATTGGAAGAAGTGCGTCAACAAGAGAAGAAAACTCATCAAGAAAAATCGAGGAGGAAAAAGAATTAAGACGATAAATGATGACAATACATACAGGAAGAGTAGTTTTACCTATAACCTTACAACATAAATGTTCAAATGACTTAAAAGTGATATCTACACTACATAGATAGGCATTAATTACGTTCGAATTGAATACAAAGGAAACACCACCACCAGAGCATTTAGTAGAATTAAAGACGTTCAAGGGGCGACAATAATGAAAAGCTGAGTAGCCAGAAGGAAGTGAGTAGTCAAAGGAGGATATTTCAGCAACAGAGAGCCATGACTCAATAATCATAAAAATATCATACTTAGGAAGAATGGACGTAAAAAGTGATATTTTAGACCTAATAGACCTAAAATTCAAGAAAGCACATTTCAATAGACCAATTTCATTGTTAGACTTAGAACAAGAAGTAATAGAAGACGAATCAGGGATAGAAGAATGACACTTATCAGCGGATGATGAGCTGGTTGAAGGAAGCAGTACTGAAGAATCAGCGTCCAATTCAGAGTTAGAATGTTGAACACAATCAGTCAGGCCGGTGGTCCAGTCTAGTTTCCCGAATTGAGATCCTCGACGGTCTGAGTCCGGTTGATCACGCGGGTTCTCGATGACAGAAAGCAGGGGCAGGCTGAATCAAACGCTGCATGGCAGACGTTGTCACGACCCGCACGTACACAGTTGATGCACTTGCGGGCATTCATCCTCGAGCACGACTTGGTGGTGTGTTTTCCAGCACACCACCCACAAGTGGCCTCTTGGGCTCGACATTTGTTGTCCATGTGACCATGACGCTGGCATTTGACACACCGAGTGACCCAAAAGCGGTCATACACCAGGCACCTTTGGTCACCCAAATATACAAATCCGGACTTGATGACAATGTCACGGATGACAGGAGACACAGCCACGACAACAGTTTTTGTGTGCTCCGACGATTTTTTGGAGAACAGCACCTTGATGTCCGAGGCACGCTTGATGGCGGCTCTGACTTCGCTGTTCTTCCTGGTCAAAAACTCGACGATGTTCTTGTCGGCAATATCGGAGCTGACAGATGTTATTGTCAGCTTCGGCAGAATTTTTCCAGGACAAGACGTCTTGAGGTGGTCAACATCTTTCATAGCCTTCAGGGCGTGGCCAACGGTCTTGCTGTCGGGGAGTTCCACCTTGACAGCGCCTTTTTTGGTGGTGGACACTCTCAGCACCGGCACAGTTTTGAGAGCCTCAGAAACTCGCTTGGAATCCACAGGGGATTCGTCAGGAGACTTGACGATGATCTCCCTGCAGATCGCTTGCGCATAGGAACGCGGAGGTTGCAGTGCCGACGACGTTGGTGTTGGCAGGAGAGCTGGCGGTGTGGGTAGCAGCGGAGATGTCAGCTTCGGCTTGCACACGAGCTGAAGCTGGAGCTTCATCTCATTGACTGTCTTGGTCAATTCTTGCAGTGATTGAGCACTGTCAGATGGCTTGTACAATGAGGCTTCACTGGCTTTCTCAGATGTAGTTTGGACAAGAGTGTCCAGCCAGGCATGCATTTCCGGTGTATTGGTGTCACGAGCCAGAATACAACTCTCACAGGTGAAGGCCGATCTGGTCGTGAAGAAATTGATCACCACGTATTTGGGCAATCGCGAACATCTTGTTTGAGAGATTCACTCTTGTTTGAGAGCTTGTCCCGTGCGGATGTGTTTTCGTGGTGCTCGTGCTAGTTGCGTTTTCGTGCGTTTTCGTGGTGTGCTGCTGATTGTGATCAAGGATTTCGCGGCTAGGTGCGATTTTGTGCCTGGCCCGACCCTTCGTGCGTGCGTGTGTGTGTGTGTGTGTGAACACCGGCCGGCGTCTCTGCACGTGGGTCGCGTGTTTGTATGCGCGTCTGCAGGGCTGGACGTGCGTGCGTGAGAGTGTGTGTGTGTGTGTGCGTGTGTGAGTGAGTGTGCGGGTGCTTGCACACTGACCAGCGTCCTTACACGTGGATCGTGTGTTTGTATGCGCGTCTGCCTGTGTGTTTTGATTTGTGATTCTTATCGCATCCACAATGGTCGCGGTGAAGAAACCTGCCGGGCTCCAGCCCTCTCGTGCTTCCCCTCCTCCTGTATCTCCTGTTCTCCTCCTCCTCCTTCCCCTCCTCCTCACACACACACACACACACACACACACACACACACACACACACACACACACACACACACACACACACACACACACACACACACACACACACACACACACATTTTACATTTACATTAAGACATTTATATCGCGCTTTTCACCCGAGGGTCTCAAAAGCGCTCACACACACACACACTCACACACACACACAACACACACACACACATACACAATCACGAACACACACACACTCACCTACATACACACACCCATACACACACAAAAAACAGACATATAACCGACATATAGACAAGTACATATACGCACAATCACGAACATACACTCACGTTTACATACTCAAAAACACAAAAATGCACACGCACACACACACATACATATTGAATAAGATAGCAAAGCCGACATACAGCACAGAAGACAACACAACATACAACACATTAAGACAACACAACAGGCATACAACGACATACACTCAGATTGACAAATCACAACACAATAGACACACAAATACAGACCAGAAAACACAACATAACAGACATACAATGACATACACTGAAACACATAGACAGAGAACACAACTCAACAGACACACAAACACAGATAACAGAGCTCAACACAACAACACATAGACAGCATACAATGGAGAAACATACAGACACAAGAACGGAAAACACACGCATGAAGCACATACACATAGAAGACAGAATTAGGAAACAATCAGACCTTATATTCAGTACTAATATATACAATATTATTAAGACAGTAATAAGACTTAGTGATAAATAATTTTTTTGTATGTTTTTTGAAAAGAGATATAGATTTGATTGAGCGTATAGAGGGAGAAAGCCTATTGTAGATACGAGGTCCTAAGATAGAGAAACAACGATTGTAGTGAGAATGCCTAGAAGGAAAGGAAGGTTCAACTAGTAGAAAAGGATCGTTAGAAGACCTAAGAGAAAGAGATGAGGATTTATAAGACAGAAGGTCAAATATATACGCAGGCTTACGAAGATGAAGAGCTGAATAAATAATCAAACAAATACGATACTCAATAAGAGCCTTAATGGGAAGTAACCTAAGTTTTTGTAAAGAAGAAGAGACATGAGAACCTGAAGGAAGATTAAATATCATACGACAGGCCTTATTAATTATAGATTGAAGTTTCCTAAGCTGGCGGTGGTTGAGAGATAGTAGAAGAGAACAGCAATACTGAATTTTACTGAAGATAAATGAGTTAGCTAACTTGAAAGCAGCAGAAATAGTTATATATCTACGAATGGAATAGATACGCCTAAGTTGAAAGTTACAGCACCTAATAATGTCAGAGATGTGTGAATCAAAAGAAAGAGAGCTATCGAGAATGATACCAAGACTACGTACAGAGCAGGATAGAGGTATACTAAGAGAAGTAGTACTATTAGAAGATGGAAAGATAATATACTTAGTCTTATCAGGATTAAGTTTGAGATGACGAGTGAACGCCCAACTTTCAATATCAGATATAATAGAACTGACTGAAGAGAGAGAAATAGACACGGATGAGAGAAGGATCTGAATGTCATCAGCGAATATTTGAAACGACACATCGTGACGTCGAAGCACTTTCCCTACAGAGGTTAGATAGATATTGAAGAGGAGAGGGCCTAAGACAGAGCCTTGAGGGACACCGCAAGTTAGTGGGCAAGCCTCACTACAAGAATCGGAAGAGGTAGAGACGTATTGAGATCTATCAGAGAGATAAGAGCGAAAGAAAGAGAGAGCTGTGTCGCTAATGCCTAAGTCTAACAGAGTATCAATAAGAAGCAGATGATTAACAGTGTCAAATGCAGCAGAAAAGTCTAGTTGTATAAGTAGAACATCCTTGCCAGAGAGAGTAGATTTGAGAATAGAATCATAGAGATATATTAGAGAAGTTTCTGTGGAGTGAAAGTGACGGAAGCCAGACTGCTCAGGAAGAAACAAATTGTCAGACTCAAGGTAGTCAGATAGCTGTATATAGGCAGCCATTTCAAGAACTTTGGACAACCAAGGAATTCTAGAGATAGGTCTATAGTTACAAAGCGTGTTAGCATCCAGATCAGATTTCTTAAGTATAGGGAGAATACTGGCAGTTTTACATGCCAGAAATTCCCCATGAGTGAAAGAAGCATTGATGAAATTAGATAAGAAAGGAAGAAGTAGTTCAATGGAGTGAGGAATCCTGGAAAGATCAATGGGGTCGAGAGATGAAGAATGAATTTTAACATGCCTTAAAATAGCTCTACAGTCAGAGATGGTTACTAAAGCAAAAGAGTTAAAAACAGATGAGGTTGAGCACGGAGAGGATAATGGTAAAACAGAAGGGAACAAGCAACGAATCTTATCGATTTTAGACTGAAAAAAATTCATGAATAGAGAAGGTAATTGGTTAGATGCCAAATCAGGAAGGATGAGACTACGGGAATTACCTAAAAGACTGTTAAAAAGCTTCCACAGTTTCTTAGAATTGAGACAGGAAGAGATTTTAGTATTATAGTAAGATTTTTTGGCGGAATCACAGAGAAGGTGATGATGCCGACGAGCAGAACAGAAAGTTTGCCAAGAAGAGTCAGTCTTGAGACGACGCCATTGACGCTCAAGACGACGAAGGGAGATTTTAGAGTTTTTAATATCAGAGTTAAACCAAGGACAGCGAGTATTAGTGGATCTGAAGACTTTAACAGGAATAAAGGTGGACTTAAGAGAATCAAGGGATGTATTGAAATACCCTAAGAGAGAAGCAGGCGGTATATCAACGAAACATTCAGTAGCAAAACACAAGTGCATATTGATATAAAGAGAATCTAAGTCAGCATTACGATAATCCGAGAAACTAATATTTTTAGGAGATTTGCAAGTGATAGGGAGGAAAGCAGAAAATTCTATTAATGAATGGTCAGATATGGAGGAATCAATAGGAGAAACAGTGAGATCTTTAATCAGAACAGAAGAATCAGAAAAAGAAAGGAGAAGATCAAGTGTGTGACCGTGAACATGAGTAGGACAGCAGATATGATTACAAAGACCAAATGAGTCAATTAATTGTAAAAACATAGAAGAACGAGACTTGAGATGGGGCGCATCAACCCAAAGGTTGAAGTCACCACAAATCACTATTCTAGAAGAGAAAATTGGAAGAAGTGTGTCTAGAAGAGAAGAAAATTCATCAAGAAAAATTGAGGAAGAAACAGAATTAAGACGGTAAATGTTGATAATACATACAGGAAAAGCATTTTTAGCTAAAACCTTACAGCAAATATACTCAAATGACTTGATAGTTATATCTACACTACAAAGATGGGCCTTAATAATATTTGAATTATAGACAAAAGAAACACCACCACCAGAACATTTAGTAGAATTAGAGACATTCATAGGGCGACAATTATGAAAAGCTGAGTAGCCAGCAGGAAGAGAGCTGTCAAAAGAGGATATTTCAGCAACAGATAGCCACGATTCTATAACCAGAAAAATATCATACATAGGAAGAATGGACGCAAAAAGTGAAACTTTTGACCTAATAGACCTGAAATTATATAAAGCACATTTTAATAAGCCAATTTCATTATTAGACTTAGAACGAGAAATCACTGGAGAAGAATCAGAGAGAGAGAAAAGACACTTATCAGCGGATGATGAGTTATCAGCAGAACGACGAGAGTGAAGATGAGATGTAGACTCGTTGTCACACACACACACACACACACACACACACACACACACACACACACACACACACACACACACACACACACACACACACACACACACACACACACACACACACACACACACACACACACACACACACACACACACACACACACACACACACACACACACACACACACACACACACACACACACACACGGATTACACGGACATGCGGCATTTGGGCTATACCTTTGAGAAACGCACCTAAAACCGTTTCACCTCGCCAGGGAATCGAACCCTGAACCTCTCGTGCGCCTCTGTGTGTGTTTGTGTGTCTGTGTGTCTGTATCTGTGTGTGTCTGTGTGTCTGTGTGTCTGTGTGTGTGTGTGTGTGTGTGTGTCTGTGTGTGTATGTGTGTGTGTGTGTGTGTTTGTGCCAGGATTTGCAAGTGTATTTGAAGGGCGGCATCAAGCCTGAGGCTGAACTCAAGATCATTCAATCAATTCTCCAGCTGGCCATTCAACGAGACGAACTGAAAAACGAGGTCTACGTACAGGTAACTAGATCTAAGTGCAAACACACGAACACACACACACACACATACATACATACAAACACACATATAGACACATACATACACACGCATGCTCACACAAAATATACACACACACGCACACACACACACACACACATACTCACGCACACATATACACACACACACATTAATAAAATATATATATATATATATATATATATATATACATACTCACGCGCACATACACACACACGCGCACACGCACACATGCGTATATAAGCATATTTGTGTGTTAATGAATTGTTGACTGTACGCAGTCTCAACGACATATGGTTGTTGATTTTGTCGCTGATTTTTAACGGAAAACATGAATCAGCTCCACCAGGGCACTCTTCATAATATAATCATATTTAGATAAAGGTTAAATGCATAAGTGGCAGCTGCTACACGGGAAGAAGCCGAAGCTTATGAACACACACAGGTGTGTCCCGTGCAGCTCGCTGCCACCGCAGAACCGACCCTCTCCACACTATGGAGCCACAAGGACGGAAGACGTATTAGAGAGGGCCACCTCCCCAGAATGCATGACACAACACATGACTGATATCTGGTACCATTATTTACTGCTGGGTGGACAGGGGCTGTGGGATTATAGAATTCGCCCAATGAAATTCTGCTCCGCCGGTTTTCGAACCACGGACTTCCCGCTTGTGAGGCGGGTGTGCTACCACTACACCACGCAGTCCACATTTTAGCGTATCTTGTTCTATATACCAGCGCATAATTAGACGGCGATCAATGTGGGGCTAATCAAATAGTTAGAATTAACGGTAATGATAATGATAACATTAACAACAACATGAATGATAACATTAAAAACAACATTAATGGTGACATTAATACATTAATATAACATTAACACATTAATTATAACATTTACACATTAATGATAACATTAACACATTAATGGTAACATTATCCCATTAATGATAACATTAACACATTAATGATAACAGTAGCACATTATTGATAACATTAACACATTAATGGTAACATTAACACATTAATGGTAACATTAACACATTAATGTTAACATTAAAACATTAATGGTAACATTAACACATTAATGGTAACATTAACTAAAACATTAATGATAACATTAAATAATTTATGATAACATTTACGCATTAATGATAACTAGGGCTGTCAAAAAGTTAACCTGAAAATAAGAAAAAAGTAACTTTATTTTCGAGAAAAAGTAACCTATAAAAGTAACCTAAAAGTTACCTATGAGTTTTAATGTTATTATCACATTTGCATCGCTTTTTCACATGTTTATCACGCCTTTGCTGATTAGTGCGCTATATGAAATACACGGTTTGTTTGTGAACCTAAAAAGTAACCTAATAGCCTATAAAACAGTAACCTAGAATAACCTAACCTTCGTAAAAATAACCTCCTTCAAAAAAGGTCCATTTTTGTTTGTAGTTCTGAAGGAAGAAAATACACCAATCCTTCTTTTCTATCCTGTTTCCGAGTTGGCGCTATTTTTCCGCCCTCTGCGATCTGGTACCATTTTTACAACAAACCACCGAAAGTTACTCAATATTATTTGGCTAAGCTCGCAAAAAGGAACATAACCATCAATTTAAAGTGGACCGCTAATATAAAAGTGAAATACATTAATTGTAAATGTAAATATTTTTTATTAATGGTCGCAATAACGTTCTTTATATTTTTTCAATGGAACTTTTTATAAAATTGCATGTATTACAGCTTGTATATTAGCGTAAACACTGCATGTGTGAATGCCCCCGTCCTCCCATATGTAGCACCCTGTGCTCACAGTCTTACTATAAACGTCAAACGTGGGAAAATGGCGCTATCTCACGCCCTGAAAATCATGTGCAAGTAAATGCGTACTGTCAAGTGCTACAGTGCAATATCTGGTATAGAGAGCTCACACATCGTACTATACCACGCTCCAAACATCTCACGACACCCTCCGGTTCGTGGACATTTCCTAAAATGGAATGACGCTATCCTGCGTACCCAAAAACGTATAAATAACGAGTAGCATCGATATTTAGGTGAATATCAATTGCTAAATCCTAACAGCCGAAAATATGACATTTCTTGATCTTCAGACCTAATATTCCATCTCTTTTCCTATTTTATCCTCATATATACCGTTTTTGTGACTCTTATCTGCAAAAAGTTACCAAACTTCGTGGTAAACTTGCCTAATAACATGAAAAATAACAAAAGGTGACCTGACGATAAAAAAGTAACCTAAAAGCAAGAAAAGTAACCTAACGATGAAAAAGTTACATTTGGTAACCTAATAACATTTTTAATAATTATCGTAAAAAAATTTTCATGCAGTTTTAGGCATCTTATGAAAAAGTGACCTTCAGGTGAAAAAGTCACTTTAATAACTTTTGACAGCCTTAATGATAACATTAGCACATTAATGATAACATTAAAAACAACATTAATGATAACATTAACACATTAATGATAACATGAAAAAATTAATGATAACATTTACGCATTAATTATAACATTAGCACATTAATGATAACATTATCAACAACATTAATGATAACATTAACACATTAATGATAACATTAACACATTAATGATAGCATTAACACACTAATGATAATATTGACAACACCATTAATGTTGAGCACATCATACGATACAACATACGGATACAGCAACATATATCATACGAACATTTGTAAACACATGTTCATCTATTAGTACTCAGCTATTTGTTTAGCACAGGAGATGAGCTGTGTTCGTACTGTCCTGTCTCTAGCCAACCCTCTAACTTATCTTCCCTGAAATTCCCAGTATTTCACACTACCCAGTTGCTCTTTAAACTTCCCTACGCTGTAAGCTCTTATAACATCCTTCCCTAACTGATTCCAGACATGAGCTAAACATCTATATGGTAAACTAATGAACTAGTAAACTAACTAAGTCAGTGGTTCTTGACCTTCTCCAGTGTTTGCGCTTTTTCAAATAAGCACTCATTTCTCCCACCCCCTGGATTCACTATAGCTATATGAAAATTTCAAAATACAAACGACGTAACAACGAAAGTTTTATTTATTCAATATTTATTCACACAGTTTTATGCTGCTTCAAGAAAAGCAGTCTTTCCAGGAAAAATTTAAATCATAAGCAAACACATATTTCCATAAATTTTTCACAGGAATCCTCGCAGCCGTTAGGAACCAGGCTCACCAGGCTCGGACCTCCTAGGAATGCGAACACTCCGGTTAAGAACACCTAAACTAACTAAACCTGCATGTATGTGTGTGTATGTATGTGTGTGTGTGTGTGCCAGTGTATTCGCCAGGCCACTGATTGTGCGTCGGTGGAGATGGCAGAGAGAGTGTGGCTGCTGTTGGCTTTGTGCACCGTGTCGTTTTTGCCCGGCAAAATTCTCTACAAGGTGAGCGGCTTACTAACACTTGATTGCAAATCCGGTCGTCCAGTGGCGGCGCCAGGGAGGGAAGGAGGGGGGCTGGCAGTGGCCAGATCAGCCCCCCAAAATAGTAATGTGCCATGCTCCCCTGAGCCTCCCCCCAAAAATTCTGGCCATTAAAATTTCGAGTGTGTTTCCTCATGGTTCGTCAAGCGCCCGCATGTTATTACTTAGCCCCCGCCACCCGGCCCCCCAACTGTGAAAATTCTGGCGCCGCCACTGCGCCCGTCTGTCGTATATCCTCTCATACATAATACGCCTCATTAAACGGTTCAATTATTGGTTTGTTTGGGCTCAGTGCATACACCCTTGTGTGTGTCTGTAGTAGTGTTACTGGTAGTTTATTGGCACACAACATTAAACAATAACAAATCAAACATAACAGCATTTCCTGTCACAGTCTGTGTCCAGCCAGATTTATCCGGTTTCTTAACAGATTCATAAACATTTTCTCAAATACACAAACATAAATATATCAAAATGTATGTTCACTCACGCACCCGGTATAATTATAGATATTTTGTAAATGAATCACTTCATCGGGTACAGGTATCAGGTAGTACCTGAAGAAGCCGTTAGGCGAAAACGTTCGTACTAAAATATATTGATTGTACCCGATGAAGTGATTCATTTACATAATATCTACAAACATAAATGTACATAAAGCATATGTGTGTGTACAGTATTACGTGAGCTATTTGCGACAATGCGTGGCCGCGTGGGGCGGGTCACGTGCGGGGTCAACGACCGAGCAGCAGCCGCAGCCGCAGCCGGGCGGGCAGCACGAGCGATGTCTTCAGTACGCCAGCTGGTGTTTGGACAACTGTCGTCATGTGAGCGTCGGCGGTCGCAAGTTCCCGCCCAGCAGCGTCGAGGTCACGGTCAGTGCTGCAGGTCACGCTCATTATTGAGGTCAATTGCGGTGTTGAGGTCACACTAGCGGTCAGTATTGGGATCAAGGTCAGTGTTGATGTAGAGATCAGTTTTGAGGTCAAGGCCATTGTTGAAAAGTATGTGAGTAAATTTCGTGTGGAAAATAACCAGAATTTCTTGCAGAGACTCAACCAGAGGTTGTCAGCTCATCATTTTCATGGATTCGACGCGTGACACGCTATTAACTGTAAATCTATGTTTAATATCTTGTGTCTGAATGCATGTGTGTGTGTTTGTGTGTGGGTGTGTGTGTGTGTGTGTGTGAGAACAGGCAATGAAGCGACTAGGCACGGTGGTGTGTCGCTTCTTCTTCCTGGACGGTCGCACCAAGGCAGTCGACGTGCATCCTCTGGACACAGCGGCAGAAACTGTGACAAAAATTGCCGACCGGTTCGCTACCTCCTCCCGACCTCTGTATTTTCTCATCTCCTCTCTCTTATGCTCTCTATTTTATCCTCAGCTCTCAGCTCTCTCTTCTTTCCTGCTCGACCATCTACACTGTCCTACGCTGGCTTCTGTTGTTCGTTCAATTCGCACTTTCTATTCTGCTGATTGATCTTGTTTTGCTGACTATCTAGTGTGTGTGTGTGTGTGTGTGTGTGTGTGTGTGTGTGTGTGTGTGTGTGTGTGTGTGTGTATGTGTGTGTGTCGTGCGTTGGCTCTTGCGGGATGTGTTTAATGTTGTGATATTTCTTGTCACAAGCAATGTGACTTGTTTGTTCTCTCACAACTGACATTGATTAACTGTCATCTGAGTGTTCACTGTTGATGTTCACACACATACACACACGCGCACACACACACACACACACACACACACACACACACACACATACACACACTGCCAATCCTACATGCGCTATTCACTTCAGTTCAGTACATAGCAATATATTGCACTCCTTACAAAAGGCTATTCAATACAATTACACTCACAATATATAAGATATAATCACATACACACACACACACGCCGAACATGCATAACACTTTTTTTAATCGCTTACCTCCACGCAAGTACGCTCACATATACAAGTGTGTGTGTGTGTGTGTGTGTGTGTGTATGTGTGTTCAGGATAAATTTGTGGAACATGGACGGGTGGTCGTTGTACGAGGTGGGAGGACCGCGTGCTGATGTTGAGCACGAGCGTCACGTGAAGTCGCACGAGCTGGTGTATGATGTGATTGCATCGTGGGAGATGTGAGCTCACCGCACCTCACACCTCACACATCCACATCATACATCCACATCACACCTCCACCTCACACGTCCACCTCACACGTCCACATCACACCTCCACATCACACATCCACATCACACTTCACACCTCACAACATCAACACAAAATGTTCAGCTATTTAGCATTGTGTTGTCTAAATGCTCGTTCATTATCAGCTGATCAATACGAGTTGGTTGCTGTTTGTCAATATTAAAGTATTATATAAGATATATATAAAGTATAATAATATTAAAATAGCGCCATTTTTGCCAATTTTTGGCGTGTTGTTGAGCCTGAAGGTGTGTGTGTGTGTGTGTGGGGGGGGGGGTGTTAAACCGCACTGTAAAGGGTAAAACCGCACTGTATAAACTGTTAAGTGCAAAGCCGCCAGTGGAACGTACATCGTGTATTGCCCGGCTAACACTCTCCTTCTCACATCCACTTCTGCAATGCTACAAATTCACCGTCTGTTAATAGACTCGAGTACATACAATAACGATCAGTAGCCTAACACAATATAAGCTCAAGAGAGGCAGTACACATGCATTCACGCGTATACAATTCACACACAGATGTATATGTGCCTGTGTGTGCATGCGTGCATGTTTATTTGTATGTGTGTGCATGTGTGCGTTGTGTGGCAGTGGTCAGAAGACGAGCAAGGCCAGTGTTGGCTCATTGTCGCGCCTGCACACACTATCATCCTCTATGCAAGCAGCTCACAGCAACAACAACAACAACAACAACAGTGTTAGCAGCGGCGCAGGCAGTCTGCTGGGCAAGGCAACAGCCAGTGGCTTCAGGCTGCTCTTCAAGAAGCGCCTGTTTCGCGCGTGCCGAGAAATCCCCAATGACCCGGTGGAAATTCACCTGCTGTACGCTCAGGCCGTTTACGCCGTCGTCAAGGTATCTATATTCCCTGTGTGCGTGCGTGTGTGTGCGTGCATGCGTGTGTGTGTGTGTGTGCACAAATGGATAGATAGATAGATGTATATATATCTAGCATTCTTCAATTCGTGGACTCCGTGGTGTAGTGGCTAGCACACCCG